>VDFB02379711.1:60461446-60753731 GCA_007258455.2 Sequoia sempervirens
GAAATGATAATGATTAATGAAATGATGATGAAGATGAAATATGATGATGAAACATATGTTTGAATGTCCTCCACAAATAGTCCAAAGATACATGATAATTGTTGATGTTTTTGTTCAGCCTTTCAAAACTCTGATGTAAATCTAGTATGTAGATATGTACAATGATCTAAATGAAATGAAACCAACCATTTTTTGAGCCCTTTGTTAGCTTTCTTGAATCATCATAGAGCATTTTAAGATGTCGGAAGTATGTGCAAGCATCAGAGGGGAAATTAGCACCAACGATGACTTGAGTACAACTTTCATGATTTTTGATATAACAAGTGAACACAAGCATCGAGGTATAATTGAACTAAGATGACCTGAGTATTTCTTGCATAAACAAACAAAGATTAACCACTTTTCGATGCAAATTTGGAACTTTCATCAATGATACACTTTGGAAATCATGTCTTGTGACATATTTGCACCAAATTGATAGTTAACCTCAAGACAACAAACAAAGAAAAAACATTCTCTTTCCTCACAACTCTAGTTCAGGACATCATCGAGTGTGCTCCAGAGGGATGATATCAAAAATCAAACAACCATTGTTCAAAATATAATAGTGTTATTCCAAACATTATTCAGATTTTAGATAATCCAAAAATGTGTTATGATATGGTACTTGCTAAAAACTATTATGATATGGATCAATGATTGGATAGTTGTTCATGTGATTTGATTGTTTGTTCATTTGATTAGATTTTATGTCATTATCTAGCTATTTTGGTAGAACCTGAAAGTTGCTTGCCCCCAATATTGTCAAGATTTTCCCCCTATATTGGCACAACTTGCTAAAATGAATATGTACAATGATCAAGCCATGGCAAGACGTTATCACTCTAGGAAAATAATGACCGTATGATGCTGTTATGGTCCTAAGATGATGGAAAGATGCATGAAATGAAAGCTAAGAAGCTAAGTGTAGAACATGAACTAATAGATGGAGAGCGAAAAATAGTGTCTATTTGCCAGATTTTCACTATTTCTCTTTATTGCATTTTTCTGATTTCTTTTTTATTTTTTTGTATTTTTCTTGTCAATAGACTACTTGTCGCTAGGTTTTCACCCTTTGATGATTTTTTTTTTAAATTTTTATTTTAATTTTTTTTTAAAAAAAATTCAGGACTTTTTTTGCTGTTTTTGTATTTTTTTAGGACTTTTTCTAATTTTTATGAATTTTTTTGTGCACTCTGAAACTAGATATAGAATTGATAAATTCCAGATCTGTAGACCGCCTTGACAATGCCGCTCTCCTATGTGGATGACCGTGCTGGATGAAAGGACCCAATCAAAATGAGGAATACGAATGGCCAGTATGAAAGATGATAAATGTAGTGAATGGAAGATGCTAGGATAGGATCCCTAATGTGCACACTACGTGGGCCATCAGGATTTAGGGTATGTGCAGGATCATGGTGCGCCAAGTGGCAATATTTGTAGGGTATGTAGCTGACGACCTTTTTTTCACCCAAAATTAATGAAACGGTACTTTAGAGGAGATTCTCTAGCTTCCAAAAATATAAATTATGATTTAATTTGAATTTAATAATAAATAATTATTATTCATTTTCTATTAGAATTACAACTAAAGTCCCAATCGATAGGCTGATTGAAAACATCTATAACTTTCAACGGTATCATATTTTTGAATCCAAAACATGCGTCACATTCTATGCTTCACATACTATAGGATTAAAAAAATAAAAAATAAATTTCATGAAGTTTTGACCAAGTTAAGTTGGTCAGACAGACAAGTTTTTATATTCTCTAAAAGTTGTAATAAAAAAATCATAATTAATTATTTACTTGGGAAAAAAATATAAAAAAATATGCATCACATCAGGACATGAGTCATCTACTTATATCTAAAATATTATAAAAAAATATTATCATTTTATTGTGGTTAGGGTGGTTAGATAGACACCTACTTCTTATTTTATCCTTGAAATTTAAGTACTACCGCATTGAAATTTCAAATTTTCACCAAATAGATTTTATTTATTTTTAAATAAACCTAGTATTTTAGAAACTACATTCAATTTTCTACAAATTCTATTCTTACATATTTTTGAAATAATATAGATAACTTATTCAAATATTTACGTCAAGTTGCCTAACATTGATTTTTCTGAATTTTTTGCCACTTAAGGGCCTGTTTTTTGCATGATGATCCTGCACATACCCTTTACTCGAAAAGGAGCTTGGGAAACCAATGAGTTATAGTACGTGAAAGGTTCATCATCAAAGACACATCGAAAGACATCACCAATGGATGTGTAATGATATGATGGGTATGCGAACATGGATGGGTGGGAAGGGCTATATGGTATGAGTGATAATGAGGTGGATGGAGACCTTAGATCAACAAATTCTTTCTTTGATTTTATTTCTTGATAGATGCCCCCAATGATTTTTGAGGGAGAGGCATGTTTGGAGATCGACTTTTGCTTGCCTTTATTTTTGAATTTTGTTTTTGATTTGTTCGATAGCTTTTCATTTTGGCTAGTGGACTTGTATGGATCTTTATTTATTTTTAATTTGTCCAATAGCTTTTTATATTAGCTAAGGGACTTTTATTGATCTTTCTTTCCTTGCAATCTTTCTTTTGATTTTAAATCTCCCTTTGAAAAATGAACTTTGACCTTTGATTCTTGAATTACCTCCTTTATATTTTCTTTGAATGATACTTGTTGATCCATGGCTATAAGGTGGATGGATGTAGGTGAGATGGAAGGAGTAGTGATGTCATCAATATAGTCTTTGAGACTATCCCTTTCGATAGGACTAACATCAAAGGAAGCTTGCACATCCTTAGTGACTTGGCAAGATGGATTTGTAGATGCCACAATAGGATATTCATATCCTAGTCTAAGGCTAGTGGAATGGAAGGATGATGCTTGGATATCCTTAGTAGGATCACGATCAAAGAGTGGGTTATCATAGAATTTTTGGTCAAATAGTGGATTATCAGTGATATGAAAAGATTGAGTGATAGCAGATATGGAATAGGTAGGTGTATCATTAGGATCCCAATTGGTTTCAATCTCAACACAGTCATCTTTTTGTATTCCTTCTGTAGTTGTCTCAACATCATTATTAGAACTCTGACCCTTCTCAACAATAGTAGCAGTATCTTTTACTAGCAAATTATCCAAACGATATTCCCCATTTCCAAGATCATGGATTTGGGCCTTAGAATTTGATATTGCAATGGATGAAGTGGATGTTTTTGAAGATTTAGGATCAACACATGCTTGAGTATGTAGTGCTTCACTTTTGCTAGTGATTTCAGCTTTAGGATTGAGATTATGACAAGGTATGGAAGGATTAGGATCTCCTTGTATGTTGATTTCAACTCCATCATGAGGGAATTTCAAGTGTTTATGGTATGTAGAGGACAATACTTGCATTTCATGTATCCAAGGTCTTCCAAGGAGAATATTATAAGGCATCGGGAGATCAAGGACTTGGAAAACCACATTCTTCACCATAGGGTCAACTCAGATTGGTAAAATAACTTATCCTTCAAATGAATGTTCCTCTTGATCATATTCCTTCATGGTACTCTTGTTACTGGAATCAATTTCTTCTTCTGGATATCTTAATGCATGTATAAACTTTAAAGAGTAGATATTCAAACCAACTCCTCCATCTATTAGAACATGTTTGAGAAGACATTTATGGATCAAAACCTCAATATGAAGTGGAGCATTATGCGGATGGGCGAGTGATGCATCATCATTTTTACTAAATGATAAGAAATGAGGTGCAGTGGAGTGTCCCACCATAGCTTGGGATAGACAAACATTCAAATTCGCTGGTACAATGTCTTGTTTATCATGAATTTGATTGCGAACTACATAAATGTTAAGAATGGTAGTCTCATAGACATAGTTTACATTCTTTCCTTTATTTTTTGATGAAGAAGATTCCTCTTTTTTATAGTTTGGAAGAGGGTCTTTAAATGCTTGATGATCTTCATTTGTTTGTTGGTGTCCTTCTATTGTGATGGTGCTATTTTCTATCAAATCTTGGACTACATTCTTCAAGGCTTGAGAATTATTCATTATGTGTCCCTTGCACCTATGATAATCACAATAGTATGCATCATTTCATAATGGAGGCTTCACACTGGGTTCAAAATTTCGTTGAGGCAGTAAGGTGATAATGTTCTTTGCCATCAACTCTTTAAAGGAAGATTCTAGAGATTGACCCAATGGAGTAAAAGTTCTTTTGCTAGAGAAGAATGAAGATCGTTGTGGATTTGTATTCGCGGCATTTCCTTAGGCATTTTTGTTGTTATTCCCACAGTAACCTTGATTGTTGGCATTCCCTTTATTGGGAGTAGAAGTTTGATTCACGTTGTTCCTCAAAGGAGGAGGATTGTTTCCTTGATTTGTGAAAAAATTGATGTTGTTATAGTTAAATTTGCAAGGAGCACTTGGAGTACTAAGAACAAATGGCTTAGTCGAGACATGATCTACAACACCATCATTTACCAAATTTTTGTTGCGAGTCCAAAACTTAGACTTGTCGTTATGGTGATTTGAAGAGCTAGGATTGTCCTTGTCAATTTTAATTATCCCTATCTAGATTAAGGCACCTTCAATGGTGATGGAATTTTCAATCAATTTTTGAAAAGAGGGAGGACAATGAAGATTAAGATGATAGCTCATCTCTTGATCTAATTTTTTTATGAAAGTGGTGATCTTTTCCTTTTCAGGAACATGACGTGCGTATCTAGCAAACAATCTTCTCCATCTCTAAAGAAATGTATGAATGGTTCACCAGGTTTTTGTTTAGCCTTGCAGAGTTCAATCATGGTTATTTGATGTTGTATGTTGTAGGAATATTGTGATATGAACACATTAATCAATTCCTCAAATGTCTTGACAGGTGGTGTGATTTTCGATAGCCATTCCATAGATTGGCCTCCAAGACTCCTAGGAAACAAATGCATCAAGTATGTATCCTCATGGGAAAACTCTAAAGTCATAATTCAAAAGTCTCTAATATGATCGATTGGATCTGATTTCCCATTATAACGATCAAACTTTGGGATTTTGCAATGTTTGGGAAATGAGATCATGTTGATACGCCGATCAAAAGGATAAGGACAGATGTCATCAAGAGCATATTTCTTCATTGTGGTTACCCCTTGCATGTCTTTAATTTGTCCTTGTAGTGCTTTAATCTATTGATACAAGGCACTAATATCAACAAGGGTGTTTCATCAAGACTTCTCTTTAAGTTATCAGTATCAAAATCATGAGGCAATCTAGCTCCTTTGTCAACCAAATACAGGAAATATTTCTCTTTGTTGCACTCTAAAATATTTTCTAAGGCTTTGTGAAATTTGGGATCTTGCTCAGCCTCTCTAAAGTGATGTTCTTCATCTCATTCATCATCACTATCTACATGAGTTTTGCTCATTTCTCTGTTGAAGGGGAACATTTTTTTTCTCTTTTATCCATGTTGTTGTTGAAAAGGGGATTATGACTCACACTATAAAGGGGATTACTACTCTCACCTTGTTCTTGAGTTTTTTGGGTATGATCTTCTTGTTGAATATCCTCTTTCCGCTTATTGTATTGAGATCTTGTAAAAATAGGCATATGATTTTGAAATGTTCTTCTAGACTTAAGATCACAGTTTGATAAGTGCAAAAATTGATGATGTCTTGATCCAATAAGATGAAAATATTATGATATGATCAAAGATGTTCCTAATTCTTGATTGTGGCTTCCAATGACGAAGGATGTCTGAATCCTATTGGGGAAGTTGAATGAATAATTAAAAATTTTCTTGAAAGGTGCACTTTTAAGATTTGATCCTTGTTTTTGAAGAATGATTAAGTATATCAAATAACCTAGTTAAGATCACTGAAGGATTTGGCTACCCGATGTGTTGGATATTCAATGGAAGGTTGTGGTAGATAATCAAAGTTGAGAGGCTAATTGTGATTGTGTCATTGTGATAGAGCTCTCCTTTGGAAATAGGCTCAAGAATATAAAGGCTCCACAGCTTACTCATTAGTAAATCCCCTAACAAAATCTTGGTACCTATGGAGAAACTCACGGTAATGGAGCAAGACATTTTGAATTTTATACAAAATCTCTCTTCATTTTAAGGTTTTCTTGTAACCTAAAGTTTTCTTGGGTTTCTTGATCCTATTAGCAATCGATTTCCTAAAAATTTTGGTTGATTTCCACTCTTTAAGCATGGGAGAAATGTCAAGATGCTACTAGACCGAAGATGTTACAAACTTAGATCTGTCAAAAGTAAAAATTATAGAAAGTGATAGATGCATTACTCTGTGCCCTATAGGCGTTGCAAAAATAGGCATATGCACTAGAGAAATAGTCAAATGCACTACAAAAAACCTTAGATGTGCTACAATATGTCTCAGATGCACTACAAGAAATTGTTTTGATGGTGACCAAAAAATATTTATAGAATACTCAGCCTATGGGCTAAAACACTCCATGTGCGAAAAAAAGCTCTAAATGCGCTGAACTAGCCAATGGATGTGCTAGAATAGACCTCATATGCACTAAAATAGTTTTCCACAGCAGTTTTCTGAATAATTTTGAGTAATTTCAGCTAAAATTTTGCATGTTCATTTTGGATGATCTTTTATCTGAATTAATGTGACTAAAAACACAACAAACATTATGAAAAACAATTGTTTTTAAGCCCTATACTAAACACCAAGTGTATGTTCAAAAATGTTTTCAAAAATTGTTTTAAGAGGTTTTGCACACAACAGACAATTCAAGTAGAATCACTCTTAGTACTCAAGTAGGTCATCGTAATAACCACAACCCACATCTTAAAACTGCGTTGACTCACATAGCCATGTCACCCCCGAAGGGGTACCCGTGTTTTTGTATTTTTCGGGTGCATACTCAAAGTGATGGAAGTGGATACCAGATCCCCTGAGCAAATGATCCTTGGAAGTTATATGGTGAGTGTCTTGGGGGTAGATTGTTCCCTCCCCTTGCACTATAATTATTAGGATGTTCAGAAACTAACATGGTTGGCTACTACACTAGGTTCTTAGTAAGGGTTTCCGTTTGGTGTGGCAATAATAAACTCCCTTAGGAGACCTCCCAACCTTTAGAACAAAGGCTTTGGGGATGGTTATCTTGCACACTACCATCGAACTGTAGACTTTCCCTGAATTCGCTTTTGATTATAGTGGGTTGGAAAACTTGGCTTTAGTCATTTCCACTTAGGTCGTTGCTCTTGGGCGAGTACTTTTTCCCACAAGAGAAGGCCTTCTAAAGGATGTAATGAAACATTAAAATTGTAGAAATTGAAAAGGAAAGTCTGGTATTTTGATCACCCAGTTAAGGGGAGAGCATAGACCTATTGCCAAAGACAAAGCGGACAGTGTTCTTTTTAGAACCCAAATGATAATGATTTAATCTATGTGAAGATGTTGCTTCACAACAAGCATGGGATTCATTTTAACCACAAAAACAATGTGTGGTGAATACCCTAGAATTTCTTCATTTTAAATTCCATGTCTATCGTAGGATTGGTTCATTTTAAATTGTTGTGTGTACCCTAGGGTTGCTTCTTTTTAATCAAAAAAAAGGTTTGTTTGTGGAAGGCGTCATACTTAGAAATTTATTTAGTTACAACCTACATGCGCTAAAAGATCATACATATGCGCTAAAACAAATAGCTAATGTGCTAAATAATACAACATAAGTGTTTTAGAAAACCTTAAATGCACTAAAAGAAATCCTAAATGCACTAATCTAAGAAAAAAAATTAGACAATTTTAAATGAAGTGAGCTAAATGGATGCACTATTCTGTTCCCTATATGTGCTAAAGAAATTGTTGGATGTGTTAAAATAGTTCCTAAATGCACTGAAAGACTTGTAGAAGTGCTGAAAGAAGCCCTGGATGTGCTAAGGAAACCCAGATATGCACTAAAATGCGAAATTTTCCAAAAAACTTAACTCCAGAATGTGAAATCCTATCAAGAAAATGGGGCAAACGCCCCACGGTGGGCGCTAGAAATATGTGTGATCGATTTTAAGTGTATCATGTGTAGATTAAAAGAAATAAATCAAACACACCAATAATACATTATATCAAAATAGAAGATCAAATAAATATAATGCAAACTCAGTCTTCTATCCTTGATGTTGTCCTATCGTCCTCTATCTCCAGTGTTTTTGTTGATTCCAGCTTTCTCTCAGATCATGTACTAGGCTCAACAAATAGTCTTCCTAGAGAACGAAATTAAAGATGAATGCATACTATGCTAAGATATGCCTAACATGCTTAAACTAAACATGATTGATAGAATGTAAAACTATGAAATTATGAATATTATATCTGATAATAATAATACTAAAATGCTAATCACCTATCTCTAATGCGTGTGTAACCAATGTTTGGATTCACAGGGGTATTTATCGAGTTTTCGAAAGACTCTAATTGGCTGATGTGATCAATGGTTGAAATCAAGCTTGTCAAGATGAACGGTGAGAGATTCTGGAAGTTGAGAAAAAGATGGAAGGTTGAGAGAATAATGGAAGATGTTTCCTTCCCACAAAGGCTTTCACTCAAAAATCGAGGCAACTTGCCATTTTTCATCTTTAGTTATGAGTTGGTTTTGTAGTTGAAGATAAATCCCACAATTAAATAAATAAATTTATTTAATTACATGTGACAATGAATTTAGAAGTTTCCATAATTAAAAAATTAATATTTAATTATGTGTGAGAGATGAAAATGGAAGGTAATTAAATATTTAAAATATTTAATTTAACTGTGAGATGAAGAAGGTGTTTGGAGGAATATTCCATTATTTGAATTCAAATATTCAAATTATGAATAACATGATAATTAATATAAATAAATTATAAAATTTATTTAATTTAATTAAGAGGAAGATGTAAGATGGTAATAATTAAATAAAATTATTTATTTAATTAAGGTAGAATAATTATAAAAGTGAACGATATAAATAAATAATTAAATTTATTTATATGTAGATGACTTTAGAAGATTAATTAAATAATTCATATTTAATTAATTAACAAGCTTGATTAACCATGACCATTTTTAGATGTATACAATGGGCATTCTCAGGGAGACTGCCACAAAAATATAAAAAAAGTTGTTGAAGCATTGAGACCACTAATTGAATATTAGTGGAAGAATAACACAAGGCCATCTTTGAATAAAAGGGATGTGGTAAGAAGGAGAATCAGTAGTCGGAACCATGAGCCACATCCAAAGCATTTTTTGGATATGACTCAAATTGATTTTTTTCATAAATTTCAACATGATTATCCTCAAATTCAAATTTTTAAAAGATATTTTGAAATGATTAAACCTTTGTATGTCAAAATAAATCACACATGCACTACTTGTTGGTGTATACTACATATTGAATTCTCTAACCATTATGATGTTTATCATTCTATATGTTTAGATTTGCATACTAATGATGTTTTGCAGGATTGTGGCATATAAGCCCCACCAACATCTTCAAGAGAGTTCTTATCAAAAAAATTATGGGAAATAGAGGCAGCCAAATATTCTACAGGAAAATATGCTTGGATGGTTCATGTTAGCGTTGCAGTGGCTTGTAGCGTATGTGAGTATGTCAACATATGGAAATCACACATGAGGTGGGACATAAACTAGTAGAGTTTTGGAAGTATAAAATAGTGGAATATGTTACAAAAGATGGCAATCAAGCAAAAATGTGTGATTTGGTTATTCAAAAGATTCTAGTGTATCAGTTTATGTCCATGTTTTGTGATAATATAGTGTATGAGTATGCAAGAAATACCCATATATCCTGATGGTTGGACACACAATTCAAGCTATACAATGACATCTTTCCAGTTGGCAGCATAGTTTTAGTGGTAGACTTTGTATAAAACTACACTCTATAGCCACATCGTGAGGTGCAGTCACAATATTACAACTCCACATAGGTTTCGATATTTGTGCACATAAAATTCATTCATGTAGCTCATAGTATAGAGAAACAAAGGAAGGTATTGAGGGAGTATCACTTTTATATTAGTGATGATTGCACACATTCTCCAGAGTTTGTGCAAGGTTGCTTCTAGATGTTCTTTAGTGATTTGGCTCAAAGGGGCATAACATACGATCAACATATAATATGGTCAGATAACTATGTTACACAATTCAAGAACTTGCGCATGTTCTACTGGTTGTGCAGGATGCATGTCATAATAGGTGTTTTACATATGTGGAACTTTTGTGAAGTCGGGCATAGAAAGGGTGAGCATGATGGTGTAGGAGCATGTGTGAAAAGATAATTAGCATGAGAAGAGTTAAAGTATAAAAGCAATGCAAAGTTGACAGATAAAAAATCAATCATTGAGTGGTGTAATGTTTTGATGGGTCCACCTAATGAAGGTACATCTTTAGTTCATATATTTTTTGGTTGACGGATGATACTAAAATTACACCATATGAGGATTGTTGTACACTGATAGGATCAAGTGAGCTACACTCTTTCCTTAGCTCAAATCTAGGTTCATGGAGTATCAATACACAAAAGATGGCATGCTTTTTTTTTTTCATGTACAATGCAATCCTGGGATGATTGTGAGTGAAAGGAGTGGGCTGAGAAATGGCCTTTAAGTTATCTTAGCCCACTTCATGCGTATCGCCCTTTGATGACATTGGAACTAACATAGATGGATTCATCCATCAACTTTGACCACATATCAGGTCTATTTCAACCAGGTAATATATCTAATTGCATAGTTTTTGAAATTCCTATTGTTATCTTACTTTGTAGTGTATTTGTAGTGTTGACTAATTTAAGGAGATTTGTTGCACATATCAATGCAATGCATGTTTATGTAGTTATTGCAGATGAAGAAAACAAAGAGGGAACAAACTATTACTTATGTCATTATGTTGAGGCCAAAAATAAATTGGAGACCCAATTATAGACAGAGAAAACATCAAATTCCCTACATGATCAATTGTTGTTACTTGAACGTGGCTTAGAAGGTACCCACATAAGAGTGTTAAATATTTGTTGTTTTAGGAATTTGACATGCATTAGAATATTCTTCATGACTTGAACCTTGTTGTGGCATCCAATGTTCGTTTGACCAAATATGGGGGTAGAACTTTGAACAAAACCTTGGGTATGTGTAGGATCATGATGGGCCAAAAAGTGGCGATATGATAGGTATGTGTAGGGTATGTAGCTAACAACTTTTTTTTAACTCAAAATTGGTGAAATAAAAAGGGTTTTTAAAGGAGATTGTCATCTCTTCACCAATATAAATTATATTTTACTTTGAATTTAATAAATAATTATTATTCATTTTCTATTTGAATTATGACTAAAGTCTTGATTGATAGGTTGATTGAAAAACATCTATAGCTTTCAAATGATATCACATTTTTTGAATCCGAAATATGTGTCACATTCTATGCTTTTCATACTATAGGATTTAAAAATAAAATTGAATTTCATGAAGTTTTGACCAAGTTAAGGTGGTCAGACATACAAGTTTTTATATTTTTTAAAAGTTGTAATAAGAAAATCATAATTAATTATTTAGTTAGAAAAAAATTACAAAAAAATATGCATCACATCGAGACATGAGTCCTCTACTTATATCTAAAATCCTATAAAAAAATATTATCATTTTACTGTGGTTAGGGTGGTCAGACAGACACATACCTCATATTTTTCCCTAGAAATTTAAGTACTACTGCATTGAAATTTCAATTTTTTACCAAATAGATTTAAAAAAAAAAAAAACCTAGTAGTTTAGAAACCAAATTCAATTTTCTATAGATTCTATTCTTACATATTTTTTAAATAATATAGATAACTTATTCAAATTTTTACGTCAAGTTTCCTAACTCTGATTTTTTTGAATTTTTCGCCACTTAAGGGCCTATTTTCTCCATGACTATCTTGCACATACCCCCTTGTGGAAGGTACATGAGTCTAAAAATGAGGCAATACTTGACACAATAAAGAGTAGAGTAGACCCAAATGGTTTGTTGGATTAATTTGTAAGTATGCACATTTGTTCTTATTAATTTATACTTGTATGCACATTAATTTGTATGATGCCAATGCTATGATGCAAATGCTATCATCTAATGTTTATATCATGTATTTAGGTGATTGATGAAGTTATTAGACTTTCAAATGTAGCAAACTTTATGTTTAGAACTATGGAAAAGGATACAAAGCTCAATGGTATTTTTTTTTCTCAAAAATATGCAAAAGAAATGATGTTGGATAGTCTCAATAGATTAGTAAATTAAGTGGAAGATTAAATTGTGTTATTTTCATAATAGGTTACAAGTTTCCAAAATTTTGGAAAGTAATATATTGGTTACATTCTATTCATGATAGGTTGTTTTGTGCAATAGGTATCTTGGAACTCCCAATGAAGATGTATGGCTAGGAGTGACTAAGTTGAGAGACTAGCATGCCTATCCTCAATGGAAGCATCAATATTTAAGCCTTTCTATTCATGAGTTGGAACCAAATGGTGTGGATTTTTTTCTGTAAGTACCTTCCATCTATTTTCATTTCATTTCTATTTTGGATGCTCTTTCTTTATATTCTTTTACTTTTCCTATCTGTATGTAACCTACTAAATTTGATTGGTGCCCCTTGCAAAAAATGTTGATTTATGAGCCATCCAAGAGATTCTTAGCCAAAAACACAATTCAACATCCTTATTTTGATGATTTTGAGAAATCTCAATTATGATTCTAAGCCATTATAAAAGTGTGTGTGAAGCTTAGTGAGGGAATTTCAAGTTATTCATTTGAAGTTAACCTTATCATTAGCACCTATGATTTAGACATTATAAGAGCATCTCAAATTTCAATTTATTCTATTCATGAGAGGTGTTGTGTGAAATAGGTATCTTGAAACTCCCAATGAAGATGTATGACCAAGAGTGATTAAGTTGAGAGACTGGCATGCCTATCCTAAATGGAAGCATCAAGATTTATGCCTTGTTGTTCCTAACTTGGAACCAAATGGTGTGGATTTGTTGTCTGTAAGTGTCTTCCATCTATTTTCATTTCATTTCCATTTTGGATGCTCTTTCTTTCTCTTCTTTTACTTTGCCTATTTGTAAGTAAACTACTAAAAATTGATTGGTGTCTCCTTGTAGAAAATGCTGATTTATGAGCCATCCAAGAGAATCTCAGCCAAAAAATGAATGCAACATCCTTATTTAGATGATCTTGACAAATACTAATTATGATTTGAAGCCATTATAAAAGAGTGTGTGATGCAGGAGCATCCAGTCGTGTAAGGGAAATCCTACATCACCCAAAAATGTCTTTACTTTCTTTTAGCTTTTTGTAGATGTTTTTTACATTTTTTGGATACCCTTTTTGTCAAATAAGAATTCCCAACTTTCAGAATTGTTTTTGTGCATTTTTTGCTCAACTGCTATTTTTAGCAGGTGTGAATTTGAAGGTGTGATGAGGAAAAAAATTAAGGGAAGCTTTAGGACAAAAAAAACACTTTGGCAAAAGAATCAGGTCAAGATCATTCTTGGTTATAAGGTTATTGAAGTTTCAATTTTTGATTTTTTCCCTAAGAAATATTTTGAGTCCAATTTGAGGCACTAAATAGTCCTGTACAAGCCCATAAATCCTCAAAACCAACACAACCATTTATTAGCATTTTCTTCACTCAGAGACCTTTCCAATGGTTCAAACGGTTTGTCAAACGGAGTCCTAGATCAAAAGTTATGGCTCCCAAAAGTTGGTGCATTTTAAAAAATGTGCTAATTTTCTAATGTGGTTTTAAAATTTGAATTTCAAATTGTAATTTTTGGTTCCAAGTTGCTAAACTCATAATTCAAATGTTGTTTTTGGCTCCAAACTAAAAAGGAGTTAGTTATGGGCTAGTTTCTAATTTTTGGGTAGCTTTTTGGGGGAAAGACTGCATACTAAGAAACGGGAACTATAATTTTTTGTAAGGGAATGTATTGTAGAACTCGAGGATTTGGGATCTTATACAAGTAAGCAATTCATTTTTCTGAATAAAATAATATTCTTTTGTTTTTGTGTGTGATATTCTATATCTCAGGTTAACACCCTCGTCAATGTGTGAAGCTTAGTGAGGGAATCTCAAGTTATTCATTTGAAGTTAACTTCATCATGAGAACCTATGATGTAGACATTATAAGAGAATCTCAAATGTATGAGTGACATTGTAAAAGATCTGTGAGAATAGAGTACCTAATGCATTGTACCTACATGTATAAGCACTTGGGTTTCAGAATGATGTATGAAGCATATTAGACTATTGTAGTACAAACAAAAGAATTAGGACAGACAAAAAAATCTCATTTTATTGTAAACATCATATTATTAATATAGTGAGTGTAATAACCATTGATGATTATTAATCATTCTTTTTTCTTCTTTTATTCTCTCCCTATTATAACTAGCACCAATTAAATAACTTATTATAAAAACTTCATTCATTAAAAACAATCAACCTAATGATTAGATATCAATATCAATATAACATATAGTCTATTCAAATAAATATTTGTAATGATATTTACTCAAATTTTTAAATTTATTGAACATACCCTCAAACATTTGTAATTCATGCAATGTAATCCCTTAATAGTCCAAATTGTAAAAGGGCAACAATCTTTAATGGATTGTTACCCATATAGCGTGTCAGCTACGGGCATTACATCTTAGGTGTCAGGATCACATAGGGCACCTATATAATAAAATCTCTTGGTTTTTGTTATCTCAAAGTTGTTTTCCTATGGTGTCTAATTTTGACTTGAAGGAAAAAGTGTTAATTCCAAGCAGTGTAAAGTTGCAAAGTGGTGCAACTTTCATTCTGCAACTCGTGTGACCAAATGAACTATTCCAATGCATTGGAATGGGTATGTTTATGATAGGAATGGTTCTCTTTCACATCTAAACATGCTGAATTGCTTTGAGCTACGTTCAATTGGCTCAATCCCTTAAGAGTCCAAAGTGTAAAAGGACATCAATCTTTGACGGGCTATTACTCAAAAACTATGATGCTTACGAACTCTCAGTTTGAACTTACAGGATCATGTTGGGTCCCTTTATAATAAACTCTCTCAATTTTTGTTATCTAGGAGTCATTTTCCCATGGTGTCCAATTTTTACTTGATGGAAAAAGTGTCAAATGCAAGCAGTGTAAAGTTGGAAAGTGGTACAACTTTTGTTCTGCAACTCATGTGACCAAAAAGACTACTCCAACATGTCTGTATGGGTATGTTTACACTATGGAATGGTCCTATTTCACACCCAAACAAATTGAATTACTTTGAGCTACGTTCAACTAGCTCAATCCCTTAAGGGTCCAAAGTGCAAAAGGGAAGCAATCTTTGACAGGATATTACTCCAAAACCGTGATGCTTACGAACTCTCTGTTTGAGCCTACGAGAGCATGTTGGGCCCCTCTAAAATAAATTCTCTCATTTTTTGTTATCTCGGAGTCATTTTCCCGTGGCACGTGTAGTTTTCACTTGATGGAAAAAGTGTCAAATACAAGCAATGTAAAGTTGCAAAGTGGTGAAACTTTCATTCTGAAACTCATGTGACCAAAAAGACTATTCCAACATGTCCAGATGGGTACATTTACACAAAGAATGGTCATCTTTCATGCCCAAACATGTTGAATCGCTCTGAGCTACCTTTAACCAACTTGATCCCTTGAGGGTCCAAACTGCAAAACGGTGGAAATATTTGATAGGCTACTACTTGAAAACTGTGATACTTACAAACTCTTCATCTAAGCCTACAGGATCACATTGGTCCCCTCTACAATAACCTCTCTTGGATTTTTTTTATCTTAGAGGCTTTTTCCCATGGTGTCCAATTTTCACTTGATGAGAAAAGTGTCAAATGCAAGCAATGTAAAGTTGCAAATTGGTATAACTTTTGTTCTATAACTTGTGTTACCAAACAAACTATTCCAACACATCTGTATGGGTATGTTTATGCTATGCATATTCCTCTTTCACACCCAAACATGTCGAATCACTCTGAGCTATGTTCAACCGACTCAATCCCTTAAGGGTCAAAAGTGCAAAAGGGAAACAATCTTTGACATGATATTAATCAAAAAATGTGATGCTTATTAACTCTCTATTTGAGCCTATGAGATTGCTTTGGTCCCCTCTACAATAACCTCTCTCTATTTTTGTTATCTCAAAGTCATTTTCTCATGGTGTCCAATTTTCACTTGATGGAAAAGTGTCAAATGCAAGCAGTGTAAAGTTGCAAAGTTGTGCAACTTTCATTCTGCAACTCGTGTGATCAAATGAACTATTCCAATGCATCTATATGGGTAATTTTATGCTATGCATGGTCCTCTTTTTCATCCAAACATGTTGAATCACTTTGAGCCACATTCAACTAACTTGATCCCTTAAGGGTCCAAAGTGCAAAATGGTTGCAATATTTGATAGGCTATTACTTGGAAACTGCGACACTTACAAAATCTCTATCTAATCCTATGGTATTGCATTGGGATAATCTAAAATAACCTCTTGGTTTTTATTATCTCTTATTAATCTTCTTGAGGTGTCCAATTTTCGCTTGATGGAAAAAGTGTCAAATTCAAGTAGTGTAAAGTTGCAAAGTGGTGCAACTTTCATTTTACAACTCATGTGACCAAATGAACTATTCAAACACATCCTAATAGGTACATTTATGCTAGGCATGGTCCTCTTTCTCATAAAAAAAAAGTGAATCACTTCGAGCTATGTTCAACTGACTCGATCCCTTATGATGGCATGCAAAACAATTAAAAAAAGAAACATTCACACGATAGTTGAGAAGTTTGAGTTTTCCACACAAAAAACATATGATCATCCTAAATTCTATCAAGTGCAAGGCATTTTTTTAATTATCCCCCTTTCCCTTACAACAATATACAACCAATTGTAAATGCGTACATTGGTGGAACTTGGAAATATTTTATTTTTCCTCAATTAACAACTTTAGTTGTGAAGCATTTTGTCATTTTCATTTGAAATGATTTTTTGTGCTTGAAAATTGGAGTCTAAAGAAAAAAGTGATGCTCTCACATACATTTATTATTTGGTACGATAAATAAAGTTTTCACCCTTGATTCCATTTCTTATTTGTATTATAAATTACAAAGCTTTCTCCCAAGTCCATTTCCTATACAAGAAATAATATTACAAAAATTTGACATATACATCTTTCAACGTGTTTATATGGTGATGGATCAAGAACATAACAATTCATTCTGTACTATGAGGATTATGATGTGATGATTAAAGACTATTCAAGATAAATATTTGTATGATAATGTGCCAAGAAGTTAACTACTCATCATCTACTATGAATATTATGTTTTGCAAGTGTTGTGAAGATTATGTATCCTTTACTTAATTGAGTTGTTCCAATCAAAAGATTAAATATATTGCAATCTTTTTATGAAAATCTCATGGAATACCAATTGAAAATGTTTTTTTTTAAATTTTAGATAAAGAATTTGATGGAAAACTTTGAATTAAGCTGAATTGAGATATGTAAGAACAAGGGAACATTATGAAATACATTGCTCATGGATCTTAAATAAGCCTTCTCTCCTATTGTAATTTTGGGTGGATTATTTCTTTCAAATTATTGTGAATGTTTTTCCTATTTTCCAGTTGGAAGTTGGCATTATAGAAGGCTCATCTCTTGATATATATTATAATCATTCTTAATCAATTATCAAGTTAATAATTGGTGCATTTATTTATAGTTAATCTTTTCTTTTCAGTTTGTGCAATTTTTCAATTTGTAACTCTACTAGTATTCCTAGAAATATTGAAGTTGTTTAGCATAAAATAATAAAGTTGTTTAGCATCTATCAATAAATATTCAAGACAAACCATGAAGGACAACAATGATCAATGCTAGGGCTAACTAATTAATAAGTATACACATGAATAAGTCAAGAATACATGTGAATAAGGGAAGCACAAGTACTAAAAAAACACATGAGCCTTGAAGTATACACACGAATATATAGTATACACTAATTAATACAAAGTATATGCATGAATACAAGGTATACACATCAAAACATGTAAGTCGCAAAGTATACATTGGAATACACTTAAGTCACAAAGTATACATGTAAGTTGTAAAGTATACATGTGTAACTCATACCTATTGAATCATGAATTTGTAATGCAAATATGAACATGATCGATAAAAAAGATTTGTATTAACCAAATAGCCATGTAGGAATACATCAATATATGTTTATATAAGTATAAAATATATAAAAAATAGCCATATAGGCTTATGAGAATGCCATATAGGCATACAATGTCAAATATATCCAATACAAAATATGTACAAAAATGCCATATAGGCATACAACAAAGGGCTCTAGAATCAAAAGTCATTGCTTTGCATCCTCTCGAAATAAATTTTTTCCCTTTTCTTGTTGACCAGATGGTGATAGGCCTATCACTCATTTATTCTAAGGCTGAGGAGTGCTACTGGTGCTCCTCCTAGAGTTTAGTTCCTGGTCAAGCTTTATTTGTTACTTGATAAGAAGTAAAGATATTAATATATATAAATTATATTATACAAAATGATATATTTAACAAAATAATCACTTATAGTTAGTAGAAGAACTCTCTCCTTGAGGGAAATATTTGTATGCCCATGCTATGGTGTACTAAAACCCTATGGGAACCATCCAAAGAGAAATTAAACTATGAATCAATAATGGTTTGACTTTTCACTAACAACTATAACAATGAATTTAAATTGAAATTTAGTAATTTTCCTCATACCTCCTCCATGAGATCCATCAAGGAGTCTATAGCGAATGAAACACCGAGCTCCATTTCCCTATGAAAATTTGGAGGTGTATCCACTTCCAACATCTAAAAATAAAACAATAAATTATTCAATCATGAAAACTACAATAGTGATCCATGTCATGGCTTATAATGTATGAGATAATGAAAAAAAATTGAGTACTTATTAAACTATATATTTATGACTATCATGCTTACTATTTTCCCTATCCATAGCTTGTTCAAAAGAACGTATTTTTAGGATTTTACCCATAGCAGCAAGGCGGTGAACCATTTGATAAAATTATTTTGTAGACATGTACAATAAATGTGGTAGCATAGAGAAGGTAGTGAACTATTTGAAAAAATGGCTCAAAGAAATGGGGTCTCGTGGTGATGGAATTCCATTACAAACAAGTGTGTTATGGAATTCCATCACCATAAGACCACATTTCTTTGAGGCATATTTTCAAACAATTCATTTCCTTCTCTATGGTATTATGTTGGGATGTGGTGGATGGTATAGTGTGGTCTTGGTTATGAGATGGAGGGTGATCATGACATGAAGAGGGAGGGGTGGGGACATGAACAAGAGGGATAAAAGGTGGAAGGTTCTTGGTGCAGGGGCACCATATCAACTTGTTACAAATTATTTTGTTTAGTTGTAACTCAATGCTTTCTTATATTAAAATGAGCCAATACATTTCATTTGTAAGCCTAAAAAGGCAATGATATAAGATTCTATGTAATAGAGTCATGAAGGTAAAGTCATAAAGTTTCAAGTTTATGAGTTGCATTAAGCAACATACTTGTAATCTCAATGGTTACATGCTTGTAATAGGTGGTTTTTTGGTAGTTAAGGGAATTGGTTGGATTGAGAGGGTTGAAAATTGTTATAAAATCCTCAGGGAAGCCCGAGCAAAGGTTGTTGTTGCCAAGTGAATACAATAGACTTTGAAGATTTCTTGTTTTCTTGTTGTTTTCTTTATGTTTTTAGTATTCTCTCATTGTTAGCGGGCCATATAGGCTTCACATGGATTATTTAATCATATGAATCTAGAGAAAAAATTTCTAAGTTTCTTTTGGTGTTCTAATAGGGGCTAGTTTAGTTCTTTAAGGCTTCAAGTCATCTAAATCCTCCTACTGGGTTTTGAACAATCATAAGGGTTTTGAAGTTATTTTAATGCCTTAGTCATCATCCCACCTACTGTCACCAATTTTAACTCAGTGGGATGATGTGTTAGGATGCAGGGCATGAAATTATAGGAGTAGGAGGTGTGAAATAAATATTCCTTGGCTTGTAGCATGAAAATAGGGTTGGAAAATGTGTGGTTTTCCTTGAAAGAATGATGGTTTAGACCTAAGAATTGATGAAAAAAATTGGAAAAGGCCTAATGAATTTCCTAAAGAATGAGGGGACCTAATTAGATATTTCTAAGCAATTGGGTTGATTATGAAAGGCCTGGAAGTTGGAGAAACAATAAGGGAGCCCCAAAACCCTAGTTACTAGGCTAAAAGGAGGGTTTTACCTTTGTGAATTTTTTTGAGCATTTTGGGTCTTCAGACCTGAAAAATATTTGGTTTGAAAACCCAAGACAAGACTATTTTTAGGTTAGAAGGTTTGGTGAGGATTTTACAGGCAGGTCTCTTAAGAAAAGTGGCCTAATTGGATGCCTAAAATTGTGAAAATTTCAAATTTGAAGCTTTTGGTACAAAATATTTGTATTTGATTCTTTGATATGTTGAATAAATCTGAAATGGGTACTTGGATCCATGTTTTAGTTCTCAGGTTTTTTGGAAAGATCTGGACAAAAGGTTGAAAAACTGATCTTCCACTACTACAAGGAAGGTTAGTGTTAAAAGGCGAGTTTTGGAGTTTCTGTTGAATCTGACTTAGAGAATGAATTCAAGTGGTTAAATTGTCATCATAAGCATGTTGAGGGACTTTTTTAGGGTCTTGGTGAATATTTGTAGTTTTGTTGCAAAATTGAAGGGTTGAGACCCTTGAGGGTGAGTTGATGCCTAGCATGTTGGAAGCATTGTAAGGAGAAGTTCTTTGTTTTAGAATTGATTTTCCCATTAGAGAGTTTGATCTTCACCTTGGATTTGCATTAGTTCCATGGATTGGTAAATTGAGGATGAGGATGAGGACCTTGAAAAGAATTTGGAGGGGAATTCAAGCAGTGAGTTGTTTGAAAAAATTCCTCAAAGAAATGTGGTCTCATGGTGATGGAATGGAATTCCATCACCATGAGACCACATTTCTTTAAGGTAATTTTTCATACTACTCACTTCCTTGACTATGATATTGGTTACTATTATTCTTTGATATATTTTTTCCAAGCATCCATAGTTTGTTGGAAAGCACCTATTTCAGGCTTTTAGCCATAGTAGTAAGGAAGTGAGTAGCTTGATAAAATGCTTTGGTACACATCTATGGAAAATGTGGTAGCATAGAAAATGTGGTGGGTTGGTTGAAAAAATGCCTTGAAGAAATGTAGTCTCATGGTGATGGAATGGTATTCCATCACCATGAGACCACATTTCTTCAAGGCATTTTCTCAAACTGCTCACTGCCTTATCTATGTTATTTCTTACTATTATGCTTTGATATATTTTTTCCAAAGCATCCGGGTATGTGCAGGATCATCATGGAAAAAATAGGCCCTTAAGTGGCAAAAAATTTAGAAAAATCAGAGTTAGGCAACTTGACATAAAAATTTGAATAAGTTATCTATATTATTTCAAAATATGTAAGAATAGAATGTAGCAAATTGAATGTAGTTTCTAAACTACTAGGTTTGTTTTAAAAAATCTATTTGGTGAAAATTTTAAATTTCAATGCAGTAGTACTTAAATTTCAGGGAAAAAATAAGAAGTAGGTGTCTTTCTGACCACCCTAACCAAAATAAAATGATAATATTTTTTTATAAGATTTTAGATATGAGTAGAGGACTCATGTCCTGATGTGATGCATATTTTTTGTATTTTTTTCCAAGTAAATATTTAATGATGAATTTTTATTACAACTTTTAAAAAATATAAAAAACACATATGTTTGACCACCTTAACTTGGTCAAAACTTCATGAAATTCATTTTTTCTTTTTTTAATCCTATAACATGCGAAGCATAGAATGTGACACATGTTTTGGATTCAAAAACTGTGATACCATGTGAAAGCTATAGATGTTTTTCAATTAGCCTATCAATTAGGACTTTAGTTGTAATTCAAATAGAAATTGAATAATAATTTATTATTAAATTCAAAGTAAAGAATAATTTATATTGGTGGAAAGCTGAGAATCTCCTCGAAAAACCCTTTTCGTTTCATCAATTTTGGGTAAAAAAAGTTCTCGGCCACATACCCATCATATTGCCACTTTTTGGCCCATCATGATCCAGCACATACCCATCCATAGTTTTTTGGAAAGCACCTTTTTTAGGCTTTTAGCCATAGTGCAAGGAAATGAAATGTTTGATAAAATTCTTTGGTAGAAATGTATGGAAAATGTGGTAGCATAGGGAAGGCTGTGAGATGTTTGAAAAAATGCCTCAAAGAAATTGGGTCTCATGGTGATGGACATCACCATGAGACCACATTTCTTTGAGGAATTTTTTCAAAAAACTCATTGCCTTTTCTATGCTATTGATTACTATTATTCTTTAATATATTTCTTCCAAGCATCCATAGCATAGACAAGGCAGTGAACTATTTGGAAACATACCTCAGTAAAAAGTGGTCTCATGGAATGCCATGACAAGAAAATGCAATTGGAAGTTGCTCCTACTCATTACTTATGTTAGGTGAAGTAATTGCATCATTGTTTATGTTGACTTTCTAAACAACTATATTGTAGTTGAAATTTTATCATATATCAACATGTAGTTATTAGTTATGGAATGTGAAGTAATGCTTTGAGTTTGAAAGATGTGCAATGCAATGTAATCAATGATATGAATATAAACTACACAAATCTATTAAGTAAAATTCATTTTTTTAAATCTTTATTCTATTACCTATTGGAAAAATAAGGACAGACAACTAAGAGGGGGGGTGAATTGGTTGTCATAGAATATTAAACTTTTCAAAATTTACTTAACTTAATCTTAGATCTGATGAAAGAACAATAAACCATAAACAATCAACACATCAGAAACAAAAAGAACACCAAAAATTTTATATGTGGAAACCCTGTTAGGGGAAAAATCACAGTGGATGTTAGTCCACAATATTATAACCTGTTAAAAATATAATGAAAATAGTAAGGGGAATACACATGCATTCAGGCACACTAAGTAGAGCTCACTACTCAAATACAATACAACTCACTTCCCAACAATACAAAATAGGATTAAATATGGGGGGTATAAACTAAGAAAAATAGCTTCTACACAAGAACTCCTTTAGTCTTCACTCTCACTCTGCTCTGCAATTAAATGAATAGATCAATGTTCGCACAATTTCACTATTTCTATATTTTCTCACTTGACACACGCACACTAAATTTTCTCAACCAATCACTCATATATATCCACATCATGGAATTACATCAACCACTTAGTCAACCATAAAAATAAAACATATTTACAATGTCAGCCCAAATTAACAATTAAATTTTCAATGCGAATTAAACACCATCAGCCAATACAATGATGCGACCCAAAACAATATCCACGAGAGTGCCAAACATTCAAATTTAAATTTCCAAGGATCCACAACATGTTACCACCATCGTGTCGTCCAGGAACATGAAAACCCAAACATGCACAAGAAAAATATTTGACCATGAGCACACCAATCAATGCAGACATACAATAATGATGGAGAATGATCTAGAAAAATCCACAAACACCAAGAAGTAACAGAGAGGCATCTACAAAAACTAGAATTACACAAACTTCAATCAGGAACACTGATAGAGACCACAAAAACACTGTCAGAACATGACACGATCAATTCTTCATGCAGATCTCTGAAACTTCTGGTAGATGAACTAGATACTCTCAACAATAAACCCTTTATTCCACAACAACTGATCTTCAATGTACAAAAAAAAAAACCTTCATGACCTTCACTATTCCACTAGAAACCTGCAACTCTTCTTTTAAAAACTTTCTCAATATCCTCGACATATACAACATTCAGTACAATAATGCTAATAGTGTTGACATCAATGACAACCACATATTAGCAACACAACCACATCATCTGACAAAATTCCAAAATCTCCCCCTTTGGCATTAATGGAAACACATGATGTGAAAAATACGATCAACCTGAGACACTTACTCCCCCTTAGATTCTAACTTTCCTTCTCAACTGCTCTTCTCTCCAAAAGGGATTTTTCACATTTCTCTTCTCCCCTTTTGACACCAATGGAAAAGGTAAGCATTACCTTTCCACATACAAGCTCTGAACCACATATATGCACATCTGACCACTCCCTCTAAGTAGCAGCCATGAAAACATCAATCCAGATCAAGAAATATAGCTTTGAAGCATACAAATTGATGCAAGTAAATGCATCTCTTATTTCTTATCAGGAGGGGTAATAACCCCTAGCATTTCTCTGAGATACTCAAAAGTATCCTTTGATAATGGCTTAGTGAATTTATCTACAACCTATTCTTTGGTAGGCACATAGTCTGGAGTCTGACTTCTTTCTCATTTACTTTCTCCCTCAAGAAGTGAAACTTGATGGATAAATGATTAGTCTTAGAGTGTAGAACTGAATTCTTCAAAATGTTTATTTCACTTTAATTGTCACAATATATGGCAATAGGCTCTTCATATACCACCCTGATGTCTTTCAGCATCTATTTCATCCACATCAATTGAGTATAGTTATTTTCAACAACAATATACTTTGCTTCAACAATAGATAGAGAAATGGAATTCTTTTTTATGCTCAACCAAGACACCAACTTCTTCCCTAGGAAGAAGGAACCACCACTAGTACTCTTCCTATCATCTACATCTCCTTCCCAATCCACATAAGTATATGCACTCAAAGAAAGATCATCATCCTTAGGACACCAAAGTCCAAAATTAATTGTTCCTTTTAGATATCTAAATATTTTCTTTACAACAGTCACATGAGATTCTTTTGGATCATCCTGAAATATAACAACCATACATACAACATTCATAATGTTTGGTCTAGTCTGAGTTAAATAGAGAAATCCACCAATCATTGATCTATATCTTGTTTGATTTTCCTTAGGAGAATCATCATTCTATGTTAACTTGCATCCAGTTACCATGGGAGTACCAATAGGTTTTGAGTCTTCCATGCCAAACTTTTTCAGCACTGAGCTCTCACATATTTGGATTGAGATATGAAGATCCCCTTATCTAACTAAGTAACTTGCAATCCCATAAATAACTTCATCTCTCCAATCATACTCATCTCAAATTCACTCTTCATTTCACCAACAATTCATACACAGATTATCATCTCCTCCAAAAGTAATGTCATCAACAAAGACCTCAATAATCAATTATTTGTCATGATCCAACTTGAAACATAAGTTGCTATTAGTAGTACCTTTATTGAATCCAAGCTTCAGTAATTATTTGTCCAATCTAGCATACTAGGCTATGGGGGCTTGCTTAAGTCCATATAGAGCTTTCTTCAATTGAAAACCCATGTCTTACTTATCAGTTAGTTGAAATCCATCTAGCTGTTCAATAAATACTTCTTCTTCTAGCTCACCATTCAGAAAAGTTGACTTCACAATCATTTGATAGAATTTATAGTTCTTATATGCAGCATAAGCAAGAAATAACATTATAGCTTCAATTCTGGCTATAGGGGAAAAGGTTTCTTCAAAATCAATACCTTTTATTTGTGAATACCCTTTACAAACTAGTCTTGCTTTATTCTTAACAACTTCACCTTGTTCATTCAACTTATTCCAAAAGACCCATTTAGTACCAATCACTTTTTTATCTTTAGGTCTGGGAACAAGTGTCCATGTATCATTCTTTTCAATCTGCATTAGTTCTTCTTTCATAGCTTCCATCTAGTCTTCATCATTGCAGGCTTCATTGAAATATTTAGGTTCAATCTTGGAAATTAGGCAATACTCTTCTACTATCTTCCTTCTAGTTTGCACACCTTTAATCTTATCTCCTATGATTTGATTTTTAGAATGGTTTAGCTTTACATACCCTGAAATTTAGGACTCTCTCAAGCTTCTAGTTCTTATGTTCTCTCTTCTACACTTGTACTTGTCTCTCCTTCCTGACTTACTTGATTTACCAGAACAAATTGAAGTTGTTTTATCGGAACATATGGCATAATATAAAGTTTATTCTATGTTTGAGCATTCTTCCCTTTGTTTGTGCTATCTTCCTGGTCATCTGAATCATATCCACAATATTTGGATAATCTAGCAAAGTCCTCATCAACTCTAACATTTGCATTGTAAACCATCTTTCTGAGTCTTCTATTATAGCACTGATAGGCCTTTCTTTTGGTAGAGTAACCTAGAAATATTCCTTCGTCACTTCTTGCATCAAAATTTCTTATATCCTCATCTCTCTTAATGTAGCATTTACTTCCAAAGATCTTGAAATACTTAACAGTAGGATTATAACCAAACCATAGCTCAAAATAAGTCTTATCAGAATTACCATTGACATTTACCCGGTTCAAAGTGTACACAATAATACTTACAACTTCACTCCAATAGATGTGAGGCACATTTCCTTCTATCATCATTATTCTAGCAACATCCAGAATTGTTCTGTTGTTTCTCTCTGCAACTCCATTCCATTGTGGGGTTCGGGGGGTAGATAACTATCTTTTGATTCCATGCTCTTCACAAAAGGAATTAAACTCCTTGGAGATGAATTCACCACCTTTGTTTGACCTTAAGCATTTTATTTTTAGAACTTTCTCATTTTCTACCATAGCTTTGAAACTTTTGAACTTTTCGAATGCTTCACATTTTTCTCTTAAGAAAACTACCCATATCATCATAGAATAATCATCAATAAGCAACATAAAGTACCTTTCACCATGAAGACTTCTAACTCTAGAGGGACCACAAAGATCAGTATGCACCAGCTCCAGCAAACCATTTGTATGATGTTGTTTACTCTAGAAAGAGACTCTAGTATGTTTTCCCATCTGACATTCCTTGTAGATTGTGTTAGCAGGCTTCACTAGCTTAGGTAGATCTCTTACTGCTTGAGTGGAACTTAATTTGAAAATTTTATCAAAATTCACATGACACAGCCTCCTATGCCATAACCAACTTTCATCTACTTGAGCAATTAAACAACTTTCACTAGTATTATTTAGGTGAAAAATATTATCTTTTGTCCTTTTACCTGAAGCAATTACCTTTCCAGAGATTTCAAGTATCCTACATCTTCCATCTTTGAACTAAAGATCATAACCCCTGTCCACCATCTTTCCAACACTCAAAAATTTGTGCTTCAAGCCTTCAACATAAAGAACATCATTAGTGTTGTGCTTACCACCAAGACAAATAGATCCTCTACCATGAATCATTCTAGCATTGTTATCTTCAAATCTTACAACCCCGCCATCATACTTTTCTAGACTTACAAATTTTATTTTGTCACCAATCATATGATGTGAGAATCCACTATCAATAACCCACTCATCCTTATCTTTAATTCGGGCTGCAAGAGCTTTCTCAACTTTAGTAGATTTAGTAGCCACAAGACTATTTTCAATGGTAGCAATGAAAACCCATTCATCTTCATTTCCATTATCTTTATCAGACTCATCATCAATCACTCCTTCATCATAGTAACATTTCTTTTGGAATATAGAATTGTTAGGCTTAGATCTAGGAACTCTTTCAGGACATCTTGATTCAAAATGACCTATTTTACTACAAGAAAAACATTTAATAGGCATCACTCCTTGATACTTACCTTTTCCTCTACCTTCCTTCTTCACAATCAGTGCTTCCAATTCTTCTACTTCTCTTTCTTCATCTTCAAGTTGTTCATTTCTTCCTCAGACTTGAATGATTTTCTAGAATATTCACCCAGATCATATCTTTTCTTGTTTCTTCCAAATATAGTAGCCTTAAATGCAATTTCAGTCTTGGGAACAAATTCACCAAATTCACTCAATTCAAAGGAAACAAGTTTACCAATCAGTGT
This sequence comes from Sequoia sempervirens, assembly GCA_007258455.2. Lineage (NCBI taxonomy): Eukaryota > Viridiplantae > Streptophyta > Pinopsida > Cupressales > Cupressaceae > Sequoia > Sequoia sempervirens. The sequence continues at coordinate 60,489,499 of VDFB02379711.1, forward strand.
ATCTATTGTCATATTTGTCAATGATCTAGTTTCTTCAATAGCATGAGCCTTTTCTTTGTAAGAGGGAGGCAATGATCTAAGCACTTTAGCTACAATTTCTTCCTCTTCCAAGTTACCATCGACACATCTAATACTCATCACTAGTTCATTTACTCTCTGCATAAAAGAAGAAATATTTTTATCTTCACCCATCTTAAAATTTTTATACTTTCCTTTCAAACTTTGTAGCTTAGCTATCTTCACATGTACATCTCCTTCATACAAACTTTCTAGATTCATCCAAATCTAATGAGCTATCCTCGGACCCATCACATTTGTCATTTTTTGAATTTGTTAGAGCACTCAACAAAGCTTCTATAGCCATGACATTATTCTCAGCCTCTTTGATCTCATCAGTAGTGGAAGGACCATTTTGAGGAATAACATATGTATTCTTAGTAATCTTCCAGTAGGGTTCACCAATATACCTCAAATGACACTCCGTCCTAGCTTTCCACAATGAGTAGTTTGTTCCATTGAATCTAGGACTGCCCTTCTTGTATGATGCCATCTCGGATCACCTCAAGCTTTTAAACTTCTTCAGAGGAACCTGCTCTAATACAATTTTTTGGAAAAATAAGGACATACAACTGAGAGGGGGTGGGGTGAATTAGTTGTCACAAAATATTAAACTTTTCAAACTTTACTTAACTTAATCTCAGATTTGATGAAAGAACAATAAACCATAAACAATCAACACATTAGAAACACAAAGAACACCAATTTTTTTTATGTGGAAATCCTATTAGGGGAAAAACCATAGTGGATGTTAGTACATAATATAATACCCTATTAAAAGTATAATGAAAATAGTAAGGGGAATGCACATGCATTCAAGCACACTGCCTAGAGCTCACTACTCAAATACAGTAGGGCTCATTGCCCAACAATAAAAAAATAGGAAAAAATATTAATGGTATGAATAGAGAAAATAACTTCTACACAAGCCTGATTACAATTCCAATTAAGCATAGAAAAACTCCTTTACTCTTCACTCTCACTCTACTCTGCGATTGAATGAATAGATCAATGCTCACACAGTTTCACTATCTCTAGCTTTTCTCACTCACACATACACTAACTTCACTCAATCAATCACTCATATATATCCACATCATGAAATTACATCAACCACTTAGTCGACCAGAAAAATAAAACATATTTACAATGTCATCCCAAATTAACAATTAAATTTTCAATGTGAATTAAACACCATTGACCAATACAATGATGTGACCCAAAAAAATATCCATGACCACACCAAAAATGAAAATTTCAATCTCCAAGGATCTGTAAGACATTACCACCATCATGTTGGCCAGGAACATGAAAACCCAAACATGCACAAGAAAAATATTTGACCACAAGCACATGGATCAATGCGAACATACAACAATGCTGGAGAATGATCTAGAAACATCCACAAACATCAAGAACTAATAGAGAGGAATCCAAAACAACTAGAAATACAAAAAATTCAATTAGGAACACTGATAGAGACCACAAAAACACTGTTAGAACATGACACAATCAATTCTTCACACAAACCTTTGAATCTTCCAGTAGATGAACTAGATACTCTCAAGAATAAACCCTTTAGTCCACAACAACTGATCTTCAACATACAAAACAAAATACCTTCATGACCTTCACTATTCCACTGGAAACCTACAACTCTTCTTTTAACAAATTTCTCAATATCCTCAACATATACAACCTTCAATACAATAATGCTAATAGTGTTGACGTCAATGCCAACCACATATCAGCAACACAACCACATCATCTGAAAAAATTCAAACATTACCTATGTGTAGGTTTTTCTAAATCCATTGGCACTAGGAGGTGTTCCCTCAAAACCTCCAATATTAGCCTATTCAACATCAAAAATAAAATATTAGAATACCATTAATATAACAATGCTATTAACATGTAATAAATTTATAATTGTTTACTAGTTAAATACCTCAATTTAGTAGATGTAGTGGAGTAATAAGTAGGTGTAGGGTTGGTGTATCTAGTATCAACACTGTGACCCTAAAATTTTATTAAAATCATAAAACTAAATTAGTTAATCTTGCATTTCAAAATTGAAATTTAATAAATTAAATTCAATGAACATGCTCACATTTACCTGAGTATTGATGCCATAAGCCTCATTGAAAATGTTAGCTACCCTCACCATCTCCATAGTTGCAGACATATCCTATGTAGCATCCTCTTGAGTGTTGGTGGGGTCATATGAAAAAGTTGCCCCACAATCCTGACTTAAATGGGATTGAAGCCCACCACTTGAAGACTCCCCTGGATGGCATTGTAGTATAGGGATGGCATGTTGGATGAAACTCTGGTTCAAAGAGCTGATGGCCTGTAGAGTGTCTACCTCGACACTCTCCTTTGTGATGGAAGGGATAATGATGTGCTCATGAGCCGGCCTAGTGAAAGCTCATCTTGCTTCCCACCTAGGATCTTGTTGTGCACTGGGTCTATCTTGAGCCGACCCCCCACCTCTCCCCTAGAATTCCCTCATATCAAAATAATTTAGGATTTTGTTCAGGATGAACTCACAATATAGTTTCCTTAGGAAATATTGTGGGACTTTGCAATTGTTTCATGGTGGGTAATCAAAAACCATGTACCACCTATCCTAGAAAAAAGTTCCTAAACTGTTGGTGGTGGCACTAATGGATAGGAAACCTCTTCACATTGAGGCCAATATTTTTATTTGTGCATTCATTGGTTAATAATGAGCACAAATCTAATTTTGTAATTTTAAAATATTTTACATCTTTATATGATAATTTATCCTGGTAAAAATTCCTAGCCGCCTGCCTCGTATCTTTCCAACCACTTAATTGTTTGTTGATTTAATCTACATGTTTTAACATTTATTGAAGTGAATTTGCAAGTGTTTTTCTTTCCATGGTTGAACCTACTAGATCATTCAACCTTGTGATTAACTCATCACTTTATTTTTTATTGTTTTCAATTTCACCCATTAAATTTTGCTAAGTGCAAGGAGGATGTTGAGAGATTGGTGGAGGAGATTGTTGTTGTGGTTGTTGACCTTGGGAATTTCTTTCATGTTGTTGTTGCTCTGGTTGTTGAGGATTTTTAGGAGGGTTTTGAAGAGGGTTTCCAAGATCATTATCATTTCCTACAAGTTCAACAAATGAATATCTAAAACATCCTAGAACTAACAAATTCAGAACAAAAAACAAAAAATCCTTAGCTCTTCGACCTCCCCATCAACGTGGTGGCATCTTGGTGATGAAATAGCAACAAATTGATGAAAAAATTGCAAGATTGACTCCTCCTAGAACACAAGCATGCACAAGAAGGGCTTTTGTCCATGGGTAGTAGAAAAAAATAGTCATAACACAAATGAATTCAATTTTCTTTTTTTTTGGTTTTAAAATCTAATAATTTGAGCACGTTATTCCACTCCCAAGTTATAACATGAGTGAAAAATAGGCATGGTGTGGCTGAGCCTTAGGCTCGACACACTGAGCCATAACATGAGCATGTTATAACACACTCACATTATAATACACTCACATTATGAGCTATCAAAACTTTTTTTAAAATTTGGCCACAATTTGGACCCCCATCTTTTTGCACCCACCTATATTGTGATCAAAAAGTTAATATCTTTATCTAAATAAGAGCTAGTAGATTGTGATACTTTGGCTAACCAAGGATGCAATGATGGATTAATGGATACTGAATGTTTCAATTTGTTGTGGAGAATGAAGGTATTTAGAGTGAGACTAATTACCATATTATGTTTTTTTTGCACATTTCTCCATTCTTTCGGTACTTATTAACTACTTTTACTAAGTGAGCATTATGCACCAAATCTACTCCAACAGGGGTTATACAAACCACAAACATGACTCTAATAGCAAATGAAAGGAAATATGCATACACCCAAAATAATTTTAACATAACCTATATAGAGAAATCTATGCAAATAAGTATTCATAATCCATATGCAAAAGATTAGAAAACACACCATCAAATATGTCACAAGATATTCCTTGGAAAAACCCTCAAGAGAGAAAAAGATCAACCTCCAAAAGCATCAATCACTTATGTGTTATTCAACAATAAATATTATAATACATATTAAGATTTCTCCATGAATACCCTTGAAACATCAAGCCCTCTACAAGCTCTCCTTGTAAAAAAGAATGTAATCACACATCCAATGCCATGCTTCAACCCTCACAAATGATAACAAGAGATGCTCTCAACCATCCAACCTTAGAAAACTACCCATGTGTTTTCTTTTATAGAAAAAATCTCACAAAAAAACACCAAGTGGTATTACATAAAACCATGTGACTAATACCATGAGTTAGAAAAAAAATTAACCTCTCATTTAATATTGGTACTAAGTTTTCCTAATATTAAATATTTTCCCAATGTGCAACCACACATTAATTATTTATCACAATGTTACATGTACAACATATAAAGTGACCCCAATAATGCTAACCCATGTGATGCATGCATCCCTAGATCCCCTAGGTGCACCACATAACAATAAAATATAAAATTATTACATTATGAAATGTGAAAAAAACACCTTTTCCTAAGGACTTTGATCATCCAAAAAAATTTTTCTTCTTGAAATATTTCTATGTTAGTATGTGAGAGTTGAAAAACCATCTACATGATAACATATTATAAATCTAGTATTTTTTGTATTGGTGATTTTCTATTCATGTAACAATTTTCCAAATAATTATGATACCCATATCTTTTGATATGAATGTAGTATTCAAGAAGATCTTTATTCTCTTTTATATAATGAAATGAAGGCTTGAGCTAGGATTTATGCAAGCAATAATACAGAAAATTTCAATGCTTTTGGGTTCTCTTATAATCCTATTGCCTAACTGATGAAGGAGCATCCTTGGTTGTAAAGTAATCATGTATCAACCAAAAAAAGTTATTTTCTTGCATTGCATTCAATATTAGTTTCAATAGTTTATGCTGCATTTTACCACATCATTGTTTCTCATCTTGTGGAGCCAAAATAACATCTACACATCGACATGTACCACATATCCAAGCTTCACATCATTTGTAGTTATCTATTGAAAGTTATTGCTCTCAGAATTGTACTATGTTACCAACTAGAGCATTTGGGGCTAACTTGGTCTAGATTTATTAGTACAAACCTATTCTAGATTATTTGAAGCTTAAGTGGACATCCTACAAGCATCTTGGGTTAGTTGGGATCTATCTTGGAGATTCATATCTTTCATGTGGAGTTATCTCTTCATATTTTGAGAGAGAATTTCATATGTGATCATTCATTAGGTTATTAAACCTCATGGTGGATTTAAACCTATATTGGAGCTTGAGAAGCATATTTATAAGCATTGTAATTCATTGTAGATCGTCAATAGTTTTAGGATAACATTTAGATTCAATATACTTTTACATAAACCCTTTCGGGGCATGTAATAATGCCTTTTGGCTAGTTTTATTGTTTAATTCCCTTGTGGTAGGCCTGTGACCCCTAGATATTTACCCTTAAGGCCTACGTTGTATGTGAGATTATCAATTCAATGAAATTTCATGTTTTCTAATCAATTTGTTGTGTTATTTCTGCTGTGTTGACTCATTGTTGCACGGTTCAAGCTATTCCTTCTAGAAACCTCCTATCGTGACTACACCAAGTGGTATTAGAGTGACTTTTCAATTCCTAAAGGCATTCCTTGAGGTGAAAAAATCCCCGAACTAAGGAAAACTACATTTTTTTTCAATCAATCATCAATTGTGAGGTACTTGAAACCCTTGTAGCCAAATCATCAAATTGAGGAAATTGCACTGATTTGAGAGGAGATATGCCACCAAGGAGAGCACCTTCTATAGAAAATGTTGTTGGAATAATGGAGAAGATGTTGGAGATGATGTACAAGATGTGAGTTAGGTTAGATTTTGTTGAAGAATATTGAAGGTCAAGCCTAAACCCTATGTAGAGTGGTGAAAGTGATGATGAAGCAAAACATGCAAATCAATTTGCAAAATCCCTAGGTAAAGAAGAGGATGAATAAAATCAAGTAAAGATGTTGAAATAAATATTTGAGATTGGGAAGTGGCCTAGGGTTGAAATTTAAAATTATGCAAGAAATTTGAATCTTAGAGAATTGATTGATTGGATTAATGAAATGGAAGAATACTTTGAATATGAAGAAATTGGAGATTCATAAAGAGTTAGATTTATGAAAAAGAAATTGAAAGGTCATGCTACATTATGGTGGAAAGAAGTTCAATTAGATCAAAATAGAAGAGGCAAAGAAATAATCATGAAATGGGATAGAATGGTGACAAAGTTGAAGAATCAATTCATACCAATAGATTATGAACTGAAATTGTAGAAGAGATTGCAAAACCTAAGACAAAAAGAAAGATCTATGAAGGAATATACTGAAGAATTCTATAAGATGATAATTGGAACCAATCATAGTGAAGCAAGTAAAGAGAAGGTTGCAAGATATATCAATGGACTAAGAAAAAAAATTCAAGAAGAGTTGAGCCTAATAAATATGACATATGTTGAGGAAGCACATCAATTTTCACTAAAGGTTATGGAGAAGTTGAACAAGAATTTTGAAAAAAGATAGAGAAGTGCAAGAGGAAGATTCCAAAAGAGTGGAACCCAATCTAGAGAAAGAAGACCATATGTGGAGTAGAAAAAAGATGTAAGACCCTACTATAAAAAAAAAAGGATGCTAAATCAGACCACAAAGGGAGAGAAGATAGAAATTTCTTCCACAGAAATAGAGGAGGCCATAAATCCTATTGCAATGATGGATATTGAAGAGATGAAGGGATATCTAAGATAAGTCCATTTAGAGGAATCTATTTCAAGTGTGGAGATGGACATAGAGCATTTGAGTGTCATCAAGGAAGTACTACAAATAAACCTGAGCAAACTGGGAGAGAAGCCTATGTGGATGAGGAGAGTGTTGGATCCCCTAATTCAATTGGGAAACTTGAAAAACGTGAATCATTGGTGATGAGAAGAGATTTCGTTCATGAAGAAGTGGTTGAAGAACCACTATAAAGGAAAAGTCTTCAAAACCATATGTAAGTCTGGAGGAAAGGTATGTAAAGTCATCATTGATAGTGGTAGTACTGATAATGTAGTTTTAGATGAGATGGTGACCAAGTTGAACTTGAAGATATTGAAACATCCAAACCCCTATAAGATAGCATGTATTCAAGATGATCATAAGATATTGGTGAATGATCAATGTTTGTTGAAATATTGGATCATATAGGGATGAAGCGTTGTGTGATATTATGCCCATGGATGCATGCCATTTATCGTTAGGGGGACCATGGAAATATGATAATAAAGATATTCATGATGAAAGAAGAGATACTTATACTATGACATATAATGGAAAAAGAAATGAAGTTGATACCTTTGGAGGAAGAGGAGAAGAATGAATTTTGTGGCACTTCCAGACTATGCTCGATAGATTGAAGAAAATTTCTTGATGGGTTGAGGCATGAGAACCTATGTTTTGCATTGATTCCAAGAATTTGGTGGTAATACGAGGGCATAAAATCCCACCACAGAAGGAGAAGTATATAAATTGTTGATAGAGTATGAATATATCATGTCAAAGAATTTACTAGAGAGACTTCCTCCAATCTAGAGTATCAATCATAATATAGATCTTATACTAGGAGAAATTTTTCCAAACAAAGAAGCACATAGAATGACATAGGAAGAGAATGCTGAGTTGAACTAGCAAATATAAGAGTTGTTGAGGAAAGGATTGATTAATGAAAGTTTGAGCCCCATGTGCAGTACTTGTTTTAGTTGCACCAAAGAAATATGGAGAGTGGAGAATGTGTATAGATCCAAGAGAAATAAGTGACATCACTATCAAGTATATATTTCCATTACCAAGGATGGATGACATCATGGACTATTTGAGTGGAGCAAAGTATTTCACAAAGACTAACCTAAAGAGTGGATACCATCAAATCAAGATCAGAGAAGGAGATGAAAGGAAGACTGCATTTAAGACCAATGAGTGATTGTATGAGTGGTTAGTGATGCCTTTTGGATTAACTAATGCATTGAGAAATTTTATGAGATTGATGAATGAAGTATTGAAGAAATTTTTGGGTAAGTTTTTTATTGTCTACTTGGATGATATTTTTATTTTTAGTAAGACTAGAGATGGAAATTTGTTGCACATTTGAAAAGTATTGCAAAGATTAAGAGAAGATAAGTTGTTGATTAATGTCAAGAAGTGTAGTTTTATGAAGAAAAATTTGGTATATTTGGAATTTGTTATTTTTCTTGAGGGACTAAAGATGGATCTAGAGAAAGTGAAAGAAATTTTAGATTCTCCTAAACCAGTAAACATTAGACAATTAAGATCATTCCATGGATTAGCTAGTTTCGACCAGAAGTTTATCAGAAGTTACAAGAGTGTTTGTAACCCCATGACAGAGATAATGAGAGGAGATAGGAAGGATTTCAAGTGGACATCTGGAGCACAAAATATTTTTGAATTGTTGAAACAAAAGGTGACAAAGAAGCCAGTATTAAAATTACCATACTTTGGCAAGGTATTTGAAGTTGATTGTGATGCAAGTAGAAATACAATTGGAGTAGTATTAATTCAAGAAGGAAGGCCTATAGCTTATTTTAGTGAGAAATTGAATGATGAAAAAAGAAGATAATCAGTTTATCATCAAGAATTTTATGCCATAACTCAAGCTTTGAAGAAGTGGAGGCATTACTTGTTGCCTAAGAATTTGTGTTATATACAGTTCATCAAGCTTTAAAGTATTTGAATAGTGAAGGAAAATTGAATCAAAGACATATGAGATGGGTTGAATTCTTGTAGATTTATATATTTGTGTTAAAGCATAGGAGTGGAAAGTCAAAAAAAGTTGTAGATGCATTAAGTAGAAGGAGGAATTTTCTAATAGAGATGAGAGTGGAAGTATTTGGATTTGAAGAATTGAAACATGTGTATGAAGATAATGTGGATTTTGGTGAAGCATGGAGAACATGGAAAGAACCAATAGTGATAAACCAAAGCTAATGGTTTTATTATTTTATTGAAGAGGGTATGATATTCAAGGGAAGTTAGCTATGTATACTGAGGAGTTCAATTAGGGAGAATTTGATTAAGGAAAATAATAGTGGAGGATTTGTAGGACATTTTGGAGTGGATAAGATAGTAGATTTGGTGAGTGAACTTTATTTTTGTTATAGATATATAAGGATGTAAGGAAGTATGTTCAAAATTAATAATGGGAGTAGTCATAATACTGAGTCATACAATCCTTTGATAGTACCAAAGAAACATTGGGAAGATTTGAACATGGATTTCATTTCGGGATTACCAAGAACACATAGAGGTTATGATTCTATTATGGTAGTAGTGGACCGATTTTTTAAAATGGTACATTTTATTCCTTGTATGAAGACTAATGTTGTGCATTTTTCTGACTTATTTTTCATGAATATTGTGACATTTCATGGATTATCTAAGAGTATTGTTTCATATAGAGACACTAAATTCATTGGATATTTTTGGAGGACATTATGGAAGAAGATGAAGATAAATTTGAAGTTTAGTTCAACATACCACCCATAGACGGATGGACAAACAGTTGTAGAAAACAATAGTTTGGGTAACTTGTTGAGATGTTTGGTTGGAGATGAGGTAGGAAATTGGGATATAGTTTTACCATAGATAGAGTTTGCATATAATAATTCAGTGAACCAAAGTATAGGGAAGACACCATTTCAGATTGTTAGTAGAGTAAATCCTAGAGGAGTTGCATAGTTAAGGGACATCAGTATGGAGAATAAAAGGAGTGTGGAGGCATAAGAGTTTTCAGATTTCATGGAGAAATTACACAATTAGGTTCAAAAGAATTTGGGATACATGAACAATTAGTATAAGGAGAAGGAAGATGAGTATCAAAGACATAAGTAATTTGTTGTTGGAGATAAAGTAATGGTATATTTGAGAGAGGAGAGATTTCCAATTGGTACATCCAATAAGTTTAAGATGAGGAAGTTTGGACCATGTAAGATACTAAGGAAGTTTGATTCTAAAAATGCATATGAAGTAGAGTTACCAGAGACATTGGGTATATCACCTATTTTCAATATTGTAGAAATATGTGAATTTCATGGAGGATAGACAAGTGGAAGTAGTGATGAAGTGGATTTGAAGGAGTAGTTACCACATTAGGAACTAAACAAGAATGAGAAAATTTTAAATACCAAAACCAGAAGAAGCACTAGGAATAAGTAGTACACATAATATCTTGTGAAGTAGAAAGGGAGACCAGTGAGGATTCATCATAGATTTATCAGGCTGGGGTAGACTGTTTTGGTTTTCCTCTTAGCCCTAGAAAGTGAAGGACTCACTTTTCTTCCAATCCTGGGTGTGTGATGCAAGAGCATCCTTGGTTGTAAAGCAATCCTCATGTATCAACCAAAAATAATTCTTCTCTTGCATTGCATGCAATAGAAATTTCAATAGTTCATTCCATATTTTACCACATCAATTTTTCTTCTTTTAGATCGAGATATAGCATATACACATCAAAATATACCACATATCCATATTTCATATCATTTGTAGTTATTTTTTGAAAGTTATCACTCTCAGAATTGCACTATGTTACCAACTAGACCATTTGTGGTCGACCTAGTCAAAATTTCTTAGTGAGGACCTATTCCAAATCATGTGGAGCATAATTGGACATCATACAACCATCTTGGCTTAGTTAGGACCTATCTTGGAGATTCAAAAGTCATATCTTTCCATGTGGAGTTATCTCTTCATATTTTGAGACCAACATTCATATGTGATCATTCATTGGGTTATTAACCCTTGTGGCCAACGCAAACCTATATTAGATCTTGAGAAGCATATTTATAAGAATTGTAATTCATTTTAGATCATTAGTATTTTTAGGATAGGATTCATATTCAATATACTTTCACAAAAACCCTTCAAGGGAATGTAATAAGGCTCGTTGGCTAGTTGTATTGTTGAATGCCCTTGTGGTAGGCCTGTGAGCCCTGGATATTCACATTTGAGGCCTATGTTGCATGTGAGATTATCGATTCAATGAAATTTCATGTTTACCTATCAATTTTTTGTGTTATTTCTATTGTGTTGGCTCATTATTGCACGTTTCAATTTTTTCCTTTTGGAACCCTCCTATCGTGACTACACCATTAACTAAACTATTTTTTTAGATGACAATGTTGAGTTTCTCATTCTTGCAAGTGATGGATTGTGAGATGTTTCTAACTATGTTTATATTTATATTTAATTTATTTCTAAAGGAAGTATACTAGGAGGAGATTGTTTATCTTAGATTGGAACTATGCCACATTTAACAAAAGTAAAGTCCCTGAGAATCCTTGGATATAGGTAAATTATTTCAACATTTTTATTTAAAATAAAAAATATCATCTAATTATTAGTGCACTAATGAAAATTGCATTCATAATACATTCATCATCATGATAATTGTTTGACTACTCTCTTGACTATAATCCCAAATGGTTGACAACAAAGGTTGCTTATCTAATCTACCAGCTAGGGAGAATGCTCAAGAGAGGATTTTTGTATGTAACTCCTCAAAATCCTAAAGTATGCCAAGTACTTGTGCCTAGAGGGAACATTACTTAGTGTAATCCAAAATGTTAATATTCTATCTCTTTTGTATATGGTTGATTCTATAATATTTTCCTTTGAAATGAAAGTATATGGAAGTTTTATTAAATCAAGGTAGTTTATTGGAGAATTTATTTATTTGAAATGAAACTATTAGTAATTTTATTAAGGAAATAAAATTTTAGTTACCTTTGTAGCTCCCTATTATCATGGTAAGAAAAATATCATACATACTTGTAAATTTGGGTCATTCGATAAGGTATATATGTTGAATGCACAAGAAAACTGAGAGGGGGGTGAATTAGTTGTACATTAAAACATCAAACCCTCATTAACATTCAGATATTCATTAATCCTTAAACCCTTAATAACCATTAAACCATTATAATGCATTAATAAAACATAAACATGAGAAACAACAATGAAAACACATCCAAACACATGAAAACACTAGATTTATATGGAAAATAAAAGAAGGGAAAAACCACAGTGAGGACTAGCTCACAATATAAAGTAATTGAAACATCAAATATAATAGGCTCACTATTAGAGGGCTCAGTGCCCAAAAGAAAAGATTGGCTCACCACCAATGACTCACTGCTATAATACAAAGAAGAAGAAAGAAGATTGTTACAAAAAGAAATCCATCTTAGATAAAAAAAATGTTCCTCCACTGCTTCACCAAAACATTCATAATCTCATTGTAGAATGTAGAAACTTTCTACTCACTGCTTCTAGTAGTCTTAGTTGTTAAGGCTCACACTATACCTTTCACTTTCATACTTCACATCATAATTCACAACACACACACCACTCATATTTCCTTCATCACATCAAAACTCACATTTCCTTCATCACATCATCACAACACATATATGCCATCTTAAAACTTGAAAAATATACAAGGTTAGTTGAACCTATGTTAACACCATTAAAAAATTAATTACATGCTTCATTTTATCCAAAGATGACTCACAAACAACAAACATCACTTTAACACAATTTGGAATATTCCATAAATCCCTTGAAATACACAAAACCCTTCACAATATCATACACCTGAAGAACACATTCATTTTGCACAACCAACTAACCTTTCACATATTGAAACAACTAAATCCAACCTTGCAGAGCTCCAAACTTAGAACAAGTTAGATTGGAGATAGATATGAGCAATGTAAGAACACCCTCAGGTATACAGGACTAGAAACCAAACTGCGGAGAAATGCAAAGCAAAACCATTTCTTCCTGTGATATCCAAATGTTTTACCTATTCTAAACAACTAAAATGCAATGGAAAAACACAAAGAAACACCTCAAGATTAGCCTAAAAAATTTGTTAATGCAAAGAGGAAAAGTGAAAGATGATGACAAATGGTTATACCTTCCCTTTGCAGTTGAAACTCCTTGGTTAGCCCTTGATTTTGGATTGCTTTGTATGCTCCTTGGATGGATCTTGATGTGGCTAAATGCAATATTTAACTATATGATTGGATGAAAATGCAAATAGATAAATTGGATGGCTAGATGAGTGCACAAAATGATAGAATTTAGTTGCAAAATGACTAAGTGTTCCCAAAAATGCCTTAGAGGAGGGGATATTTATAGGAGAATGTGAATTCTCTAGAGATTTCAACGGTTGAGATTTATCCAACAAGGCTAAGATGAAGGGCCAAGGTGAGTTGAGAGCTCACAATCCCTCACATTTTGACATGTGGAATGTGAGATGGCTAAGGGTGAGATGATGTGTAGGTGATGTGGAAGGAGAGTACATGACGTGGAGGAAGGACAAGTACCTTCCAAGTACATTGGGAGATGAGAAGATTCCTTGGAGGAATAAATGTGAATTAAATTAAAAATTCACATGCTTGAGAGAATCTAGTGGATAAGAGAGGGTCTCCAAAAAGGTGGGAGTTTGTCACATGTGACTTGATGTGACATGTCAAAGATTCTAGAAGATGCATGGGGAAAGGGGATTCTAGAAGGAATAAAATGTGAATTAAAAATTCACATAGGGAAGAGGGGAACCTAGGGTGAATAAAAAGGGATTAAAAATTCCTTGGGGGATGGGGAAAGTTGACCAAGGTACTAATTAGGTTTAACTAATTAGTAATTAAAGGATAATTAGGGGTTAATGAAGATTAGAAGCCAACTTGCAAAAGTTGGAGGATGTGACACATCCTACTCAAGGATTAGGCATGTGCACATTCTTAATGAAGAGATTAGGATTAGATGAAAATGACATGTGAGGAATTAAATAAATGTAATATTTATTTAATTCATTTGATGAAAAGAAGATTAAGGAGGGTAAGGTATTTCATTATTAATTAAATACCTTAGGGATTTGGCATAATTAAGGATATTAATTAAATAATAGTAATATTACTTAATTAACTCAGATAAGAGGATGTTTAGATGAAAAGTGATAAATTTGGATAAATTAAGTGTCCAAATTTTGATGTCTACACTTCCAAACAACACTTCTTTCATAGTTCATACACCGGTGAACACAACTTTATCTTCACAATAATCGAGAACAAGAAACTCTAGATATAACACCTATAAAAACCTTTGATCAACATATGTAAAATACATAATTAGATATTCAACCATAAATAAATGTGGAGAAAAACATTGAAGACCACTTTGATACATTGAACACTCTTTACCACACTACTTCCTCTTTTATTCAAATTTTCTCAAAATCACTTGGAAACCAAGCACCAACAACATCATATGGAACACCTTTTTAGCAACTCAACCACACAAGAGGTTTAACATCACCAACACATGCTCATCAAATAAAAACTAGAGGTTGAAATCAATGATACTAATAATGACAACAATGAATCCAATCAAAGCATCTCCATAGGTTGACATCAATGTAAACACAAAATTCCAATGATCTCCCCCTTTTCCATTGATGGAAACACATGTAAAAAGAATCAATAAATAAACAACAACCCTGATTACCAAATCATATACATCACCATAGTGCATAATTATCCTCCTTACATAAGCATCCATACTTTTTGACACTTTATCTTTCATAGGACTTTTGTCCTCCTTAATTCATATGGTTTTCCAGTTAACTCTCTCTCCCCCTTTGACATCAATGGCAAAGGGTGACACACTTGTATCTCTCCCCCTTTGACATCAATGGAAAAGGGTGAAAAAATTGTATCTCTCCCCCTTTGACATCAAACATACATACTTTCTCTCCCCCAAAGGAAACACCTATAAGGGACAACAACCACTCTGCAACTACCGTTTCTTTTATTGCACTCTAGTTTCTTCACACCTTATTTACACACTCCCCCTTAGGAGTACACAAAAAATTGCACCAACCAACAACTACTGCATATATCCTTTGACATAACTAAAAAAGGAAAACACTTACTCCCCCTAAATACAACCAATCAATGGTACTACCTACTCCTCCTGAGAGGTAGCCACCAACATCAATCTAGAATAAGGAGTGAATCTTTAAATCCAATGGATTGATGCATATCATTATGCATCTAGTTGAAGGAATAAAGGGAAATAACCCCCAAATTCTCTTGGAGATACTCAAAGGTATCCTTAGGAAGAGCCTTCATTAAGATATCTTCAACTTGATCCTTAGTGGGAACATACTCCAACTTCACCTCATTCTCAACAACCTTCTCCCTTAATAAGTTATACTAGATTGAAATATGCTTTGTCCTTGAATGCATAAAATTATTCTTTGAAATGTTGATAGCACTTGTATTATCACATAAGATAGAAATAGGTTCATCATATACCACTTTGATATCCTTCAAATTTTTCTTCATCCATAATACCTATGTGTAGCATGATGCTACTGCAATGTATTCTACCTTTGTAGTAGATAATAACACTAAATCTTTATTTTTCCTTAGCCAAGACACCAACCCGCTTCCAAGAAAGAATACACCACCACTTGTACTTTTTCTATCATCTACACAACCTACCCAATCTGCATCCGTATAAGCATTTAAAGAGAAATAAATATCCATTGGATACCACAAACCATGTTCCAAAGTGTCTTTCAAATATTTGAATATCCTCTTCACTACTTGCACACATGACTCTTTTGGATCTTCTTGAAATCTAGCCACAAGACAAACTACATGCATGATATCTGATCTAGTAGTAGCTAGATATAATATTCATCCGATCATTGATATGTACTTTCTTTGATCAACCTTAGGAGATTATTCATTCTTACTCAACTTGCATCCAATGACCATATGATTACATATTGTTTTAGAGTCTTCCATTCCAAACTTCTTCAACATTTCCTTGGCATACTTTGATTGTGAAATTAATATACCCTTTTCTATCTAATTGATTTGTAGTCCAAGGAATAAATTCATCTCCCTAAATGTAGACATCTCAAACTCATTCTACATCTCTTCTATAAATCTCTTGCACATTATTTCATTACCTCCAAAGATTATGTTATCAACATACACAACCACAATCAAGATTTGATCTCTTTTAGCTTTAAAGTAAATATTTCTATCAATGATACCTTTATTGAATCCTTACTACAAAAAGTACCTATCCAATCTTGCATACCAAACTTTGGGAGATTTCTTGAGTCCATATAATTCCTTCTTCAATTTGTAGACCATATTAGGATCATCTGACAACTAAAATAATTTTGGTTGTTCAATATAAACCTCTTCTTCAAACTCACCATTCAAGAAAGAAAACTTCACATCCATTTGATAAAATTTGAAGTCCTTTTGTATTACAAAAGAAAAAGACATCCTAATAGCTTCCATCCTTGCCACTGGAGAAAATGACTATTCAAAGTCTGTTCCTTCTACTTGTGAGTAACCTTTACATACAAGTCTTGTGTTAATCCTAACAACTTCTCTACTCTCATTAAATTTATTCTAGAGAAAACCCACTTAGTTCCAATCACATTATTGTTTACTAGTATTGGGAAAATTTCCCAAGTTTAAACATTCTCAATACATGCCAATTCTTCTTCCATATCCTTGATCCAAAATTCATTTTTGCATACCTCAATCACTATTTTAGGTTCAACTTTGGAAATTAAAAAATAGGTTTACTTGTTCTTATACCATATTAGTGTTTCTTCTTGTTAATGAAGTGTAGGAAAATGTATCACTCTACATTTTCACACTTATTCTGGCCCTCCCTATTAAATCATGGTTTCTTTATGCCTTATTTGGTCCTATTTTGCATTCACAAGCCTAATTAAATGTAGTTATTTTAGGATAATCTTGACATTCAATAAATGGAAAATTATAATTAATGTTTTTGGGTTGTGTGTTCTAGATCTAGTGATCTGGGACTTGTATACCACCTTGGGTGTATGGGTCCCACCTAAGTTCTAATCTTGAATTTTGCATTGAACCTAACATTTCTAGAAATGTGTGTCCCAAGTTTAAGTCATTGGGACTCATACACCATCTTGGGCGTATGAGTCTCGCTTTAGCTTGGACCTATTTTGAATTCAATTATTGGTGGGATTTTATTCTCCTAGATCTAATGTTGGCTTGTAGTGTTGTAATTTCAGGAAATTTGGGATAAACAAGTATAAATACAAGGTTATTTCACCTATTTTCTCCTATCAAGTTCACAAGTCTCCTAGAAAAATTCATGAGCATGTATCCTAGAAAGTTTATGAGATCAAGAGAATTCAAGATAACTCAAGAGCTGATTATCAAGCATTTTGAGGCATCAATTCTAGATTCAAGCATCATGTCAAAGTCTTCATGCATCATGTGATTTTTTGAGCTAAAATTTGTGATGTAGGTTTTCATGATTGAAGCAAGAATTCAAGATCAAGTTTTAAGCATTCAATCAAGAGTCAAGATCCACATCCATTAGAGCCATTGCATACAAGATTATAGTCTTCATTTCAAGGTTTTGATGAGTTGGAACATTGCATATTGTTCATTCATCATTTTGTCATGATTTTTCATTTCATTTCAAGGTTTGATTACCAAAACAAGGTTTGACCAAGGCAAACCCCTATCCACTAACACAACAATTTTTTTTTTCCTCTTCATGTGTGATTGCAGATATAGGTGATTTGGAGCTTGAAGATCCTTTAAAAAAAAAGTTGCAAGATTGAAGAAAGTTGTCAAAATTGTCAAGAAGTTGTCATCTCCACGAAAACTCTCCTACAGGCCAGAATTCATAATTTTAGACTTGGAGATCAAATAAGATGAAAGTTACAAAAGATCACTAGAGGATAAAAAAGTTTCAGCCAAACCTATTACTGGGACTAAATTGCAACCTTGGGCATATGAGTCCTAGTATACCGCTTTTCAACAATTTTCTACAAGCATTGTTTTATTAGTAGCAGATTACAAATTCAACCCAAAACCCAAAACTAGGACTAAATCCCCTGGTCTGTTGTATGCATCCTAGTGCGCATCAAAATTCAAAATTTCAAAATTTGAGACCTTGTTTTGGTCATCTCTAATCTTCTAAGTACTTATTTTTTCATTCTCAATTTGTTATTATGATTTGAGTTCTATTTTCTGGGTCATATAATTAGATTTGCACATTTCTTTCATTTCCTTCTTTCTAAGAATTTTCTTAGTGGTGAACCCGCTTTAATCACACCTATGTAGAACTTGTAGTAATTCCTTTCTCTCAATTGAACCATTGGGTTTTTTCTTCTAGGGTTTCCTTTAATGAGCTAGAGTGAAATAGGTCCTAACCCCATTTGTGTCTTGTGCCATCTACTATAGGGTGAAACCCTATTTCCTATGTGTTTATTTTGTTGAATCCAACCTTCAAACATTTTATTTCTGATTTGGAGTGCTTTACATTTCTAGATCTAGCTTACATTAACTTTACATTAAATTTTGCATTAGTTAATTTACATTTAGGGCTTCTAAATCTTGCATTAGTGAAAAGTGGATATAGGTTGCATTTTTGCATCTTGCATCATTGAATTTCATTGGAAAACTATAATTGCACACAATAATTTGAGCATGCAAGTTAAAAAATTTAGAATCAACTCAAAATATTTTGAATTTAGTGTAAAAACCATAATTCGAGACTCATTCACCCAACTAGGTGATTTAGTCCATGTACATGTGGTTTTTCTTGATTTATGGGACTTTTGTGTTCATTGTTTTCACTATCAGAATCCACCAAAAACCCTAAATGGGATTCATTCACCCCTCTGGGAGATTTATTCTTGTATCAGACCTAAACTTGTATTTTATAGCATTAAAAACTCTTTTTCTATGTTTTTGTTTGTTGTTATTAGATCTTTGTTTCAATTTTTTGAGTTTTTATTTCCTTCATTTCATTAGATATAGCTAAATATTTGGTTTCATTTCAAGTGCATTTGTAAACATAAGAATTGGAATTGAAGCATATCATTTATCTTGTGTTCATTGCATTTATCTTGCATTCATTGATTTTCCTTTGCATGAGCTTTACAATTTGGTGTGCTATTGCTAATACTATAGTGAGACATAGTTCAAGATTCATGTTATCTAGCTCTTTCACTCATAGTGTTGACACTAGTTCACTAGGTATGACCCATACCCTTGATAACTCTTTACCTTCAAGTAGTACAAGTGTTGAAACAATGGTTGTGGTTGCTAGAGTCCCTCAAGAAAACATAATCCAAATCCATGAAGAATTAGAAAACCTACAACATCAAGTGATAAATGAAAAAAATTCCAACACTAGAATTCCTACCATAGATAACATACACCGCATGATTGAAAGCGACCAAGGAATAAAACTTGCACATAATTTAGGTAAATTTTTTGGAAAATGTATTAGACTAGTTGTGCTCAAACTTCAAAACATACTCAAAGAGAAACTCAAATTCATCCTCCTACAACCATTGCCTCTATTCCCACCTACACCAACCCTAAAGTTATCATGTGCAACAATGCAACCTACTAGTAATGTCATTCCTACCTTGGGTATTTTTGTTGGCAACATAAGGGTAGACAACTGAGAGGGGGGGTGAATCAGTTGTCAAAGAAATTCACAACTTATTAACTTTATTAAACTTATTCTTAGATATGATTATTAACCATGAAATCATAAATCATCAACACATTAGAAACACACATAACACCAATATTTTTTACGTGGAAACCCTATTAGGGGAAAACCATGGTGGAGGTCAATCCACAAGATTATACCCTATTAAAAGTATAAAGAATGAAATGGGGAATGTACATGCATTCAGGTGCATTGCCTAGAGCTCACTGCTCAATTACAACAAGGATTACCACCCAAAGGAAGACACATTGTCTTACAGAATGATTTAGATTACATCCATAGGGATTTGAACTGATAAAATAGCATCTACTAATGCCTGATCATAGTTCTGGTTAAGCACATGAACACTTCTTCACTTTTCTTCACTCCTTTTCACTCTTCTTCACACTTTGCTCTGTATTTGAATGTTTAGAACATTATTCACACACACACACATTTGACATACTTCAAATGAAATAAATAGTTGATTATATATATTTGCAACAAGAAATTAAATCGCTACATGTCGACTTCAACAAAATAATAAATTGAATACAAACTGTTGGCCCAAATCAATAACAATTATTAATAAAAATCAACGAAGGTCAGCCACAACATAGTGAAGACCCAAAAAAACATCTTCTAACATGAACCACCTTCAAAAATTATTCCTTGAAGATCCACAACACGCTACAAACACCTTGTCAGCCAAGAACATGAAAAACATGAATACACAAGAGAAAATATTAGATTGCAAATGTAATGATCAATGTGGATGTACAAAATAGATAAAGAATGATATAGAAACATCCAAAAACATCATGAAACACTAGAGAAACATCTACAACAACTGAACTAACTAAAATCACATCATCTTCATTCAGGAACACAAACTCAAGTAACATAAAAATTGTCAGAATACAAATCTTCATAACATGAACAAATCTTCATGTGGATCTCTGAAACTCAACGTAGATAAAATAGATATACTCGAAAAGAAGCCCTTTATCCCACAACCTTTGATCATCAATGTACTGAACTCACTGACATATTGAACTTCACTTCACCACTGACAACCTGCAACTCATTTCATTACAGTTTTCTTAATATCCTCGACATATACTACTTCAAATGAATTAATGCTAATAGTTTTTACATCAATCACAACCACATATCAACAACACAACCATAACATTCCACAATCTCCCCCTTTGGCATTGATGGAAACACATGATGTGAAAAACACCATCAATGCAACTACACTTACTGCCCCTCAAGTTTTGAATCTTCTCACATAACTCTTCCATATGACTCTTCTCCTAAGAAATTTTTTCACATGACTCTTCTCCCCTTTTGACATCAATGAAAAAAATCTCTTTTATACAAGATCTGAACCACATATCTGAACACTTGACTACTCTCCTTGAGTGGAAACCACCACAACATCAATCCGGATCAAGATATGACTGAAAATCATGGATTGATGCAAAGCAATGTAGCTTAGTTCTAATTAGGAGGGGTAATCACCCCTATCTTCCCTTTGAGATACACAAAAGTATCCTCAGGAAATGACTTGGTAAATATATCTGCAATTTGTTCCTTAGAAAGTACATACTCCAATATGACTTCCTTTTCACTCACCTTCTCTCTCAAAAAGTGAAACTTGATAACTATATGTCTTGTCTTTGAATGCAACACCAGATTCTTAGCAATGTTAATAGCACTTGAATTATCATAGAATATAGTAATAGGATCATCATACAAAACTCTAATATCCTTCAACATCTACTTCATCAACAATACTTGAGTACAATTGTTAGCAACAATAATGTATTCAACCTATGTAGTAGATAAAGAAATAACATTCTACTTTTTACTTCACCATGAAATCGACTTCTTTCCCAAGAAAAATGCACCACCTTTATTACTTTTTCTATCATTCACATCACCAGCCCAATCAACATCAGTAAAGGAACTCAAAATAAGATCATCTTTAGGATACCACATGCCAAAATCAATTGTCCCCTTCAAGTATTTGAAAATCCTCTTCACAACAGTCACATCAGATTCTTTAGGATCAACTTGAAATATTGCAACAATACATACAACATTCATGATATCGGCCCTAGTTTGAGTTAAATACAACAATCCACCAATTATTGATCTATATCTAGTCTGATTTTCCTTTGGAGAATCATCACCTGTTGTCAACTTACATCTAGTCACCATGGATGTACCAACTAGATTTGAATCTTCCATACCAAATTTCTTCAACAATTCTTTCACATACTTGGACTAAGATATAAAGACCCCTTTGTCTAACTAAGTAATTTTCAATCCTAAAAAGAATTTCATCTCTCTAATCATTGACATCTCAAACTCACTCTGCATCTCATTAGCAAACTTTATGCACAAACTATCATCTCCTCCAAAAATGATATCATCAACAAAAACTTCAACAATCAAATCTTGATCATCATTCTTGAAATACAAATTAATATCAATCATAACTTTGTTAAATCCAAGATTCATTAAATACTTATCCAATCTAGCATACCAATCTCTAGGGGCTTGCTTAAGTCCATAGAATGCTTTCTTCAACCGAAAAACCATATCACCTTGATCAGTCAAATGAAATCCATATGGTTGCTCAACATACACTTTTTCTTCCAGTTCGCCATTTAGAAACGTTGACTTGACATCCATCTAACAAATCTTGTAGTCTTTGTAAGCAACATAAGCAGGAAACAATCTCACAGCTTCAATTCTAGCATCACGAGCAAAGGTCTCTTCAAAATCAATTCCTTCCATTTGAGAATATCCCTTACCCACCAATCTTGCTTTGTTTCTAACAACTTCACCTTGCTCATTCAATTTGTTTCTAAATACCCATTTAGTTCCAATGACATTTTTGTCCTTAGGTCTAGGAATAAGAATCCATATATTGTTCTTCTCAATTTGTTGTAGCTCTTCTTTCATTGCTTCAACCCAATATTCATCTTTACATGCTTCATTCACATTAGTAGGCTTAGTCTTTGAAATCAAACAATATTCTTGTACAATCTTTCTCCTAGTATAGACACCTTTGTTCTTATCACCAATAATTTGATCTTCTGAATGATTCAATCTTACATACCTCAGAGTCTTAGGATATTCTTGAATTTTAGGCTCTTGTGATATCTCTTCTGCACTTTCACTAGTTCCTTCCTCAACATCTTATTGTAGTATGGATAGGATTTAATTTTAGTAGAATAACCAAGAAATATTCCTTCATCACTTCTAGCATCAAAATTTCCTATATCTTCATCTCTTCTAATATAACATTTACTCCCAAAATTTTTGAAAAATCTAACAGTAGGATTATGACCAGTCCATAGCTCAAAAGGGGTCTTACCAGTATCACCTTTGACCTGTACCTAGTTGAGGATGTAAAAAAAAATACTCATAGCTTCTCTCCAATAGATAAGAGGAACATTTCCTTCTAGCATCATAGTTCTAGCAGCATCTTGAATAGTCCTATTCTTCCTTTCCACAATTCCATTTTGGTGAGGGGTCCGTGAGGAAGATAATTGTCTCTTTATCCCATGCACTTCACAAAAAGAATTAAAATCACTATAAGTGAATTCACCACCTCTATTTGATCTCAAACATTTAATCTTCATACCTATCTCTATCTCAACCATAGCCTTAAAGATCTTGAACTTCTCAAGAGCTTCATATTTCTCCCTCAAGAAAGTAGCCCACATCATTCTTGAATAATCATCAATAAGCAACATGAAATACCTATAACCTTGTAAACTTATGACTCTAGAAGGACCACACAAATAAATATGCACAAGCTCCAACAATTCATTTGAATTATGTTGTTTTCTTCAAAATAAAAGTCTAGTTTGTTTTCCCAATTGACATTCCTTGCATATGGAATTAGTAGGTATCATCCACTTAGGAAGATCTCTCACTTGCTGAGTAGAACTTATCTTGATAATATTATCAAAATTAACATGACACATTCTTCTATGCCACAACCAACTTTCATCAACTCAAGCAATCAAACAAATTTTAATAGCAACATTCAAATAAAAGATATTACCTCTTATTTTTTTACCTGATGCAATCACATTTCTAGAACACCCCAATATTATGTACTTTCCATCCTTGAATTGAAGATTGTATCCCTTTTCAACCATCTTTCTGACACTTAAAAGATTATGCTTCAAACCTTCCACATATAGGACATCATCAGTATTGTTCTTACCATCAAGAGAAATGCATCCTTTTCCATTGATCACACTAGCTGTGTTATCACCAAATCTCACAACACCACCATCATACTTTTCCAAGCTCATAAACTTACTTTTATCTCCTGTCATATGATGAGAGCATCCACTATCAATCACTCATTCATCTTTCTCTTCAACTCTAGCAGCTAGGGCTTTCTCCACATTTGTACAACTAGCAGATTCAGTAGACACAAGATTATTTTCCTTGATATCAATAAATACCCATTCATCCTAACTTCTATTTCCTTTATCAGATTCATCATCTATCACTCCTTCATTAGCAACATAATAACACTACTTTTGAAATTTAGGCTTGTTATTTCTTGGTTTAGAAGCTCTTTCTGGACACCTTGATGCAAAATGACCTATCTTATTTCAAGAAAAAAAATTAATAGGAAACTTTCCTTTATACTTACCTTGTCCTCTGGCTTCTCTTTCCACAATTAGTGCTTCAAGCTCATCTAGTTCTCTTTCTTCTTCTTCAATCTGTCTCACTTCTTCCTCATACTTAAATTTATTTCTAGAAGAACTCTCTCCTGGATCATATCTCTATTTATCTCTTCTACATGTAGTAGCCTTGAATGTAGATTCTATCTTAGGAAGGGCATCATAAAATTCACTCAACTCAAAAGCAATAAGCTTACCAATCAACATATCTTGAGTAACATTATTCATAGTCCAAAGCTCTTCAATAGTTGTAGCTTTGACTTTGTAAGCTGTAGGAAAATATCTAAGCACTTTAGCAACAATCTTTGATTCTTCCAACTATCCACCAACACATCTGATACCACACACAAGTTCATTCACTCTTTGCATGAAAGTATTAATATTCTCATCATCACCCATTCTCAAAATTTCATATTTCCCTTTTAGAATCTACAAATTAGTAATCTTCACATTAGCATCACCTTCATACAATGTTTCCAACTTTTTCCATATCTCATAAGATGTCTTTAGATCCATAACATTAGTCATCTTAGTATCAGTCAAAGCACTCAACAATGTTTCCTTAGCCCTCATATTGTACTTAGGATCCTTAAGCTCAACAATAGTAGTAGGATCATTTTGAGGTATAACATACCTATTACTTGTAATGCTCCAGTAGGGTCCACCAATGCATCTCAAATGACACTCCATTCAAGTCTTCCATAGAGAATAATTTGTACCATCAAATCTCAGACTATCCTTCTTCTAAGTTGCCATCCCGGATCACCTCAAGCTATTAAAATTATTCCAAGGAACCTGCTCTGATACCAATTGTTGGCAACAAAAGGGAAGATAACTGAGAGGGGGGGGTGAATTAATTGTCATAGAAATTCACAACTTATTAAATCTATTAACCTTATTCTTAGATTTGATTATTAACCATGAAAGCATAAATCATCAACACATCAAAAAAACACGTAAAACCAAGATTTTTTACATGGAAACCCTGTTAGGGGAAAAACCATGGTGGAGGTCAATCCACAAGATTATACCATGTTAAAAGTATAAAGAATTAAATGGGGAATGCACATGCATTCAGGCGCACTACCTAGAGCTCACTGTGCAATTACAACAAGGCTTATTTCCCAAAGGAAGACATACTACCTTACAAAAAGATTTGGATTACATATGTAGGGATTTGAACTAATAAAATAGCATTTGCTAATGCCTGATCATAGTTCCAGTTAAGCACATGAACACTTCTTCACTTTTCTTTACTCTTCTTCACTCTTCTTCACACTCTACTCTTCCTTCAAATGATTTAGAACATTATTCACTCACACACACATTTGGCATACTTCAAATGAAATAAAAAAAATTCTTATATATATATATATCCACAACAAGAAATTTGTTTATTTCATTTGAAGTATGCCAAATGTGTGTGTGAGTGATTTAATTAACATTATTCACTCACACACACATTTGGCATACTTCAACTGAAATAAACAAATTTCTTATATATATATATATCCACAAGAAGAAATTAAATCACTACATGTCAGCTTCAACAAAATAATAAAATGAATACAAACTGTTGGCCCAAATCAATAACAATTATTAATGAAAATCAACCAAGGTTTGCCACGACATAGTGAAGACCCAAAATAACATCTTCGAACATGAACCACCTTCAAAAATTATTCCTTGAAGATCCACAATAGGCTACAAACACCTTGTCGACCAAGAACATGAAAAAAATGAATACACAATAGAAAATCTCGGATCATGAGCACCACGATCAATGCGAACGTGCAACACATATAGAGAATGATCTATAAATATACACAAACATCATGAAACACTAGAGATTCATCTGCAACAACTAAACTAACTGAAATCACATCATCTTCATTCAAGAACACAAACTGAAATAACAAAAAAATTGTCATAATACAAATCTTCATAACACGAACAAATCTTCACATAGATCTCTAAAACTCAACATGGATAAACTAGATATACTCAACAAGAAACCCTTCTGTACACAAAATTTGATCATCAACGTACTAAACTCAATGATAGACTAAACTCCACTTCACCACTGACAACCTGCAACTCATTTCATTACAATTTTGTCAATATCCTCGACATATACAACTTCAAATGCATTAATGCTAATAGTGTTGGAATCAATGACAACTACATATCATCAACACAACCAAAAAATTCAAAAATTTCCACTAGCAATCCTTGTACCTTTGTGAAATCTCACATCATATCTCCTACCAATTTACCTCCCACAAGTATTCCATTCACTTCCCCCTCGAACACATGTACACCTCCACCATATTTACCTCCATCTCAAAACACAACTAATGATGCCATCCTTAACCAACTCTTGCAAAATGTTTCATCCCTTCAACAAAAAATTTCCACCATAAACCAAAGTCAAAATGTCCAACCATCATACTATTCCAAAAGCAATCCCTTATCCTTGAAGATATTAAGAATGTTGATACCACAAGGTATAGAGATTCCTAGGTTTGAGAAATATGGAGTGAAATGAGATCCTTTAATCATTTTTTTTCTTACATTGCCTTATGCAATAATTTTTTCCTTGAAGATAAGCTCTTGGTTAAGCTTTTCCCTAGGTCCTTGAAAGATACCACTTTAGAATAATTTTCATCATTACTGAATAACTAAATTTGTTCATTCAATGAACTTGTTGAGGCCTTTATTAACCATTTCCAAGTGCACATTACTCCTAAGATGAAATTAGCTGATTTGATGAGATGTAAGAAAAATGATGATGAAAAGGTTACTAAATTCATTTCACGCTACCAAATGCTTTATTCTCAAATCAATGTAAAGATTCTCAATCCTCACCCTCAATGAATGTTCATTGAGAACTTACAAATTAAGATGTAAGATAAGCTTGGCATGATGAAGTTTCATTCCTTTGTACACTTGTGTACTTACCTTTGTGATTATCAAAACTCAGTTAGTAGTTGTGAAACAAAACCCACCTCTAGTCATCCTGAAAAAGTTTGAATCTGCAAATTAAAATAATTACCAACCTTTTAGGAAACAAAATAAAGGATTCCTTCAACTAAATCCCCCTCAACCAACCCAACATGTTGATACCCAAGTGACTACTATAAATAAGAAAAATCCTTTTACATTTGGGGATCTGAAAAGATAATTTACTCCCTTACCTGATACCCTCCATAAAACCATGTTAGAACTTCTAGAAAATAACTTGATTTCTTTACATCTCATTGAAACTCCCAATCCTAATAATCCTTTAGCTCCAAACTTTAGATCTAATTCTTATTTTCATTTTCACTATCAAAATGGACATGATATAGAACATTGTAAGTATCTTAAACATCTTGTGCAAGACCTCATTGATTATAATCATATTCAAAGTGGAGGTGTCAATGGTTAGGGTAATAATTTTGTTGCCCCTCCCAACCAAAACCTACAAATATTAACCAAACCCATGCCAAATCATAATATTTCATTTGTCAAATCAAGTGAAACTAAGAAGAATGATGTGATGAATGTTGACACCGATTATGACAACATGGATACTAATGAAAAAGGTAATATGGATAATATTGTTGGATTGATAAAAATTTAACCTCATAAGGGCCAAACTAAAATTCCTCTTGACATTTCTTTCTCCTCAAAAGATATAATAAAAAAGGTACCTAATGGTCCTCTTTACATAGCCGATCAAATCAATGAAAATCCCACTAATGGGATATTAATTGATCTTGTTTGTATAGAGAATGTGATCACTGAAAAATTATTACTTGTGCATGGAATTTATCAAGAAAAATATGAAAAACCAAAATCATTTATAAAAAAACATAATGGTTTTTCTTGTCATGTGATGGGTTTGATCACCCTTCCTTTAAAAGTTAGACCGACAAAATTAGATGTATCATTCTCCATCATCTTGATGTTAGATCAATTCCATGTGAAGCTTGGTTATCCATGGCTAGACTCCATGGAAGCTATCCTGTGTGTTGTGCATAAATGTTTAAAGTTTCCCTTTGACAATGAAATCTTTATTGTGCACCATAGTGGTTTTAATCCTATGTCTTTCCATGTGATTTTTTCATTGGATTTGTTTTGGCCCAAGCCTATGGAACCTATTAAACCTTGTGAGAAATTTTGTTTCAAATCCTATCAAAAGTTTAACGAAAAAACATATAGAAGAATTATTTCTTCAAAACATGCCTCAACCCATGATTGAGTCTCCTATCCTTGATGGAATCATGATAGAACTAAAAGACCATCCAACTAACCAAGACCAACCCATGACAAATCCTTTTCCTATCTCCTATAAATGATGAAGAGACAACCAAAACAAAAATTTCATGCCTCCTAAGATACAAAAAATTTACAAAGCTAAAGAGAAAGTGGTTGAACAACCTCCCATGGTTACTTTTGAAGAAAAAAACCTATGGTCAATAAAATTGCTCCTACACAAACACAACTTGAAAATTGTAGTAAAAGAAATAGAAATTCTAGAGAGAATAGGTGTAGATGTTGTGCTATTTCTTCAAGGTTAAATGAAGAGAAGAACAAAGAAAATTAACATCCAAAATCCATTGAAGAAATACACAAGGAGTCTCCCTCTTTTCCATGAAAAAAAGATCCTATACCACAACCACAAAAAGAACTGGAATCCTCATTGGACATTATAATTTGACCTCCTATTGTGATTAATTTAGATGATGATGATGAGTTTGCTAAAATTGATGAGGAAGTGCATAATGAATCGAATACATTATTTTCTTCTTCTATGATCTTAAATGATACTTCTCTTGAGAAGAGTTTTGAACTTAGTGCTTGCCCTAATTCGTCACTTGTTGTTATACCTTTGGATTGTTTTCCACCTTCCATATATACTATGAGGAAGAATATGATGTAGACAAACTGCTATAGGTTGACTCGCATGTGCCTTATTAGTCTTTTTCTTTATTTTCTTTTCATATTCTATGTGTGATTGCATGTGCATAATGTGATCTCCCGTAATGTTCTATTTGATGTACCTCTCTCTTTGTGACATTCCTCTATATGTAACTCCATTCTTCTATATGTTGTAAACATATTTTATCTTTTCTTTATCTTGTGTTTTCCTTTTGGAGATGACACAAGGCACTGATACATTTAGGTCAATCTTCCATGTTCACCCAAAATTTTTTCTTTGTTTTCACTCTCTTTGTTTCATTCTTTCTATTCCATGAGTATTTGGGGAATGATGAGATTTTTGAGCTCTATAACAACATTTTAGTGAAGACATACTGGCCCTGAATCCATGGATCCCTTGTGTGATTTTGGGATTTCATTTTGGGGGCAACCCCTTTTCATGATGTAGCTTAATTTGGAAACATATGACTTGGGATAGGGATTTCCAAATAAGCTCTCATGTCCTCTTTATTGTTATCATTTATCATTTTCTACTTTAAGGTAATTGCAAATAACATGGTGTTTAGAAATTTCTTTAAAGTGGGGGCATACATTGGCATCATTCATTTGCATCTTAATTTCAACTCATGTTTCATTGTGTGGTCTTCTTATTTCATGCGATGCATAGTTATCTTGGGGATGATATTGGGTGTAATGTACTTCAAGAGTGTGATCTCTCTTATCATATTATATTCCTCTTAGTGGTTTGATGTGATGCATTGCATTCCCTAAAGTGTGGGGTATGTGCAGGATCATGATGGGTATGTGGCTGATGGATTTTTTTTGACCCAAAATTGATGCAATGAAAATGGTTTTAAAAGGAGATTCTCAACTTTCCACCAATATAAATTATGCTTTACTTTGAATTTAATAAATAATTATTATTTATTTTCTATTTAAATTATGACTAAAGTCCCGATTGATAGGTTGATTGAAAAACATCTATAGCTTTCAAATGGTATCACATTTTTTGAATTCAAAATATGCGTCACATTCTATGGTTCACATACTATAGGATTAAAAAAATAAATTGAATTTCATGAATTTTTGACCAAGTTAAGGTGGTTAGACATATGAGTTTTTATATTTTTTAAAAGTTGTAATAAAAATACATAATTAATTATTTACTTGAAAAAAATTACAAAAAAATATGCATCACATTGGGACATGAGTCTTCTACTTATATCTAAAATATTATAAAAAAATATTATCATTTTATTGTGGTTAGGTGGTCAGACAGACACCTACCTATTTTTTCCCTGAAATTTAAGTACTACTGCATTGAAATTTCAAATTTTCACCAAATAGATATATTTTTTTTTTAAAAGAACCTAGTAGTTTAGAAACTACATTCAATTTTCTACAGATTCTATTCTTACATATTTTTGAAATAATATAGATAACTTATTCAAATTTTTATGTCAAGTTGCCTAACTCAATTTTTTTTGAATTTTTTGCCACTTAAGGGCCTGTTTTTTCCATGATGATCCTGCATATACCTTGTGAATATTTTATCCTTCAATTGGTCCTTTCATGGAGACATTATTCATGATATCCCCTATGTTAAGACCTTACATGAACTAACAAAAACCCCTTTGAATGTATCTTACACAATTTTTCATTTACAATAACTGTTATATGACCACCTTACATAACACACATTGCTTGCTGGTGGAGCCATCCTATTTGTTCATAGGTGTCAAGCATACAAAGTCTTACTTGCCTCTTGAATCCTACTATTTGTGTTGTGTAGTGCCTTATCAAAGTTATAAGTAGGTATAGTTTTGGTATGGTTAGCTTATTGGAGCAGAAATTAGGTGTGACTTTCCCATAGCCACTTTCTTGTGTGTGTGAGTGCATACCAACCACATGTGTATGTGTCTCATCCCTATGGGAGATCACCTAGTGGAAAACCTAAGGTTTCACTAGCCCTTGTGAGTGTGAATTTGGTTTACATAGTGGACACCATGTTCCACTTGTAAATGTTTTTGGACATACAACTAAGGTTTGATCCACATCGTGTTGGAAAAAAAGTCGAGGCTTGATCCACTTTTCTTTTTTTCCTTTTCTCTTTGTCTTTAGCATTGTATGCTTGTATCTTTTTGTTGCTCATACATAATTTTCATGTGTGTTTTTGTGTACCTATGTTGGTTTTCCATAGGATCTTGATCCTGGGGTCTTGTGCAACCCTCTTGATCATTGTTTCCCTATCCCACTAGCATTGGTACATTTGGACCCCTCTTGATGTGTATTTTTCTACTTTAGTGTGAGTTTGAAGGAAGTTCCTCCTCTCACTAAAGTGGGGGGTAAATGTAGTGGAGGAAAATTTATCCCTCTATATTTTCACACTTTTTTGGGCCCTCCCTATTAAAACCTAGATTCTTTATGCCTTATTTGGTCCTATTTTGCATCCATAAGCCTAAATAATTGCATATTTTTTAGGATAATCCCAACTTTCATTAAATGGAAAATCATAATTAATGTTTTGGGGTTTTTTGTTCCAAATCTAGTGATTTGGGACTCATATGCCACCTTGGGTGTATGGGTCCCACCTAGGTTTCAGGACTTGATATTGAATTTTTGCATTGAACCTAACATTTCTTGAAATTTTTGTCCCAAGTTTAAGTCACTAGCACTCATATGCCACCTTGGGAATATGGGTACCACTTTAGCTTTGATCTATTTTGAATTCAATTCTTGGTGGGATTTTATTCTCCTAGATCTAATGTCAGCTTGTAATATTGTAATTTCAGGAAATTTTACATAAACAAGTATAAATATAAGGTTATTTCACATATTTTCTCCTAGAAAGTTCACAAGTCTCTTAGTAGCTTTCATGAGAAAATATCCTAGCAAGTTCAGAGCATTCAAGAGCATTTGAGAGCTGATTATCAAGAATTTTGAGGCATCAATTCAAGATTCAAGCATCATGTCAAACTCTTCATGCATCATGTGTGTTTTTGAGCTAACATTTGTGATGTAGGTTTTTGTGATTGATGCAAGCATTCAAGATCAAGTTTTAAGCATTCAATCAAGATTCAAGATCCACATCCATTGGAGTCATTTCATACAAGATTGCAGCCTTCATTTCAAGGGTTTGGTGAGTTACAACATTGTATATTATTCATTCATCATTCATTCATGATTTTTCATTTCATTTCAAGGATTGATTACCAAAATGAGGTTTGAATAAGGCAAACCCCTATCCACTAACACAAAAAAATTTCCCTCTTCATGTGTGATTGCAGATCTAGGTGATTTGGATCTTGAAGGAACTTTGAAGATAAAGTTGCAAGATTGAAGAAAGTTGTCAAAATTATAAAGAAGTTGTCATCTTCACGAAAAGTCACCTACAAGCCAAACTTTAGATTTTTAGACTTGGAGATTGGACAAGATAAAAGTTACAAAAAATCACTAGAGGATACAAAAGTTTCAAAAAATCCCTATTACTAGGACTAAATCACTACCTTGGGCGTGTGAGTCCCAGTAACCACTTTTTAGCAATTTTCTGTAAACCCTATTGTATCAGTAGCAAATTCCAAATTCAACCCAAAATGCTAAATTGGGACTAAATCACCCAGTCTAGCGTATGAGTCCCAATGCACATCAAAAGTCAAAATTTTATAATTGCAGACCTTGTTTTGGACATCTCCATTCGTCTAGGTGATTATGTATTCATTCTTAGATTTTTATTTTGATTTGAGTTCCATTTTCTAGTTCATATAATTAGATTTGCATATTTCTTTCATTTCCTTCTTTCTAAGAATTTTCTTAGTGGTGAACTCCCTTTAATCACACCTAAGGAGACCTTGTAGCAATTCCTTTCTCTCAATTAAATCATTGGGTTACTACTTCTAGGTTTCCTTTAATAAACTAGATTGAAATAGGTCCTAATCCCCTTTATTTGTTGTTCCATCTCTTATAAGGTGGAACCCTATTTTGTATCTGTTTAGTCAATACACCTTTTCTCTTGTTACCAATGATATGATCTTTTGAATGATTCTTCTACACATACTTAGGGGTGTTAGGGATCTTTTCTAGAGCTTCCTCTTCAACCTGCACTTATTTTCCTTTACCTTCATCCATTTCTTCTTCTTTGTAAGATGACTCCTCTAATTCATATATATCTATCGATATTCAGTTTTCATGTAGGTATTCATCCACCTTAACACTTGCACTTTGAACAATCCTTTTTAGCCTCTTTTTGTAGCACCAATAAGCTTTTATTTGGTAGAATATCTAAGGAAGATTCCTTCACCAGATCTTGCATCAAACTTTCATAAGTTTTGTGCATGTTTTGCACACATGCCTAGCCAAAGGGAGGTACCCCCTTTCTTTTGATCCTACTAGGTCATTCTTGCTCCCAATAGGTTGTT
The DNA here is from genome assembly GCA_007258455.2 of Sequoia sempervirens. Lineage (NCBI taxonomy): Eukaryota > Viridiplantae > Streptophyta > Pinopsida > Cupressales > Cupressaceae > Sequoia > Sequoia sempervirens. Next base: position 60,523,315 of record VDFB02379711.1, read on the forward strand.
TTTACTCTCACCTCATTTTGTACAGCTCTATTCAGAAGCCTAAGTTGGTCATGTTCCTTAAAATGATCAAACACCCCTTGAAAAAATTCATCTATCTTAATTTCACTTAGTCTTTTTCCTTTGCAAATTTTTTTCTGCAGGTTTCTGTGTGCAGGTTACTATCTACAAGTTACTAGTTGTGGGTTTTTGTGTGTGGGTTGCTGGCTACGGGTTTTTTCATCTATGGGTTTCCATCTATGAAAGTTCATTTGTGGGATTCCATTGCCAGCGGTATCAGACCCTCTGACTTCTGCCTTCAAAATGTCTGCATCTCAAAAATGGGTGTAAAATTCAAGTTTTCAACATCTAGGGTCCGTAAAATGAATGTTTGCTCATGCCCAAGGAGGCTTGAGTCAGTTTCACTAAGTGTTTTGACATTGCAGAAATTTCAGTATGGGTTTTTGTGTTTGGGTTGTTGGCTATGGGCTTCGATGTGTGGGTTTTCATTTGTGGAGGTCCGTTTGTGAAATGCCATAGTAAACGATGCTAGACCCTCCAACTTTCGCATCCCAAATTTTTGATTTTTTAAAATGAGTCAAATTTTAAGGGAATATGTCTTGACACTCTTTCCCCCCCTTTTTCCACATGCTAAAATTGAAAATATCAAATCTACTAAGTTTTGTGACTTTGTAGAAATTTGACTACAATTTTTCGTGTATGGGTTGTTGGCTATGGGTTTTTGTGTGTGGGCTCTTGTCCATGGGTATCTACATGTGGGACACTATTTTCCTTTAGTTGCTACTTAATATCCAAACATTAACACCTTCCCAATGGCTATGCCTATACTCCTTGCACCCACATGAGAAAAAGAGGTTTTTTTTGATAAAGAGAAGATAATTGAAGGGGCTCCATTACTTATTTTCACACATGACAAGTGACCTCAACCTAGATTTTCCTTGTGATCATACCATGCAAAAATTTCCATGCGGATGGCCACCTGCAGACTTCCCCCCTCCCTGCACTATTTGTTGATGAATTTCTTCATAATGACTTGAACGAGCCTTAGATTGCAAAAATAGAATGAATATTATGATCTTTTGATAATTTATGAATGCATCTAACCTTGAATTTGTAGGATTTAACTGGTATTTTCTACCTCTCTATATATGAAAGCACTTACTGCATCTTTTGCATGCAAAACTTATGGTACTTGTTGTAGGTCCATTAGGAAGGCCTATTGAGAGAGCCATCAAAAGAGAAGGAAGGTTGAACGAGGGAAGAACACATTTCTCTAATCATCATTCATATTATGCTTGCCTCTCCTCGTAGAACCCATCAATAGAACTAGTGCTAGAAAGAGGGATTCTAAATTCAAGATGAATACACTTGATATCAACTGGTCTGATTTCTCAGGTCATGCCAAGCCTTGGTAGTTATTAGGGAATTTTCCTACAATGTGCTACCAAGAAGCACTGTCAAATGGGGGAGTTTAACTCAAAGCCTAGTCTAAAGAGAAAAGGAGGTGAAATCATAAACAGTGCAATATAAAAGAGGGACCTACATGCCACATGCCAAGTCTGTAGGAGGAAGTGCTCTCAAATGTCCATCTATGGGAGTGTACCAATGATAATGAAGATTTATAGGAGAGGGATATTTTCATAAACAATTATTAACTTGTCAAGAAGGATGCAATTACATATGGATGCATTCCCACAAAGTCAGTGCCATGAATCAAGTAAGTGAATTTGAAGAAGTAAGAGGGAGCTATTTTATCCTTCCACCAAATGATGATGATAGTTAAGAAGATTTCCACTAGGATTGGGAGTGATATATCTACTCCTTAGTGACACCAATCTGCAAAAAGACTTATTTGACAGGCTGAAAGAATGATGCAAACATATCAGACAAAGGGTAGGCTTCAAATATTTTTAGTTGCAATAGAGAAGTGAGATAAAAGACAAAAAAAAATACAGTGGCTAAATGACAAAGTAGACAACATGATGAAATAGGGAAAAGAAAATAGGTCTATTTTATATTGTAATATATTGGGGGTAGGTGAAACCCTAAGTTGTATTGAATTTGGGCCATTCATTGCAAATCAATCTTGGCCATTCATTTCACTTTTGGAAAACTATAAATAGGGGCTTGCTCCTCATTTGTAAGGGAGGTGGTAAATTGTTGTAAGATGAATTTTGCAGCAATAAAGGGAAGCATTGCATTATTCTGGGTGTTTTCTTTGAGCTTGATCATTTTGCATCCATGATTCAACCTCCACGTTAGTTTTAGTTTGTTAGTTTCTTGGATGTCTTTAATGGTGGTTGCTTTCATAATATTGGATGCAGTTCCAACTCATGCTTTTTGTGGTTTAATGATGATGAATCACTTTGAAAAGCTAGTTTGAGATAATTCATATGCTACTCTTTAGTTCAATTGTATGCTCATGAGGTGAATGAACAATCTAAAAATCCGCAGACCTTAGAATAATGCACTATTTTTGTGTAGTTGTAGGTTTCTCTTGGTAAAGAAAAAAATAGTTTAATGGGAGTTTATCTACTATAGCATCCTCCATTATTAGTATTCATTCATAAATTAGATTTAGAATAGCTCTCTCAACCCTTTCCTCTTTTGCTATTTCTTTTAGACCTTTGTTAGAGTAGGATTCCAAGCACCATCACAATGATAAACTTGGTGATTGAAGTGAGTTTCAGCTTGTTGTTTTGAGTGTGCAGCCACTGTTCATTCATTTCCAACACTTTGAAACTCTATTTGCAGACCAAATTTCCCATGATTTGTAATCCATAAATGCCTCTTTATGATTACCAAAGAATCACATCAACCAATTGAACTATTCCAAGCATTGTCATGACTTGACACCCAAGAGACCTTGGGGTGATTGTCTGAAACTCAGTTGCAGATTTTCACCTTTCAAGAGAGGGATTGCACTTGTGCTTTGTTTATGTTGAGAAGTGCAAAAAACACCCATGAATAGAAATAACACTAGAAGGAGGGTATGGATGAGCTCAAGGCTACAAAGTTGGTATTTGAATGTACTTTTGAGTAAAATATGAGGTAGATAGATCTCATAATATGCTAGAATTTTAAAATTAAAAAATTTGGAGATAAACAAGAGCTGACCTGAGATGGAGCAACAATTGCAAGTTAGCATTACTCAACTTCAGGAAGATTTAAATAGGAGATTGAAGAAGCCATTGCAGAACTTTGCATTGTTAGACAAATGCTGAATTCATGGCACTTGTAGAAAATATGAGATGGAATTTTTAACATTCTTGGGCATAATTGAAATATTTTTGCAAGAAGAAATCCCCTTTTGGGCGATATACCAACCCTTAGCTCCTGCAAACCTAGATGAAGAATTTGTTGACATGGTATCCAAATCCTTCAAGGAGTTGATCTTAGAATTCCTAGGAAGCAAGGATGGGCTAATACTAGAGGAAGTAATAATGTATTTCTGGTGTAGGGTCCATGATGCACCTCACTTAGAATTCACTTTCCCTTCATGTGCAGACATCATTGCCCAAGCTAGGAGCTATTTGGACAAGGTAGAGCAGCCAAATATTGATAGAGAGGAGTCATCCCCTGAGCAGGGAAAACTTTTAGAAACCCCCCCTTAGCAAAGGTGTAAAATCCTAGAAAATCTTGTATACTTCCTGATAAAAATATTAATTTTAGTGGTGAATTTTTTTGTTTTTTGTAAAAAAAATAATGTCCATTGGCGAATCTTTTATAATCACTAGAAGTTTGTGGAAAATCCTGGTGAAATGCAATTTTTTAAAAACCACTAAATTTTTTCCATTGGCAATTAAAATTTATTTTGAAAGCAATACAATATTTTGATTGATGAATTAAACTTGTTTTAAACCATAAAAAATAATTTTGATGGCAATCAATTTTTTTTTTCACACTAAAAAATAAAATTCTTTGGCGAATTAAACTTATTTTCAAATGATTAAGAAAAAAACATTGGAAAATTAAACATAATATCAAATTAGTAAAAAAAATGAATGAAAATAAAAATTATTTTCCTCATTGTTTTCATCAACCATCCAAAAATCACCTACAACTATAATAGTTTTTTTCAAAAAAACATCTTAACATGCTTCATAACAGAAAAAGTAACTCTACCCAACTAAAACCAGTTCACAACTATCTATATCTACCTTACATATTTTATCAAGCCAAAAATTTAGTACTGGTCTTGCGTTAATTCTACAAAAACCCTACAAAACCTACCAATTCAACTAGTGCTACCCATTTTATAACCAAATTTCCTTGTTGCTTTGCCTTTCATCTTTTTCTTCCTCACATTTTGTCCTTTTTATTTCATACACTTTTCCTCTGCTTTCACCTATGCTTCCATGCACTTTGCCTCTACTTTCGCCTATGCTATAATTGCTTCCACCTTCATCAGCTCTGTAAAGAGCTTCAATTCTTGCTAGCCTAACCTTGCTTCTTCCCTACATCAATTTTTAATCTCATCCTCTGGCCAATGTATGAAAGGGATGCATCCTTCTGCCCCTTCTAGTTCCACATTTTCAAAGCATTCCTGGATGTTGAAACTTTCACCTAGAACTACCCATTCAAGTATTGATTCTAATCTTTCCAAGAAATTTCAATGCACAACCATCTCCATCACTTCTCTCACTGTGCTTGTTGATTCCACCGAGTCCAAACCCTATGCTATAATTAAGGAGCATACATCCATGTTAGTTCTATATCTATGCCTCAGATTTCCAAAGGATTTCCCCAAAATTATCCGCACACTTTGTACCAACCTTCCATCAGTGAATGAAAACATACCCATTAATCTTTTTTCAGAAGCTTTACCATAAAACATGTTTAATTGCCTCCTCAAATGCATAGTGAAGTTGACCTCCATTTGAATATTGTTGTAGCTACATCGCCACCACCACCACTCTTTTAGAATTTTTGTGTGCCTTCTTCTCCACGCAAAAATCTATTATTAACTTTGGTAATTAAGGGCCTAGAGGTAATAATTTTCCAAACTCCACACATACTGATCTTAATTACCCATCAATCCTCTAGTCATGTCCACTTGCTAAAATATACCCACGATCTTCACTTCATAAATGCACCATCCTTTCCACCTTTCATATCTTAATTTACCAAAGTTGGGGTTTTGGTGCTTTTCCTAACCTTAGTTTCCACCTTTCCTATCTTAATTCACCAAAGTTGGGGTTTTGGTGCTTTTCCTAACCTTAGTTGCAAGTCTTTCTTGGTCATATTTGTGGTAAGTGGGTTAGAGGTTTCAAAAACTTCAAAACTTTAGACTTTGATTCTAAGGTTCCAAAGTATAGTGACCATGCAACATTATGGACCATGACTGTTCGATGAATTTTTGATGGACGGTTGTAGTTGTATTCTAGAAGTATATCTCTCAAGCACTAGATTTGTGAATTGAAACCTCTGGAATTACACAAGAACTGTTAAATATTTTACCATTTAAATATTGGTGCTCTTGTTTACCATTTAATATTTCCTAAGTTAGACCAAAATGTTTTATGACAAAGCCTTAAATATCAACTCTTTAATCCCGAGGGTCGAGTCTCATCAACCTAGCAATGTACCCATTTTAAATTATGCATGTGCATAAAGTTTGTTTTAAAAGAAGGAATTTTCAATGAATTTTCGATGGATGGCTATAGTTCTGTTCTAGAAGTAAATCCTTGAAGTACTAGAATTGTGAATTGAAACCTTCAGAATAACACTAGAACCATTAGATTTTCAGAAATCAATGGTTGAGATTTTATTAATTATTTAGGTTTTTCAGCCATCGTGCTCTTGTAACCTTGTTTACTGTTTAATAATGCCTAAGTCAGACCAAAATATTTTATGACAAAGCCTTAAATATTAACTCTTTAATCCTGAGTGTCGAGTCTCATCAACCTAGTGATGTCCCCATTTTAAATTATGTACATGCATAAAGTTTTTTTTAAAAGAGGGACCGTTCGATGAATTTTTGATGGACAAATATAGATGCATTTTAGAAGTAAATCCTTGAAGCTCAGTAGACTTGTGAACTGAAACTTCCAGAATAACACTTAAACCATTAGATTTTTAGAAATCAATAGAGATTTTTTTAATTATTTAGGTCTGTCGTTCATCATGCTCTTGTTTACCATTTAATATTGCCTAAGTTAGAATGAAATATTTTATGAAAAAGCCTTAAATCTTAACTCTTTAATCCTAAGGATTGATTCTCGTCTGCTATGTGATACGAAAGCTGAATCATTAAAGAGTTTGGAGTTTCAGAGGAAGGTTTAGGGTGATTTGATTTTCTTCTCTATTGTTAATTTGTTAAATTTAATTCATGTTCTACTCAAACAACCAGTTGATGGCCTCAACTAATGTTACACAAAAAATTAGTAATAAATTATGTGATGTGTCACATGTCTATATTTTATTGTACATCATAATAGTTTTAAGGTTCTTGTAATATGTACTTTGTGACTAGTTTTTTGTCATGGTTAGTGGCTTTTTGGCTACGCTGGTTATGTACAATGTACTTCAGTCTTTGGAAATAGCTACTTAAAATAAAATGATTTTTGCGGCTCCATTCTTGTAAATCCATTTTGCTTTTATCAATATAAAAATGTCAAATGCATGGTTTTTAAAACTAATTGTAATTATCAACATATAGTTCGGATCATAAGTGAGCAAAATTTATTGTGACTTATTAGGACATTGATAATGATTAAGGTAAAATGAGACATTTAATTCTCTCTTTTCAATGCATCGAAGTACTCTACCTTTCATTTATTGTATGGACATTCTTAATTTGGCTATGGTATTGGGTAGCAACATGGATTAATGCCATATGAATAGCCAGAGTGATTGATTGGATAGCTTTACATTGAAAACTACACAATGTACTGTAGAATCATAGATGATGATGTCAATAATCCAATGATTTTGACAATCGATAGCTTGCATGGCAATGTCAATTTTGATAATTGATAGCAGCTTGAGGTACAATTTGCAACTTTGCATGTAGCCAACTTGAGGTACCGATTAAGTTGGTTTTTTGATTTGCATGAACCACAATTATTAATTACTAGTCAGTACTGTAGTAACTATACACAACCTCACACATGACTTGTGTGAGGTGTACAAGGCACCGGGCTAGTAGTGGCAGTTTTGGCCCATAAATAAGGATAGTGAGCACAACTAAAATCATCTGTTTAATTGTCATAAGGGTTTTCATTTTGTAGGGTTAATAACTTAATAAGGATTTAGGAAGAATATGATGTGGTATTATTGGGGATGCTCTAAATTCTCCTACCTCTAGTTATGTAGTTACAGAGTAAAAGACTAATTTAATTCAAGTTCATAATGGGTGGAATTGGAAAGAATTTGATTTGGTTCACTTGACTTCTTAGATAGGTTTTGAGCCAGGATGAGGAGCTCTAATGGAGATAAGTGCTAGATCCTAGTGCATGGAAGCTACAAGAAGAATGTGGGAGCAGTTTTACTACCCCTCATCATCTGCATGGATGGCCAAGAGAGTCCCTTGCATTTATTTTAAGACACTGTGGCCTACTAGGCAAGCCCCATGCATTTATTTTCAATGCTTATCTTCTGCATGGGAGCAATTTTACAACCCCTCTTCTTCTGCATGAGTCTATTTCTGAAAGGGGCTAAGTACATTTTGTATCTTCACAGCTCCCATTTCCCCAGTTTGATTGGGCCCCCTTTCCCCATGCATTTATTTTCAAAGACCATGGCTGACTCGACAAGTCCCATGTGTTTATTTTCAGAGCTCATGGTTGACCCAACAAGTTCCATTTATTTTTAGACATACATGTATAACATTTACGTTTTCAACTTTTCATTAGCAGCCTAGCAGAAGCTTAGCACTTGTGCTTACATTTGTATTTGTACTATGTAATAATGTGACATTGTAATTCATTTTATTAATTCCTTTGCAAGTTAAGTCCTATTAATGGTTGTGCAATGTGCTATTAATGTGACGTTGTAATTCTTTTTATTAAGGCCTTTGCAACATTAAGTTTTTGACCCCTTGGCTTTGATGTCAATCCTAGTGCATTAAAGTTTAAAGACAATTTAAAACACATGTTTTATGTTTATTATTTATATCATAAATTACTCAACCGTTCGATGAACATTTGATGTATGGTTGTAGTTGCATTTAGAATGAAATGCATAGAGTGTTGGGCTTGCAAAATTAAACCTCCAGAATCACCCTATAACCATTAGATTAACAAAGATCAATGGTTTAAAATTTATTGTCAATGTAGGAGTAAATCATTAATGGCTTGTTTTAAATGCTATCAACCATGGGGTATGTACTACCTAATTATGTATTGTGTATTCCGTAAGTAACGATTAGATGTTTTAGTGTCATTCACTTTAATATTAAAAAAAACAACACTTTCTATTGCTAAGTGATTTTATTTTAAAGTTAGAAGGTCAGCACGTAGGGAGATTTCAGGTTCTATGCAAGATCATCATGGAAAAAACAGGCCCTTAAGTGGCAAAAAAATTAGAAAAATCAGAGTTAGGAAAATTGACTTAAAATTTTGAATAAGTTATCTATATTATTTCAAAAATATGTAAGAATAGAATCTATAGAAAATTGAATGTAGTTTCTAAACTACTAGGTTTGTTTTAAAAAGGAAATCTATTTGGTGAAAATTTGAAATTTCAATGTAGTAGTACTTAAATTTTAGGGAAAAATAAGAAGTAGGTGTCTGTCTACCACCCTAACTACAATAAAATGGTAGTAATTTTTTATAATATTTTAGATATAACGTGAGGAATCATGTCCCAATGTGATGCATATTTTTGTAATTTTTTTCAAGTAAATAATTAATTATGAATTTTTTTATTACAACTTTTAAAAATTATAAAACTCAATATGTCGACCACCTTAACTTGGTCAAAACTTCATGAAATTCATTTTTCTTTTCTTAATCCTATAGTATGTGAAGCATAGAATGTGACACATGTTTTGGATTCAAAAAATGTGATACTTGTTTGAAAGCTATAGATGTTTTTCAATCAGTCTATCAACGAGGACATTAGTCATAATTTGAATATAAAATGAATAATAATTACTTATTAAATTCAAAGTAAAGCATAATTTATATTGGTGGAAATCTAAGAATCTCCTTTAAAACCCTTTTCGTTTCATCAATTTTAGATAAAAAGGTAGTTAGCCACATACCCATCATATTGCCACTTTTTGGCCCATCATGATCCTGCACATATCCTTCAGTCTTCAGTTTGTTCATTGCAATGCACCACCCTGTTCTGGGTTCCATAGTTCCACTTCCAACAAAGCCATTCTAGTAACCCATTTTCAAGTTTCAACCTAGTTTCAACTTGAAGAATCAAAATTCAAAATTTAGGTAAGTTAAAGAATTCCTATGGCTACGTTTCATTGTTTGACATTTCTTAAAATCTTATTTTTTCAAACTTTGAAGTTTAGGTTGAGGGTTAAGATTCTTAAGAATTAAGAAAGATTAAAGACTAATAGGAAATTCACAAATTTCACATTGTTGATTGTATTAGCATGTCTACCACTAGTAGCAGTACCACTAGAGCAATGTCGGATAAAAAAATACATTATTCAAAATTGCTTAAAACTCCAAGTTTCACTAATGAATACCATGATATTTATGATCTTGAAACCTATGGTAGGCGTACCTCAGAACTTATATTTTCATATTAGAATAAGGCTTCAAAGAAAATGCAAGTTAATAGTTTCAGTGCACCATGGGTAAGTGGATTAGGGCGCATGATGAATATGAGGTTTTTCTTTGCCCATAATTTGCCAAGGTTTGTGCCCTAAATTATGACGATAAAAAAAGAGAAATTTTTAATAAAGATAGCAAAGAATAATTGTTATCCATTAATGCAAAATAACTTGGAAAAGTGTTGGCCTTGGGTTTTACAAACAAATAATTTGGAAATGTCCAAATTGGCCTAGAAAAGCTTGCTAGTGATTATGAAGTAGTGGATGAAAAGGAGAAAAATTATTTCTTAAATAGAATACTTCAAGATGGAAACAAATTAAAAGGTGATCATAAGCCTCCTTATGATTAGGATATTTTTAAACCATGGGCTTAGGATACCATTTCCATTCTAGCATTTTTCCTCAGACTGGATAGCAATTTGGAAGTGGGTGCAAACCTCCTTGAAATGGTATATAGTATCAATTATCATGTTCCACATGTCAAATATAATTTTATTGGGCACATTGTAGAATCCATGCATAAACAATTTTTAATGATTAAAGGAGTTTCCACCAAGACATTTATGTTCACAACCTACTTGTGCTATCTTTTTCTATTCAAATATAGAGGAATGTTTTAGACCAGCAAGCTTCAGATTCAACCCTATTGTAATGCTGAGGAAAAGAAAATGGCTCCACTTCCAACATATGAATGGACCACTATGATAAAGATGCATGATTCTGGAAAGAAATACAATAATTTTGTAGACTATTTTTTGGCTCCATTGCATCAAGCAATTATAAATACTCCAATGCCTAAATTTCCTATATCATGTAGAAATTGCATTCAACTAGGAAAAGAAATATAAGTGTCTGATTGGTACTTAATGGAAGAATGTATTGTGCTAAGATTTTATGGATAAAAAGTACAACCATACAAACTTCCAATACATGTGACAAAGAGGGTTTTTCTTTGGAATATATAAGGCACATGCAAATTACTAATGAAAGAAACTTTACCAATTAGGGAATGAAGACCTTATTTCCTTATTTACCTTTTTTAGGTGGAAGGATCACATTTGAGAGAAAGAACTTAGTGTGGCATATGATCTTTTGAAGTTTTTTGATTTTGATGCTATCTATCACTGGAAATATGATCCATGTGACACCATTAAATCAAATATTGTGCTCAATAAGAATGCTGGAAGTAGAATTCAACATCAAAGTAAACCCTTTCTTGAAAACTTGAGAAACAAGGATTCTTGGGATGAGGTCAAAAAATCAATAGAAAAAAGTCATAAACCATCTAGTAGAGTAAAAATGCTAGATTCCCTAGAGAAGGGAGTTACAGAAAAAGATTGGTCACAATAAAAAATTATTTCCTTTTGGTATATGAGGAAGGAGCTAGGTGATTCAAGAGCTCTTGTAGAGTATAGAGATAACGAAGAAGATCTTGAGTTTAGAAAATTATGGAATATAGAGCATCTGGATGAATAGGAAGATGAAAGTGATGATGAATCTAATGATGATAAGGAAGAAGAAAGTCATGTCAATTTCAAACTTGGTTTAAGTGAGGCCACAAAAGAAGCATTTACTCTAGGAGTAGCCATAGCTTAAAAAATTGGTTATGAAGGTGGTCCTTTAGGGTCCCAAATACAAGGCCATTGGATGGTAATAGATGTAGATAATAGAAAATTAGTTGATAAATCTAACATTGGGGTTGGAGGTGAAAAATTAGACCTAGGGTATATAGGTGTTAGAGCTTCAAGTTCAAATCCTCATCCTAATGGTCAGACACAATCACAACTAGGACATACCCATGGTGGAGGACTTAGTGCAACTAGCACTGGCTATAGTGGTGATGGTATGGGTAGTGGTACTAGTAGTGGTCAACATGTGATACAACATCAAATTACACACAAGAGGACAACAACACAATATACCACGAAAACACTAGGTGATCAATGCATAAAAAAGAGGCAAAGGATTTTGACAGGTCCAACTTTGAGTCACACTACTAGTGGATCCGCCACAAAGGAGTTATTTCTAGGAACTCTCCCAATACTAGTTAGTCTAGCTACAAAATCATTAACAAATGCAAGTGTTGTTCCTTTGCCATTCAAGCATTCCATTGTTCCTGCATCCCCAGGTTTTGATTACAATGAAGAGTTTAAAAAGAAATCAGAATTGAATAGAAAAGTAAAGAAGCAACTGATGGAGAGTGCATCTACTCAAGCATTCCATTGTTCCTGCATCCCCCAGTTTTGATTACAATGAAGAGTTTAAAAAGAAATCAGAATTGAATAAAAAATAAAAGAAGCAACTAATGGAGAGTGTTGTTCCTTTTCCATTCAAGCATTCCATTGTTCCTGCATCCCCAGGTTTTGATTACAATGAAGAGTTTAAAAAGAAATCAGAATTGAATAAAAAAGAAAAGAAGCAACTTGAGAGCCTGCAACAACCATGGTATTACCCACATTTGAAACAAGTAAAGAAATCATGGAGTACAAAATTCTTGTTCCCATAGTTAAAAAAACTAGCAAATCAGATGGCTCCATCTGAATTCGAGGTGAACAATTTTCAATTGGATTTTTCTAGGCTCAGAAATACTGACAAAATTAGTGTATCAAAGAAGAACAATGAATTGGTCTAAAAATCATTTCTAGAGCAAGATAGAGAGAAAAAAAGGTTGCAGACTCAAATTGAAAAGTTACAGGAAGACCTAGAAAATGAGAAAGCAAAGAGGAAAGTAGTAGATAGCAAGAGCAATGAATTAGAAAAAATAATTAAAAAATCTACCTCTACATTAACAAGCAAAGAGGATAAACAAAATGAGATTGCAGTGAATGAATTGAAGCAAAGGCTATATGAGAGCAATGAGAAATATGATGAGGAAAAATCCACTTTAGAAAAAGTAAGACTAAGCATTGCAAATGGAAATGCATAGTGGGAAAAAAATTTGGAGAAGGAGAGAAAAAAAATGAAAGATTGGAGGCAAAGCTGATGGAAGAAAAAAATGAATTTAAGTCTTGTAAAAATAAGTTATCTGCATTTTGTAGAGAAACAATGAGGCATATCAAACAAAAGATTTGGGATGAAATAATGTAGAGGATTGATCATGTGTGACATGCTTCAATTGATTGATGCTATCAGGCAACATCATAATAAGCTCAAAAAATATTTAATGGACAACAAAAATGTGTTGGCAATATAGAAATCAACAAATCAAATTCAACAAACAATCTACAAAGCCAGTGACAATGTTTTGAAATAAAAAAGGGATTACTAATCGGCTTGCTACATCAATGACATTGTCATTTGTCATTGAAAAGTGTTTGAGAATGTGTGAAACAAAGAAATATTTGCATTTGGCTACAGACAAGATGAAGAAGGTGGATGAAAAGATAAGGAACTTCACAGAGGTTGGTTTGCTAGAGGCTTTTGACACAAATGGGTGATTCATTGGAAAGAATGATTTCAGAAAGAAGATGAAGGATGCAAGATTGATTTGGACTAGTTTCCTTAGAACCCAGATGTGGTGACCTATTTGGATTCTATCGAACCATTGCTAACCTTGAATGCAAAATTGACTGAAGAATCCAAGATAGGTTCCAATTTGAATCATGAATTGTTAACAAATATTCAAGTCAAACAACATTATTTGGAACAAATGAAAATTCCAACACTTGAAGAGTGAAAGTTGCTAGAAAAGGTGATGCAGTGATTTAATTTTTGATAAGATGAGTTTCCAAGTTCCAACTCAGCTCTATGCAGAGTTGTCTTTGAGCAAGATTTTGCATTGCCAATGCCTCTATGTATTCCTTCATGTGATAATCAATTTAAAATCTCAAATTCAGACTTCAGTAATGTGTTGATGTTCAATTATCTATATTATTTATATTTCATTATATCATTTAAAGAAAAATTTTGGTAGTGGCTTCATCTAGATACACTTTAAATGATTGTTGATGTTCATTGTTGTATATGCTACTACTACTATTGTTAATATGTTATTAATCTAATAAGAATTGAGTTGAGTGATGAATCACTAAGTACATGCTCAAGTTTTACCTTTAACACAATTAAAATATGAACTATAAGGTGATTTTAATTCCAGACATCCATAATCTTAGTGAAATTGTATTACAATTCACACATCAATACTCAATATCCATGGCTACTTAGCAAATCCACTAAAAATTTATATGAATAATGTTGTGGATTATCTATTATTGGAATTAGAATGATGTATTTTTGGTTAGTTTCATTGATGAAGTTACTATCACTCAAAGTCATGGTTTTGGTGCTTTTCCTAATCTTAGATGCTAGTCCTCAGAGTTTTATAACCTTGTCGAGGAGCTCTAAATTTTCATAACTTCCTGATTCCCTAGCTTGGTTGATGGTTCACTTTGTTGAGTTTCAAGTCTTTCTTGGTCATCTTTCTATTCGGTGGGTCAGAGGTTTGGAAAACTTTGAAACTTCAGACTTTGGTTCTAAGGTTCTGGTGCAGGAGAACCTATTTGAATTATTTCCTCCATGAGGCCATTTGTAAATAGTTTCTCTATTTTGTGTATTGGGTCTTATAATAAGGTTTATGAAACCATTTTAGAGGTTTTTGAGTCTTATAAAGTCATATTTTAAGTCATTTGTCAAATAATGTTTAAAGTTGTTCCATATTGTAAAAATTGTAAAAGTTGCTCAAGAAAGTTGTCAAGCAACTTGTCAAAAAGTGTCATTAAGGTGTTTTGTCAACAAACTAATCAAAAGGTATTTGAAAATAATTTATTTTGGTTGGAAATTTATAAATATACCCTCCAAAACTTGAATTGGGGGTTGGAGACATTATTTTTAAAGTTTGATGAATGGAAACATCAAATTTTGTGTGCATTTTCTGATTCTTACATTGTTTTTAGGTTGAAGTTGTGCATTGTATGGCCTGGTATGGAATTATATGATGGAGTATAATATATGGATGGAAATATATATATATATATATTTTTACAATTCTTTTTGTCTCATTAAATGTTATTGAGTTTTGTGGGAGATATGACTATTTTGGCAAGAATTCCCTATTCTAACAATATTGTGCGGAATTTGTTGTCTGAAAAATGTGATGGTACAAATTATACAGTCAATATTTTGGATCTAAAAACAATTGCATTTTGTTTCCATGTGAATATAATTTCATTTTCTTCAAGTCTCATCAAATTTCACTAAGATTTGAATAAGTTATGACCATTTTTGTGAGGGCAGGTCTGAGCCCTACCTAGGGTTTGCAGTTTTGGGAAAAATGCAATAGGGTATGTGCAGGATCATGATGGGCCAAAAAGTGGTGATATGTAGGTGATATGATGGCCCATGTGGCTGATGAGTTTTTTTTACCCAAAATTGATGAAACAAAAAAGGGTTTCTAAAGGAGATTCTTAGCTTTCCACCAAAATAAATTATGCTTTACTTTGAATTTAATAAATAATTATTATTCATTTCCTATTTAAATTACAACTAAAGTCCTGATTGATAAGATGATTGAAAAACATCTATAGATTTCAAATAGTATCACATTGTTTGAATCTAAAACATGTGTCACTATAGTGATAATGAATGCACAACCCCTGAAGCTCTGGAATCTTCAATGGACTTTAGCCATGAAAGATAATCAACCACAAAGAGAAGTGTTGCAACAATGGAATGATGATTAAAGATTCTATTGATATGATGAAAAATTAATATTACAAACGAACAAGATGCCTGATTATATAAGCAAGAAGTAAAACCTAATATGCATGAGATGTTGCCAAGTGTTATAATCTAACAACATGTGACAACATGTGAACCCTATTTAGATAATTATGAGATAAGTTCAAGAAGGAAACTTATCCTACAAAATAGGAAGGGAATATTATCTAATTTATTAAATGATTTATCTAATAATGCAACCTAGGACTTAATTAATTAAATGCAAGACCTAAGTTAACTTATGCTAGTGTAATAATTAATTAATTAATTACACTAACACCCCCCATAAGTTCAACTTAGGGAGGAAAATGAAATGATTATGCAAGATGATGATGATGGGTCCCAGCTACAAGGCCATATTAGGTACCCATGTATATGAAGATGCAGAATATCTCCCACAACCAAAGAAATGATGAAAACCCAGTGGGAAGAAAACCCCTCCCCAAAAAGGAGATAAAAAGAAAGAAAGATGGAAGAGTGATGTTTGGAGGACTCAAAATTATCCCCCCAAGGACAAAAACCATCAAATATATACAAAAAGATCAAAAAGATGTGGACTAGATAGCCCCCCCATAAAGGAGAGTAGTCCCCTCTAAAATGTCTTCAAGACTAGTGTGAAACTGAGCAACCAAGTTAGATAGACCTGAAGAGAAGCCATCCATGTACCACAAGTCTGAAGAAGTAAAGGTATCCATCCATGATGAATCAAATCTCAACAGAGAGGTGTCATAGGAAGAAGATGGTACTAAGCAAAGAGTCAAGTCAATCTAGCCTCCACAACCCTGGTGAGGAGGGGATGATGATGTGCTTCCTACCCTTGAGTTTGGAGAGTCAGGAACAGGTTGAGCTCGATCCACATATTTGGTGAACTTGTATACCTTGGAATGATGATCAACTTGACCATAGGTAACAAGGACATCAAACCTATCTCTAATTATAGCAAGATCAGAAGTGAACTCAATTTTCAATCCATCCTGAGCAAGTTGATAAATAGACAACAAATTATGAGCAATCTGAGGAATGTAGACATCTTCCAACATCCTTCCATCAAGAACACCATCACAGATACCAGCAACATAGATAATATCTGTATTTGCTATGAACATTCGATCAAAGGTGGTAGGCCGCAGAGTATCCCACAAAATATGTTGTTGAGAAGAAGTGACATGCCAGGAAGCACCAGATTCAAGTACCCATCCTTATCTGTTATCAAGCAAGGTAGTTATCAAAGCATTCCCATTTCCAAGATTGTCAATAGTAGCAAAGCTAGCAATACCTGATGATGACTCTTCATAAGAGGGGGAGTGAGGAGATTTGACTGTAGTAGGTGGGAGAGTGATATTGTGATCTCTAAGTTTTTGACGAAGCTCATGTATCTCTCTCTTGAAACAGGTATCCTCTATGTGACCAAGCCCATTGTAGAAGTTACACTTGGGCCTCTCCATCTTTGACTTGTCTTCCTTATGTTGAGATCATGATTCAGAAGAAGCTCCTAACTTTTATTTTCCTTTATGCTTACCCTTTCCTTTTTATGGTCTTGCCACCAATGCATGTGACTTTGTGGATGTATCAGCCTGATTGAGCTTGGACTACTCTCTAGTTAGCCTTTCACAAAATTTCTCAAATGATGGCATGACAAAGCTATTACCAAGACCATCCATGGTGGAATAGAAAGAGGTAGAAAAATAGGAAAAATAACCTTTTAACTTAGATAAAATAATGAATATGAACTCTTTGTCAAACTTATCTTTGCCACATCCTGTAAGTTGAGTCCTTAAAGACTTGAACCTTACCAGGTAGTCTTTAATGGAAGGAAATTGATCAATAGCAAGTGAAGCAAGTTCAACCTCTAATTGCAAATCTCGAACATCACTAACAAAACCAAAAAGATCCTTGAGCTTGTCCTAAACCTCCTTGGGAGTCTGGTACCCCTCAATATGGAAGAATAAAGAGGAAGAGACATGTAGAGCAATGAGCTCCATTGCCTCTTCACACTTGATTTGATGTTGGAATTTTTCATATTCTCTGGTGAGATTAGGTTGAGTCTCATTCAAGGTGGACCAAAGTCCCTTAGACCAAAGAAGTCTCTACATACTGACCTTCCATGTATTATAGTTATGAGGAGTAAGAATCTCAAATCCTGTGTCAGCCATTAGAGAAGAACAACTATCCAAAACAAATATTTCTGACAAAAAAACTGAATACATATATTTGATGAACTACCAATTGAAGTGAAGCTTTTGAAATAAATTGAAAAGCGAGAAAGCACCTCTAAACCCAAAAATTAGGGTTTCCACTTCAATTGAGAATAAAAAGTGATAGTAGAAAAATCTAGAAAATAGAGCACACCTTTGGAAAGTAGACAGAAATACCTTTCCAACGATATATCGTTTGCAAATTTTTGATGTCGTATACAAAATTTATGCCTCCTGGAAGAATTCTGCCTGATTGGTGATGCACTGGCTAAGTAGGCACAAAAAAGAAGCACCAGGGGCTAAAAAAAATAAGCCCACAATCACTGATATGACAATGGGGTTGAGTGCTAGCAAAAAAAAAAGTTTCGCTTGATGAGTGGTGTTGGAGCGTCTGCAGGGTGGTGGAGTTGGTGGTGCGACCAACAATAGGAGGCACCACTTTAGAGATCAACGGAGCCCCTGGTTACCGATGGGACTGGGGCTGGTATAGATGGATGGAGATAGTGGTTGGTGGTCAGTGATCGGTGGCCTATGGTGAATGGCGGTCATTGGGAAGTCAATGACCAGTGAGGTGGGTGATGCCGATGGTGGGTGAAGCCCGATGACGTCGGTTGATGGGACAGGGCCGACAATTTTTTTTTGAATATTGCAATTTATTGCAATTCAAAAAAAATAACAAAAAAATGCTGATGGAAAAAGACGACGGTTGGAAAAATCAAACCGAAACCCTATAGTCACAGAAAAAAAATATGCTGACTGAATATTTAAATACTAGGTCACCTAGAAAATCAAATTTTTGCTCGAACTATTCAAAAAAATTTCCCAAAAAAGCCATATTTTTTTAAATTTTTCTAAAAAAAATTGCCTTGATCGAGGACTGAGAGGGAAGATTTGTTTTTTCAAATGTGTTTGGATTTGTACAAAAAAATGCAAACCCAAAATGTACCTCGAAGGCTCCCGATTGAAACTACTCTGATTTTGACAAATGAACAGGCAATCTATGGGTTTTGAGGCCTTTTGGATGCAATGGAGAGGTCAGAGAGCCCCTAATCTACACCAGAATCAGCTTGGCTCTTGGGTAGAACCAACTAGCCTGCAAGAATCTTGCACTCCAACTTCCTGGATCAAGGGTTGATGTTTCAATGGACTAGCTCTGATACCATGTAGGGATAATGAATGCACAACCCCTAAAGCTCTAGAATTTTCAATGAAGGACTTTAGCCATGAAAGATAATCAACCAAAAAGAGAAGTGTTGCAACAATGGAATGCTGATTAAAGACTCTATTGATATATTGAAAAATATATATTACAAATGAACAAGATGCCTGATTATATAGGCAAGAAGTAAAACCCAATATGCATGAGATGTTTCCAAGTGTTATAATCTAACATGTGACAACATGTGAACCCTATCTAGATAATTATGAGATAAGTTCAAGAAGGAAACTTATCCTACAAACTAGGAAGGGAATATTATCCCATTTATTAAATGATTTATCTAATAATGCAACCTAGGAATTAATTAATTAAATGCAAGACCTAGGTTAACTTATGCTAAGTGTAATAATTAATTAATTAATTACACTAATAGTCACATTCTATGCTTCACATACTATAGGATAAAAATAAAATATATTGAATTTCATAATTTTTTTACCAAGTTAAGGTGGTCAGACATATGAGTTTTTATATTTTTTAAAAATTGTAATAAAAAAATCATAATTAATTATTTACTTGGAAAAAAAAAAAAATGCATCACATCAGGACATGAGTCCTCTACTTATATCTAAAATCTTATAAAAAAATATTATCATTTTATTGTGGTTAGGGTGGTCAGACAGACACCTACTTCTTATTTTTTCTCTAAAATTTAACTACTAGTACATTGAAATTTCAAAATTTCACCATTAATATATATATTATTTTAAATAAACCTAGTAGTTTAGAAACTACATTCAATTTGCTACAGATTATATTCTTACATATTTTTGAAATAATATAGATAAATTATTCAAATTTTTACATCAAGTAGCCTAACTTTGATTTTTCTAAATTTTCTACCATGTAAGGGCTTATTTTTTCCATGATGATCCTGCACATACCCAATAACTTTCTTTTCCACCATTGGATCTTCATAAAAAATTGAAGAAAATTATTTAATTATGTTTTCTTCAATCTCACTGGAGTGATTGACTTCATTATTTATTTTGTGAAAGTTATTAATGACAGTTCATTGCATTAAATTGTGGGATGCCATGACAATGTTTCCAATATGATCTAGAATGCATAGTTTAATCATTGTTTGAGATTAATCAGTTTATGAAAGTTGTCAAGTGAACCAAGTTTGTTGCATTTTTTTCATTTTTGATGATTTCTCAGTTATATTATTGCAAAGTAAGCCAAGAATTCCTAAGAGAAATTTTTTTGTATCATTGCTTTGAATGATTGGTTGAGTTGAATTGTGATCCTCCTAGCACTGCATCAAATTGGTATCAAAGCCTAGTAAGGTCTAGGCAGAGGAATAATTTTTGTTTTTGGTTGTGGTTGTGGTTGTGTATTGTGTTGTGCAGGTTGAGGAAGGAACCTGATTACCTAGGTGAGGCAAGGTAAATTGGAAGCAAGGAGGGACTTGTTTGTAAAGATGAATTTGTTGAGAAGATTGGAAAGATGTTTGCAGGATGAGGATTGACAAAGAAGGAAGAATAAAGAAGAAGAGAGGAAAAGAAAAGAGGACAAGGCAAAGCAAAAGAACAAGGGTGAAGAGTTTATGTAAGCATTAGAGGAAATGAGTAAGAAGATAGAAAGGATGGAGGTTGATACAAAACATCTAAAAGGAAAGTTACAAGTTGGAATTTGACAGTGAAGAAGAGAAATGTGTGGCTCATCAAAAAGATTATTCAAAGAAGGAAAAGACAAGCAAGGATGGCAAGAAATGAGGTAGAGGTAAAGTTTTTTTAGAAAAGTAAGTTACAAGTTGAGATGTATGATATTCCAATTGTGTTTGAAGATGAACAAACCTCTTTGTTTGTTGATGAAAGTATTGCCGAGATTAATAATATAGTTTTTGTTGGTAATCAAGTAGTTGATTTTTTTACTGATTAAGAAGTAGAGAAGGTTGTTGATGTTAATGATAAAGTTGGTATTGATACTCAAGATGTTGTTGATGATAAGGTTGTTAATAAAGATGTTGCAGATTTGTTTGCTAATGAGGTATATGAAGGTTTACAAGAGTATGATGCAGGTTATGGTTATGGTGAACATGTTGTTATATGGTACTCTAATGATGAGAATGAAGATAGAGATGATCCTACTGAGGGTTATACACAAGAAATGGAGTTTTGGAGCCTAGAAGTTGAGAAGATGATGGAGAAGAGATGGTATAAGAAGATGAGGACGAAGTACCTAGAGATAATTTCCAAGACAAAGGAAAAATTGTAAAGGAAATAGGAGATCAGGAAGAAGACAATTCAAAGGGGCTTGAATTCTTTTTCCCCAGGGGGTTTGGTGCAGGAGCACTTGTTTGATTTCTCGCCTCCATGAGGCCATTTGTAAATACTTACTCTATTTCGTGTATTGGCTCTTATAATAAGGTTTATAAAACCATTTTAGAGGTGTTTGAGTCTTAGGAAGTTATATTTTAAGTCATTTGTCAAATAATATTTAAATTTGTTCCATATTGTAAAAATTGTAAAAGTTGCTCAAGAAAGGTGTCAAGCAACTTGTCAAAAAGTGTGACCATTAAGGTGTTTTGTCAAAAAACTAAACAAAAGGTGGTTGAAAATAGTTGATTTTGGTTGGAAATATATAAAGACACCCTCTAAAACTCAAATTATGGGTTGGAGACATTATTTTTTAAGTTTGATGAATGAAAAACTCAAATTATGTGTCTATTTTATGATTCTTCTAGTGTTTTTAGGTTGAAGTTGTGCATTGTATGGCCTGGTATGAACTCATATGATGGAGTATAATATACAGATGGAAATATATTTGTTTCTAGTTTACAATGCTTTTTGTATCGTTGAATTTTATTGAGTTTTTTTGGAGATATGACTATTTTGGTGAGAGTACCCTATTCTAACAATATTGTGCAAGATTTGCAGCCTGAAAAATGTAATGGTGCAGATTGTACAATCTATATTTTGAATTTGAAAAAAATTGGATTTTGTTTCCATGTGAATATAATTTCATTTTCTTCAAGTATCTTCAAATTTAATTAATATTTGAATAAGTTATGACCAGTTTTGTGAGGGCAGGTCTGAACCCCACCTAGGGTTTGTAGTTTTCAGAAAAATGCAATAACTTTCATTTCCACCATTGGATCTTTATAAAAATTAGAGGAAAATTCTGCAATTATGATGTCTTCAATCTCACTGGAGCGATTGTCTTCATTATTTTTTTTGTGGAAGTTATTAATGACACTTCGTTGCATTAAATTGTGGGTTGCCATGACAATGTTTCCAATATGATCTAGAATGCACTTAATCATTGTTTGAGATGAATCAATTTATGAAAGTTTTCAAGTGAACCAAGTTTGTTGCATTTTTTTCATTTTTTATGATTTCTTAGTTGTGTTATTGTGAAGTAAGCCAGAAATTCCTAAGAGCAAGAATTTTGTATCATTGCTTTGAATGATTGATTGAGTTGAATTCTGATCCTCCTAGCACTACATCAAATTGGTATCAGAGCCTAGTAAGGTCTGGGTAGAGGAAGAGTTTGTGTTTGTGTTTGTGTTTGTGTTTGTTGTTGTGTGTTGTGTTGTGAGGGTTGAGGAAGGAACCTAATTGCCTAGGTGCGATGAGGTGAAGTAGAAGAAAAGAGGGACTTGCTTGTGAAGATGGATTTGTTGAGAAGATTGGAAAGATGTTTGCAGGCTGAGGATTCACAAAGAAGGAAGAAGAAAGAAGAAGAGAGGAAAAGAAAAGAGGACAAGGAAAAGAAAAAGAAGAAGGGTTAAGAATTTATGCAAGCATTAGAGGAACTGAGTAAGAAGATAGAAAGGATGGAGGATGAGACAAAGCAGTTGTATAGGAAAGTTATAAGTTGGCATTTGACAATGAAGAAGAGAGCTGTTTGGCCCATCAAAAAGATTATTCAAAGAAGGAAAAGACAAGCAAGGATGGCAACAAATGAGGAAGAGGTAAATTTTGTTGAGCAAAGTAAGTTACAAGTTGAGGTGCATGATATTCCAATTGTGTTTGAAGATGTACAAACCTCTTTGTTTGTTGATGAAAATATTGTTGAGATTAATGATATGGTTGTTGTTAGTAATCAAGTAGTTGATGAAATTTTTTTTGATGAAGAATTAGAGAAGGTTGTTGATGTTGATGATAAAGTTGGTATTAATACTCAAGATGTTCTTGATGATAAGGTTGATAATAAAGATGTTATAGATTTATTTTCTAATGAGGTATATGAAGGTTTGCAAGAGTATGATGTAGGTTATGGTTATGGTGAAAATGTTGTTATATGGTACTCTAATGATCAGAATGAAGATATAGATGATGCTATTGAGGTTTATACACAAGAAATGGAGTTTTGGAGCCTAGAAGTTGAGAAGATGATGGAGAAGAGATGGTATAAGAAGAAGAGGAAGAAGGACCCATGGGTAATTTCCAAGACAAAGGAAAAAGTGAAAAGGAACTGGAAGATTAGGATGAAGACAATTCAAAGGGGCTTGAATTTTTTTCCCCCTAGAAGTTTGGTGCAAGAGCACCTATTTGATTTCTTGCCTCCATGAAGCCATTTGTAAATAGTTTCTCTTATTTTTGTATTGGATCTTATAATAAGGTTTATCAAACCATTTTAGATTTTTTTTAGTCTTATGAAATCGTATTTTAAGTCATTTGTCAAATAATGTTTAAAGTTGTTCCATATTGTAAAAAATGTAAAAGTTGCTCAAGAAAGTTGTCAAACAACTTATTGAAAGTGTCATTAATATTTGTTTTCAAAAAACTAATCAAAAGGTAGTTTAAAATAGTTTATTTTGGTTGGAAATGTATAAAGACACCCTCCAAAACTCTAATTGTGGGTTGGAGACATTATTTTTTAAGTTTGATTAATGGAAACCTTATATTTTGTGTGCATTTTCTGATTCTTAAATTGTTTTCAGGATAAAGTTTGTGCATTGTACGGCCTTGTATGGATTCATATGATGGAGTATAATATATGGATGGGAAGATATTTTTTTTATTTTACAATTATTTTTTCTCTCATTGAATTTTATTGAGTTTTGTGGGAGATATGACTATTTTGGTGAGACTGCCCTATTCTAATAATATTGTGAAGAATTTAAAGTCTTAAAAATATGATGGTGTGGATTTTACAATCCATATTTTAGATCTGAAACCAATTTTATTTTTTTTGCATGTGAATATACTTTCATTTTCTTCAAGTATCATCAAATTTCATTAAGATTTGAATAAGTTATGACCATTTTTGTGAGGGAAGGTTTGAACGCTATGTAGGGTTTGCAGTTTTGGGAAAAATGTAATAATTTTTGTTTCCACCATTGGATCTTCATAAAAATTGGAGGAAAATTCTATAATTATGTTTTATTCAATCTAACTAGAGCGATTGGTTTCATTATTTTTTTGTGGAAGTTATTAATGACGATTCGTTAAATTGTGGGTTTCCATGACAATGGTTTCAATATGATCTAAAATGCACTTAATCATTGTTTGAGATGAATCAGTTCATGAAAGTTGTCAAGTGAACCAAGTTTTTTTCATTTTTTTCATTTTTGATGATTTCTTAGTTGTGTTATTGGAAAATAAGCCAAGAATTCCTAAGATAAATAAATTTGTATCATGGCATTGAATGATTGGTTGAGTTGAATTGTGATCCTCTTAACACTAGTTACATCAAATTGGTATCAGAGCCTAGTAAGGTCTGGGTAGAGGAAGAGTTCATATTTGTGGTTTTGGTTGTGGTTATGTGTTGTGTTGTGCAAGTTGAGGAAGGAATTTGATTTCCTAGGTTAGGCAAGGTGAAGCGGAAGCAAGGAGGGACTTTCTTGTAACGATGGATTTCTTGAGAAGATTGGAAAGATGTTTGCAGGCCAAGGATTCACAACTTGAAGGAAGAAGAAAGAAGAAGAGAGGAAAAGAAAAGAGGACAAGGAAAAACAAAACAATAAGGGTCAAGAATTTATGTAAGCATTAGAGGAACTGAGTAAGAAGATAGAAAGGATGGAGGCTGAGACAAAGCAGTTGTATAGGTAAGTTACAAGTTGAAATTTGACAGTGAAGAAGAGAGTTTTGTGTCCCATCAAAAATATTATTCAAAGAAGGAAAAGACAAGGAAGGATGGCAGAAAATGATGTATAGGTAAAGTTTGTTGAGAAAAGTAAGTTACAAGTTGAGATGCATACCTTCACCTATTTAACACTAAGGCATGACTGGGGCATATTTTTTTATCAATTTTCTTTGACACAACGCCGAAATGACATTGTATCAAAGAGGGGCAAATGTAGACACTGAAATCTGGTCTAAGCCTGTGATTTTAATATTTCTTAATAATTCATATTTATTCCATGGTCATCACTAAATAATTTCAATTATTTAATTATTCTCTAAAGTCTTCATCTCTTCTATTAATTAAATAATCTTAATTATTTAATTATGTTACTAATTAAACTTATCCATCTTGTCAATTAAATAAATTCTTATTTAATTCCCCCCTTTTATCATATGTCAACTATAATTAAATAAATTATTTATTTATTTAATTATTCATTTAATCCCTTCATCACTTAATTAAAAAAATCTTATTTATTTAATTATTCTTCAAATATCAAATATTGAATTAAATGGATTATTTAATTCATAAATTCTATTTTAATGAATTCCTATATATTTGGATAATTGTGTGAGTTATCTAAGTATTCACTTTGACTCGACTCAACATCTATTGAAATCGCACAGTTAACTCTTAATTTAATGTCTGAGTTGCTTTCTCGAGTAATCTCTTTGTCATATCATTTGGTCATCTAGTTCTAACTCAATTGCATGTACATGCATATTAATTAAATATTCCTATTTAAATAATTTAATCTTGTGTGTGCATTTGAATAGAGAGTTGCTTTAATCCATCTTCATCTTTGTCATGCAAAGACTATTCTTCTATTTTTGAATACCAAACTCGAAGATTAAATCATTTATTTAATCTTTATTTCTATTTCTAATTTGTATCACTCATGTCACTACTAACTGTTATCAAAATGTATTTCTAATCTTTTGATCTCAACCGTCCGTTGATCTTTCAATCGTGACCTGTTGTTTGAATAATCAATTTTCTATAAATTGATCTATTCTTCATAATTCCAATCTCTCTCAAAATCGTATGACTTTTAGAGCAATTATCTTGAATATTCGATGTGTTGTCTTAGTCACAACACTTAGGCTATGCTTGCATGAAATTTGAAAATTTGAGGGCAAGTACACTACATAGAAAAAATGGAGAAGAGTAATGGAGGTTATTCAATGGAATTGATCACATTTTTGGTAAAATAGTTTCTTTTATGCATGTTGTTCTTAGCTTTCTTTTGTGCTCGATTATCTAAGCTTTGAGGATTTTTTAGTATAGTTTGAATAGATTAGATTTGAATTTCCTAACTCTCTCATGTGTTTTTCTCTAAGCTACATTTGGTGAACCTGACATGAAGACACCATCTTCGCGTATCTGTGGATTTTAATTTGATTTTGTAGGTTTTTTTGTATAGAACGACGCATCTGTTTGAAGAAATGCCGCAATTGACATTTAGAGATGCATCAGTTTGATGAAACAACGCAATTGATGTTCTTAACTGCATTTGACATAAAAAATGACACATCTAGAAAAATAATCACGCATCTGTCATTTTCTGAGCTGCAACTGACTCGTAAAATACCGTGACACATTTGACAGAGAAAATGATACATCTGACTGGTATATTTTTAGGGTTTTGGACTTTCAATTTATAGTTTCCTTTCACGTTTTTATTTCCGCTAATATTCTATTTTCAACGTGTGTCTTGAGGAGTTAACGAAGTTTTTGCAGATTGATAGTCAAAGACCAATATCAAACTACTAATGAATCTTTCTATAGAACGCATGTCGAAGACCCTAGTTAAATTTTTGAAACATATTGTTTGGTAGTGTAGAAAATCTTTCATTTGGATTAAAATTAACAAGTGTCTACTGTGTTTGGTGTGAAATTACAATTGTGTAATTACCCTCACAATTTGGTACATAAAAGTATCCTCTCCCCTTGCACATCCGTGTGATCCTGGGTGTAAGAGAAACGGTTACCAACTCTAGAACTTGGGCTTGTTCTGGTGGGAAAAAGTACTCACCCTAGGACAACTCAGACCGGTAGCACCCTAAACCCAAGTGACTTCCAGCTGATATATAAAAGTGGATTCTTGGGGAAATCCCAAGAATCGTGTATATGGTTTCGACGAGATGGATTCAAAAGGGGACTCTCGCCGCATGGATCATGCCCTATGAACAAAATTCCCTAATTAAACACCTTTGTTTGTAGTGTCCAAAATCCTTCTATTTACTGGTGCAGTAGGTTGGACCTGTGAAGCTGTCTCATATTCTTATGGTTCATGTGTAGAGATGAAGGTATGCCATTGGATGTTCATGGGTATTGTAGCTTGGCTGCCTTGAATGACATTAATGAGCCATGGAGGGGAGCCAGAGGGGTTAAGCTACTAATCATTTGCGTTGAATAAGCATAGCTGGGGAAACCCAAGTGAGAACTCAGTAAATACTATCCTTCATATCCTAGGATGTGCTTCTCTGTTGTCAAATTAAACGTTCTTTGAGTCCAAAATCAAACTAAAAACAATTTGTCTTATGATTGTCTTTGTTTTCCAAAATTTGATCACATAAAATAGCGTGACCAGTTTTATATCTCTATTAATTGAAAACACAATAGAGTCACAACTGTTCACCAGAAAGTCACAATTTTTCTATCAAGTCACATCTATTTAGCCTAAAGTCACATCTACCAGCTTAGCTCACATTTTCTTTGTCAGAAACCACATCTATTTTGGAGAATTGTACTTGTGATATTTTGTGACACATCTGATAAGGTGAGCCGCAACTGCCATCTCAAACGACACATTTTCCACTATCACAAAATTTTCACTAGTGCGTAAGTTTAGGAAAACTGCATCTGTTATAGTCTGAGTCACAATTGTCATTATGAGTCACATCTATTAGAAACTAAAATGCATCTGCTAGATTCAAACATTGAATTTTACTAGAAACACACAACTGATTGAAATATACACGCAATTGATAGACATAAAACCTCAATTGTGAAAGATAACTACATGTGTGAAATTCTACGATGCATCTGCCTAATTATTAGAAAACCAAAATTTATAGTCACAGTTCAGTCGACACAGTCATACCAGTCTTTCATCTATCTTTTCATAGCAGTCCTTAGACAGAAACGCAAAATGATTTGCTCAATTTTGCATCCTTTAGGTATCATTTAGCCATTACTATAGTCATCATGATTCTAAGTTTTAATTTCATCTTTGAGTACATATTGCCTTTAGATTAAACTTCTAGGAAGGTCAGTTTTACAAAATTTAGGATAGGTCCATCATCTACACTTTAGAAAAATCATAGCGTCAACAAAATCTGTCATTGAACCTAGTCCTATCATTATATCCTTTGTCCTATAGAGAGTCCTCCTAGCTCATCAGTCTAGTTAGGAAACTCAACTTATCTTTGATCCTAGTCCTATATTGGTTCCTTGACATAATTAAATTGACACCTTGGTTAGACTTTAGGTAGTTGGTACCCTCGTCTCAGGTTTACAAAATTGATTACCTTAGAAGCTTGCTTAGATTTTGCATCTTTAGATATTGTCATTTTAGACTAGCATAATCTTAGAACATTCCTTATTTTGCATTCAAAAAATCCCAAAAATATAGACTAGAGTCATACTATCCATAGACGTAGTTTTGCATTCCTTGCATATTGAGCTTATCTTACATGGTTGAAACTAGGTGTAAGACAAGAGAGAGAGAAAAAATATCGAACCCAAATGAATCCATCAATCCATTCTCCACAAGACCTCACAAGAATTTATTAGACAAATTCACCACTAGAAACACTCAAGGACATATTACAATAAAAGACATAGAGGCTATGGCATAGGGCCCTGAGTTTCCCTCTTTTGTAGATGAGTACCTAGAAAATGATTGTCAATGATACTTAGCCAAATTACTAGATGAAGGCACTACCTTACCTATAGGATCTGATATTAGCACCTTACAGGCTCAACCTACACAAGGGGCTAATACAAAAACTGCCAGTACTACTATAGCTTAGGTAAATACAACCATACCATCTAGCATACCTACACAGAGTACAACAATCCATACATCTTCATTTGGTACATCTGGCATGAAACTAGGGTTTAATTTCATTGTAGGGGCATCATCATCCACTCCCTTTGGTCCTCTTGTTGGGAATAAAGGATCTAAAACATCAGCTTCTACACCAAATTTTAGTGTCACGAGTACCATACCACAATGAATAGCCATACCTAGTGTTCATGCCACAGGTTCCATACCACAATCAATGACCATACCTAGTGTTTGTGTTGCTAGTACTATACTACAGATTACACAAACAAAAGGAATTCCCTCATTCCAATATGGCAATCAAAATCCATCTTCTTAGATTGGTAGTCATAATCCATTCACACAAATTCTGAATCAGAATCAATTCTCCTAGATTGGTAGCCATAATCCATTCACATAGAATCCAAGTCAAAACCAATTCACATAGATTCTGAATCAGAATCCATTCTCATAGAGTGGTAGTTAGAATCCATTCACACAGAATCCAAGTCAAAACCAATTTACGTAGATTCCGAACTAGAACACATTCACCAACATTCTGAATCCAAATACACATTAAATACTGACATTCAATCGAAACCCATCACGAGACCTAGGATTTCAAAATACCTACATAGACCCACATAATTTGTCCAACACATCCTTAACCTAGGTTGATTTCTTGCAAACAAAAATGCATGCACTACAAACACAAATGGACAACATGGCGGTGTCAAATAAGAAATCCTTTTCAAAAAAGGACATATGCCCATTTCCCTTTGATAGATCATTGTACATGATGCCTTTCCCTCACGGGTATGTCATACCAAATCTCCCTAAGTACAATGGAAAATGAAATCCGATAGAACATATAGGGGAATTTTATACCATATGCATAGATGTCATTTATGAACCCACATATCTTATGAGACTATTTCCAAGAAGTCTTGTAGGAATTGCACTAGAGTGGTTTTTAGGTCTAGACTATGGCATCAAATCTTGGGGTGAACTGGCTGAGAAATTTGTTGAGCAATTCTCCTTCAACATATACCACAAGATTAATATATCAAGATTGTGTCACACAACACAAGATGAAGGCGAAACTTTCATTGCTTTCTTCCAGAGATGGAGGACTATAGCCAGCTGGTGTCCTGTCGAGATACTTGAAAAACAAAAAGTTACTATGTTCCAGGAAAACCTTCATGAAAAACTAAGGAGTAACTTAAGGGTACATTGTTGTACATCCTTTTCAGAGCTAGTGAAAAATGGGGTTATAATAGAAAAGGATCTCATTGAAAAATGAGAACTTAAGACACAAACATCCAATAGAAATTTGATAGTGAAAAATGCCCCTAATGACAGAAACAAATTCTGGTCTCAAAACAAAAACATCACCAATGATGGCATAGTTGATGCTAAAACTATACAAGTGGGACCAATCGTCACATTACAAGGACCTAACTCTTCGGACAACATGCTTAATGTTGTCAATCAACCTTCCAATATGGTCCAAAATACTCAACGTCTGCAACAAAGGAGATTTCAAAAATGCGAGTTCACTCCCTTAGAGGAACCCATTGAGTTTGTATTCAAACAACTGTTACAACATAATCTAATATAGCTTCAAGAGCCAAGAAAATACAATCCAAGACAATTTAAACTAGTTTCTAAGTGGGATGACAATGCCTTTTGTGATTATCATAGAACTAAGGGACATAACCTACAAAATTGTTGCCAACTAAAAAATATCATATAGGATCTTATCGAAAGGAGAATAATTGAAGTTAGTGGATAGAAAGAAAAGTCATCAAACACTGATCATCAAGTCTTTTTTGATCCACTACATGACCATGGGAAAGGAAATTTCCCTAGTTTGAGTACCAAGACCAATATGTCAGCCAACTATGCAAATATCAAGCATGACTATAATAGTGGCAAAACCATTAATCACCTTCACGTTGCCGATGAGAATATCAATACCATTACTATCAATACAACTCCTGAGTGTGCTGTTAACACTCGTCATACTAAGATCACTATCCAGGGTCCTCCATCAAAACAAACACCACAACCTTCCAAGTCACAATATAACCTACTTGAATTGTTGGGGAAGACCCCAGCCAAAATATCAATCTTGGAATTGTTGTGTATTTCCCCTAACCATCGATCCATTTTAGATAAAGATTTACAAAACACCACCATCCCAAATGATATTGATGTCAATCACTTCCAGGAAATGGTGGGCTACTTGAACAATAATCATCATGCCACATTTTCTGAACAAGACTATCTAACTAAAAAGACAAACCATAATGATCCTTTGCATCTTGAAGTCCTTGTTGATGACAACAAAGTTAGAGGAGTTTTGGTAGACAAAGAAGCAAGGTTAAATCTATGCACTTTAAAACTGATTAAAGCATTAGGTTTCTCAGAAGCATGCGTAGACACAAGAAAAAGTATTTTCATTAAGGCTTATGATGATGAGGAATGAAAATCAAAAGGGGTGGTAACACTTCCTATCATAATTGGTCCTGTAGTAATGGAGACAAAATTCCAGGTCTTGGATCTCACCCTTCCGTACAACCTTTTGCTAGGAAGACCATGGATTCATGCCATGAAGGCAAACCCTTCCACATATCATCAATGTCTCAAATTCCCTTACAATGACACTGAAATAACTATATATGGTGACCCAGATCCCTTCCAATATTGCACCAATCTAAAAGAGATACCCCAACACCAAGTGCCAGTAAACCAAGAGGCTTAATCATCCAATTCATCTCATTTTTTCAATCCATCCACCCTCACTTGAACACATATTTCACCTTCACTTCCTACCACTCCTAGGGTTGAGATCCAAGACAAGGGTTGTGGAGAATATTACATGAAGACATTTTATTGTGTTAGCCATTTGATTCCTCCTAAGTCATATGGTTTACCTACATCAGATAGGAGACAATCTATGGTCACTATACACATTCCTCCCACAACTTTAACTAAATGGGGAGAATTAAGTAAAGAAGCCATAAATACAGAAGATGTCACCTCCTCGCTATATAGGGAAGATAATGAAGAACCTCTCTCACTTGCTCACATTCCTACAGATGTATATGGAAAAGGTTTCACAAACATGCAGAGCAAGGGATATAATGGACAGTGGTTTAGGCTTAAATCAAGATGGGAGGATTGAACCAATCTTTGTTTCTCAGTGGCCAAAAGGCTTAGGGCTTGGGTGTCAACCGATTCAAATTGGTGTTCCTAGTACTGCATCACCTTTAATAAAGGAAGTGAGTGCTTTAGACAATATTGAGACATCTCATGAACAATCTGACCAACACTACTATGACTCCCCCGACTCAAATGAATATGAGTGGGATTCCCTATCCTCTACTTCCTCCATGGACCTTGACAATCGATTTGGATAACTTGACTTAATGTTGAGATCCTCATCAAATCCATTGAATTCCTTCCCACCAAAGAATATGAAAAAAGAGGAATGGTTTAAACACTATTATTGGGAATCACTTGATCCTACCTTTTGGCAACTTGATATATCTGTTTTAGATAACCAAACCTTGGCATTAGGCCCACCTATCAATCTACCTAGATCTCAACCGAAGAGAAAAAATGACTTAGTACAATAATTTTGCGACCATATGAACAACTCAGTCCTTACCTTGACCCCATTAAACTTTGATAACTCCAATGATGAAATGCCCTTAGTTTATCCCCAACACATTGATTGGGACTAGCAAGACACACCAATCTTAGACATTTTTTAGAACGACGAAGCAATTGTTGAGTTCTTAGGATTACGAGATGACATACATCATGGTGATCACAAGGCTGGTTTTACCATTGACTTGGAAAACAAAGAATATTTTGGGGAATCTGTTCAACCCTCCACTCACAAAAATGAGAAAAAGAATAAGCAAGATAAAAAGGATGAGTCTTTAGATGAAAAGCAAAAGGTGCCTCTAGACAATGAAAAAGTAAAAATAAAGGACACATCTGAAGGTGAAAACCTCTCGAAGGAACCTATGGATCGAGGTTTGAACATTCTCCCCATTGCATAGGAAAAGTCACCCATGCTTGTTGAAGAATCAGTAAAATTCAACGTAGGCACAGAAGAGAATCCTCAACTGGTTTATTTTAAAGTGTCATTGACAACAGAAGAGCAGCCAAAATTCCACAACTTCTTTGCACAGAGAAAGATACATTTTTCCTAGTCATATGTAGATATGATTGGGTTGGATCCTGAACTTGTTCTACATCACTTTCCCTTACAACCAGGTGTCAAATCAGTGAAACAAAAATTGAGGAAAATGTATCCACAGATTACTTTACTAGTCAAGGTAGAACTCAAGAAACTATTAGACATTGGTTTCATTAGATCAATCAACTATGTAGATTGGATTTCCAATCTTTTACTAGTCACTAAACCAATAGGAGGCATCCACCTCTACACTGATTTCAGAGATGTCAACAAGGCTTGTCCTAAGGATGACTTCCCTTTTCCTAACATAGACATGGTAGTGGACATGACAACATGATATGAGATGTTGTCCCTTATGGATGGATTTTTAGGATATAATCAGATTAGAATTGCAACTAAAGACCAACCTAAGACAAATTTCACCTATCCTTGGGGAATGTATTGCTGGAATGTTATCCCCTTTGGACTAAAAAATGCTAGAGCAACCTATCAATGTGCCATGACCACCATTTTTCATGATCTAGTACACACTCTTATGGAGGATTATGTTGATGACCTAATAGTTAAATCCAAGACAAGAGCAGAACATTTACAAGTTTTAGGCAAGATATTTCAAAGGGTGGAGAAGTATAAAGTGAGACTCAATCCCAAGAAATGTGTGTTTGGAGTAAAGTCAGGAAAGCTTTTAGGCTATATCATCTCCAGACGAGGCATTGAAGTGGATCCGACCAAGGAAAAAAAAACCATAGAAATGCCTCCATCAACTAATCTTAGTCAGCTAAGGACATTACAAGGGAGACTACAATCCATCAGAAGATTTATAGTGCAGTTAGCAGATAAGACACATCCTTTTCAACATCTACTTAAGAAAGGGGTACCCTTTACATGGACAGTTAGGTGCGAAGAGGCTTTTCAACTGATTAAAGAATATCTACTTACACCACCAGTCTTAATGCCACCTGTTGAAGGCCGACCACTAATTCTTTATATTACAACAACCCATTCATCACTTGGAGCATTGCTTGCAAAAAATGACGATGAAGGTCATGAAAGAGTAGTCTATTATACCAGTCAGACTTTCGTAGGTTATGATCTCAACTATAGTACCATTGAACGTGCCTATCTTGTAGTAGCATTTGCTACCCAAAAACTAAGGCACTATATGCTAAACCATCAAACAATGTTGATTGCTAAAATAGATGCTCTAAAATATCTTCTAAGCAAAGAAACATTAATAGGGTGATTGGCCAAATGGGTTATGATACTTAGTGAGTATGATATCCAATATGTAGAGAGAAAGGCTATTAAAGGACAAGTCATTGCTAATCAGTTAGCTGACACACCAATACAAGCATATCACCCATTAGTTTTTGACTTTCCTAATGAATTTATCTTCATAATAGACACAAACATAACATGGAAACTATACTTTGATGGCTCACATACAAATCATGGATCAGGAGCTAGTATACTGTTTATCACACCATAGGGTGATTCCATCCCTAAGTCATTCAGGATTGCATTCCCATGTACTAAAAACATAGCAAAGTATGAAGCTCTAGTGATAGGGTTACACATGGTAGTCAAGTGGAAAATTAAGAACCTACAGGTATATGGCAATTATCAACTAGTAATCAGACAAGTAAATGATGATTATGAGACTAAGGATGAGAAGCTTGCTCCATACAAATGCATAGCTGATAGGTTTAAGGAGTACTTTGAAAAGGTCAAATTTCATTAGATACCTCGTGTTCTAAACAGGGAAGCAAACACTATGGCCACAATTGCATCACTTCTAGACATTCCTAGAAATGCTCTGAAGTTTGAGTTCTTAGTAGAACAACTTTTGGTCCCAACCTATGATATCTCAGATTTTGAGATGGTATGTGACATTGTTGGTCTTGATTCCCTATGGTACAAAGAAATCTATGACTACCTCCATGCTGAAATCATACCCACTAGTATGTCAAACAACCAACATAGGACATTCCTCCACAAGTAAGGCAAATACACCATTGTTGGAGACACCCTATATAGACATGTCTTAGATAATACCCTATTGAGATGGCTTGACTCCAATGAAGCACAAGAAATCTTGTGTGGGGTGCATGAGGGTATATGTGGTTTCCATTCTAGCCAAAAAGATATGAGACTAGGTTATTATTGGCCTACTATGGAAAAGGACTCATATGTCTTTGTAAAGAAATGTCGTGAATGCCAATTTCATGGAGACTTGATACATGCACCAATACAGGAGCTCCATCCTATAACATCACCATGGCCCTTTTCCCAATGGGGACTTGACCTCATAGGTAAGATCCATCCCACATCATCCAATGGCCACAAATTCATCATTACTGCCATTGAGTACTTTACAAAGTGGATTGAGGCTATTCCAATGGCATACATTACCGACACAAAGATCTCTAAGTTTATTCTAAACTATATCATCTATCGATATGGTGTCCCTTAGTCCATAATCACGGATAATGGCCGCCCATTTAAGAATCAAGAAGTCTACCATCTTTGTGACGAATTTCATATTCAACATCACTTTTTGACTCCATACTACCCACAGGGTAATGGCCAAGCAGAGGCATCTAACAGAACTATCATTAGAATCCTCAAGAAGATTGCCAATGATGCTAGCCGTGATTGGCATTTACAACTTAATCTTGCCTTATGGGCTTATTGCACAAGTATCCATACTCCCACTGGTGCCACTCCCTATTCACTAGTCTTTGGTTCTAAAGACATTCTTCCTATTGAGGTCAAGATTCCCTCCCTGAGGGTATCCTTGAAAGGGCACATTGATGATGAAGAGTACCGGGCATTGAGATTCCATGAGCTACAATTCCTAGATAAGCGAAGACATAAGGCACTAGAACATCTCCACGCATATCATAATCGCCTTTGTCATAACTATAGCATGAAGGTCTTGAACAAAAACTTTGACATTGGTGACCTAGTCTTAATGGAGAACCCAAAGAATCAAGCAGATAGAGAGAAACCAGGAAAGTTTGAACCTAACTGGTTAGGACCGTATATTGTTACAGAATCCTTTGGATCAGGAGCATATCAACTCTCTACTCTTGAAGGGGAACCATTTTCCTCACCAATCAATAGTCTTCATCTGAAGAAGTTCTACACATAGCTTCTAAGGGCCTTGTCTTAATTAGCAAAAATACAAAAAAAAAATCATCAAAAAAATCAAAAAAATTGTTACCAAGGTGAAAACCTGGCAAACAAGCATATTGGTAACAACACAAAAATTAGAAAATCTAGATAATAGTAAAGAAAAATAATTCGTCCAATAGTGAAAACCACTTCGATGGCACTTTGGATAGGTACCATGGTGAAAACCTGGCAAACAGGCGCCATGTGTAGTTGAATCTACTCTATTGTCTACTATTATTCTAATCTAACATACCCTGTACATATCCCCTATCCCTATACATAGTCCACTACCTTGTACATAGTCCACTATCCTATACATAGTCCACTATCCTGTACATAGTCCACTACCTTGTACATATCAATTATCTTTCCCATCCATCGCTTGTACATACCATTTGTAATAAGTTGTAGTCTTTCCCATAACTTGGAATGATTGGCATCGAGAGAATTTCATATCCCCCATTTTACCCTATTTAATATCCAGTGGTCTTATAATTGACTGGGGGAAAACACTTGACGTGCATCATATTGATTCTTCCATTGGCTGTGTTGAAGACGTCAAACCATAGAAAAATCCAAAAACATCACAAAATGACCTAAGGAAAACACACAAACATCGAAAAAATTCCAAAAGCCAAAAAAATAAAAAAATGTGAAAAATCCAAAAACAAAGTCAAAGTCAGTGACATTTGTCAGTCTTTGTCATTAGTCGAACTATGTTGACTCTACAACTAGATGTAGGCAAGGCCATCTGCCGATGTGCCCCCGAGGCATTAGGTTAGTCCGTTTAGGTTTGTCTATATAAAATCATGACTCAATCCATATGTCTATATGACAAGGTCATTGGTCATGTCAAACTATGAGGTCTTTGCATTTATAACATAGGAAAGGCCATCAATCGATGAGCTCCAGAGGCTGCACTAGGTCAGTCCATTAGGGTTCATCACATTAACTATCACACACGTCTTCTCTTTGTAGTCAATCTTGTCAGTCAAGGTCAAGTTGAACTATGAGGTCTTTGTGTGTATAAAGTAGGCAAGGTCATCAATCGATGAGCCCCTAAGGCCACACTGGATCAGTCCTTTAGGGTTTGTCGTCACACATAGTCAATCGTCCACACATTATATCAAGTCATGCATCAATCTGGTGAACAAGTCAACAATGTCTCTAAGTCAAATCAAACAAATTGCCAAAGAAACAATCAAAATAGATCAACTAATGTCTGCTACAGGATGTGTCCTTCTTGGAAACAGACATCATCGAAACAATCAACCCATCTCTTACTCAGGAAGGGTCATTCTTGAATATTGATATCAACAAAAAAATCTATCTTATACAGGATGAGTCCTTCCTGCATGTTGACATTGTCAAACAATCAACATAGCCTTACACAGGTTATCACATCAATGACATATGACTCAAAGTCTTATACGATACATGTCTTTCTGAAACCAGGCTTTGTCATGCCTTATATAGATAGTCATAACATCGAAACCAGACTCAAAGTCTTATCTGGTATGTGTATCTCCTGGAATCAGGCTCTATCAATCAATCCTTTTATCAATCAAAACAAATCAAACAAACACAATCAAGTTTTGGCAAATATTTTACTAGCTTAGTTATCTTATCATTCCATTTGACTTTGTGATGGGAATTATGTTACTAGCTTTCTCAAGGATGTCCCATGAAGGATTTAGAGAAGCAACGATGTATCAAAATTCTATTTTCTTTGACTAATGTCTGTCAAATGTCTTTTAAATTTGGATTTTGAGTCATGTTACTAGTTTCCTCAAGGATGTCCCATGAAGGATTTAGAGGAGTGATGACATCTCAAGACCCATATTTTATTTTGTTTGTTGTCTGTGGTTTGTCTTGACAAAAAGACTAGGGCAACTTGTGCCCTTAGTATGAGTTAATGACAATCCTGGTCTGTGACTGTCTATTGTTAGCAAGTGGATGACCTTGCACACCTTGATCTATGTCATATCATGGTGTTTTTCTCCATTTGTATTAGTCCTGCCCAATGATGATAAAGTGTAAAACCTTAGTGATACAACGAAACATCAAATATTGCTAATACTAACATCCATCACATTTCTTTCATTATTTCTCAATCTTTCTTTCTGCACTAACAGTTCTTCTTTCTTGCATTATGACAGAGTCCTGTGACACACAAAAATCTAAGTCATCATGTATACACATTCATGTTAGAAAATATCATTTCCAAATCATACATCATCAATCATACATACATCTAGCATTAGAAAATATAAAAAAATACAGGCATTTATTATATCTAGGACATCATGGCAGAATAGACAATCATCATCATAGATTACATATCATAAGCATCCCATGTACATAAAAAATGTAAATACATACACCACACTACATATGTATAGCATCACATGTAGAAAGCATTGTACATATAACATCATATTGCATCTCATAACTATAAAATGCATACATCACATAGGATCAACATTACATAGAATCAACATCACATCATAGGCTACATAAACACATCATTAAGTAGATACGATCATCCATCATAGGCATATCATATAAACATAATATGTACATATCAACGACTACATAATCACTAAATAGAAATACATATCATGAGAATCGCCGCCAAAATATTATATACATATATATATATATATATATATATATATATATCTCAATAGTGTCACATCACAATGTCATAATGTATCAATAAATATGGAAGCCCACATGCTATATGATCATAATACAATTTATCAGTACATATCAAGAAAGGTCCCTATACTATATTGCCACTGCTATCATGACTGGAGTGTGCGGATGATTGATGCTAGGAACCTAATGACCTATGCCCTAACTGTGGCCTATCGTATGGGCCAGATCGGCATGGCTGCTCAACACCCTCTGTGCTCACTGTCCTATTGTGGGTCCTAGTCTGAGACCTCTCACTGCATGCCTTTGAAAAGCTCAGGAACCGTCTCTCTAGAGGAACTGTTGTCTCATACAAATCTTTGTAATAAGTGGCCCTCTCTCTAGCTCTGAATAACTCTCTAGAAAATGCAGCTATCGGCCTAGTACATAGAGCTCTAATCTCTATAAATTTTTGCTTGGTCTCTTGCATTTGAGCTATGGCTTGATCTCTATCCATGATGGCTCTATCCCTCTCCATCTATAACACATCTCTCTCGTACATCATGATGCTCATCTGCTCCTCCAAGGATGCAACTTGGGCATGAAGTGTAGTAGTGTCAAGATCTACTTCCCCTGTGTCAACCTATCACACCCTCGGCACACCATCATCCTCATCCTCCAAATCCTCCAGAATCCTATTCCGAATCTCCCGCTCATGATCATCCTCCTCATCATCATCATCCTAATAGGTACCAAGTAAGCCAAGGGCATCAATCTCTGCCTCCTCCTTTGCATGAACCTCTGGAACGCCCTCCTCTATGGGATGCTCCTCTTTTCCAATCTCAACATGCACCTCCTCCCCACCTATGCCAATATCTCGCATGTGCACATCCTCCTCCCCTCATCCCTCCTCACAGATGGGTGGTAATGGTGGCCCTCATCTCCTCTGTCCATGCCTCCCTCTCCTACCACCTCGCCGACCAAATCCACCACCATCTCCATCATCGCCTCATCCCCCTCTACCTCTCTGACCTCTGCCTCTACCACGTCTTCTGTGCGGTCCTGTCCCTCGCCACTCTATTGGCGCTGGCTGATCTAGATCTGTAAGGGGAATCAGCCTGTGCACGACCCACCACTGATTGTATGCCTCAGTGGTACCTGGGTCTACTACACCATATCTCCATCCCCACTAAACTGCCTATAATGCATCAATATATGCCTTAGTAGTAGCCACTGGAATCTCTGAACCCCATAGGGGGATCTCTAGCGAGGACCTCGCAAACTTGGCCCATCCTCTCGGCACATCCTGTACCTCTCCAAACTGCCACAGTACATGGTCTAGAAAATTTTGTAATATAATATGGACATGTTAAATATTCCACCCAATCAGGTACTGTGTCCGGCAGCAAAAAGGTAAATGCTCATCCTCGTTTAACCACTCTACACATCCCAAGTACGATCTCCATGTAAACTATAACATAGTGTCGATGACATGTCTGAAATACCCAGTATCTTGCACATGGTGTTGAGTATTAGCCCCCGCATAATGGAAGGCATAAGGGGCTCCGTGTTGTACATCAACTATAACCGGTGGACAAAAAAATTGCAATGCATTCCCATGCCAATACCATCAGAAGCGTGGTACCACAACTCATAGACTGAGCCTCTCGATAGGCTATATCATGCAAAAGAAAGTATAACATGCCGAATAGAGAAGGACCCCAAGCATATACCTCCCGTCGCTCTAACATACCTACCAACATCTCCCCCCAACCCACAGGAAAACCATGAGCTCGATGGTCAAGAAGGACTATACCACCTATCAATGTTCATAATAGATAGTCCAAGTACCTATAACTCTGTGCCAATACACGCCATCTAAACTTATAATGATTGAAACCTAACTATCTAATATCAGCGTGAGGGTAGTATTTGAACATCTCAGTCACACCCCTCTGGGTATTGTACCTCACCCTCGTGCCTTTGATGGGAAGTCTCAAAATCCTGTAAATGTCCTCCAAGGTAATTGTCGCCTCTTTGGTAGGCATGTGAAATGAGGAAGTCTCTGAGTGCCACTGCTCGCACAATGCTGTTAGTAGACCTTGGTTTGCTCGAATGGCAGGCATGTCTGTCACATGGAGAAGACCCAAATGCAATATGGATCGTCTCTCCGTGCTCCACAAGCTATCTCGGAAGTGAAAAGTCATTGGTTTCGACTCTCGCATATACACAGTGTTTAATACAACTTGCAATGACATTATATATGCCTCATGTTAGAATCAATCACCTATCCTAGTGCAAAATGACAAAATCACATGCTATTCAAATGCATCATTCTTTTGCAAATGTGTTGTAGAAAACCAAATGCATAAGTCAATTTCACAAATGCGTCATTATTTCTCAAATACATCACTTTCAAATTCAAATATGTGCAAAAATAACATATGCGTCTGCGTAAATCAAATATCAACTACATTGAATATTTTCAAATGTGTTGAAAATTAAACAATTACGACTATTTTAAATGCAAATGTGTTGCTATTTAGCGAATGTGTTGAATTGTAGAAACCCTACGATAACCATATTCTTGATTTTACAAATGCATTGATCCGCATGCAAATGCATTGATTACGCACTCACATGTGGCTTTTTAATAAAGTGACGCATAACTCAACATGCAAATAAACGCATACAAAATCATGCAAATCAAAAATTGAAAAGTCGAGATTAAGGTACATACGGGGGGTCCACGTCGGCCGTCTGCCTAAAGGTCTGGATCCTATATGCTCGATGGTGGGTGTGTGGAATGGGAGACATCTTCGCTGAGCGTGCAGAGCAAAATCTCAAATTTCAAAGCTATGTGGGTAAAAATGAATAGGTTTTTACCCAATTTTATATTTATACCTAGGGTTTTGGTGGCATTCCTTTCTACTGGCCATGTCAACTTCCAACTTCAACTGACCCGTACTTGTCCTTAACACTTCCAACTTCAATTTTGTCAACTCCACTGCATTTCTAGATATCTGATAGACTAATCAAGATTATTTCCAATTTTTTTTGAAATTTTTCAAAAATTTGTCAATTTTCCTGAGGGGGCATACCTTCACCTATTTAACACTGGGGCATGACTGGGGCATATTTTTTATCAATTTTTTTCGACACAACGCCAAAATGACATTGTATCAAAGAGGGGCAAATGCAGACACCAAAATCTGGTCTAAGCCTGCAACTTTAATATTTCTTAATAATTCGTATTTCTTCCATGGTCATCATTAAATAATGTCAATTATTTAATTATTCTCTAAAGTCTTCATTTTTTCTATTAATTAAATAATCTTAATTATTTAATTATGTTACTAATTAAACTTATCCATCTTGTCAATTAAATAAATTCTTATTTAATTCCCCCTTTTATCATGCCAACTATAATTAAATAAATTATTTATTTATGTAATTATTCATTTAATCCCTTCGTCACTTAATTAAATAAATCTTATTTATTTAATTATTCTTCAAATATCAAATATTGAATTAAATGGATTATTTAATTCATAAATTCTATTTTAACGCATTCTTCTATATTTGGATAATTGTGTGAGTTATCTAAGTATTCACTTTGACTCAACTCAACATCTATTTAAATCACACAGTTAACTCTTGATTTAATGTATGAGTTGCTTTCTCGAGTAATCTCTTTGTCATATCATTTAGTCATCTAGTTGTAACTCAATTGCATGTACATGCATATTAATTAAATATTCCTATTTAATTAATTAAATCTTGTGCGTGCATTCGAATAGAGAGTTGCTTTAATCCATCTTCATCTTTGTCATGCAAAGACTATTCTTCTTTTTTCGAATACCAAACTTGAAGATTAAATCATTTATTTAATCTTTATTTCTATTTCTAATTTGTATCACTCATGTCACTACTAACAGTTATTAGAATGCATGTCTAATCTTTAGATCTCAACCATTTGTTGATCTTTCAATCCTGACCTGTCATTCAAATAATCAATTTTCTATAAATTGATCTACTCTTCATCATTCTAATCTCTCTCAAAATCGTATGACTTTTAGAGAAATTATCTTGAATCTTCGATGTTTTGTCTTAATCACAACACTTAGGCTATGCTTGCATGAACTTTGAAAATCTAAGGGCAAGTACACTACACAGATGAAATAGAGAAGAGTAATGGAGGTTATTCAATGGAATTGATCACATGTTTGATAAAATAGTTTCTTTTATGCATGTTGTTCTTAGCTTTCTTTTGTGCTCGATTATCTAAGCTTTGAGGATTTGTTAGTATAGTTTGAATAGATTAGATTTGAATTACCTAACTCTCTTGTGTGTTTTTCTCTGAGCTACAAATTTTGTTTGGAAATGTATAAATACACCCTCTAAAACTCGAATTGGGGGTTGGAGACAATATTTTTGAAGTTTGATGAATGGAAACCTCAAATTTTGTGTGCATTTTATGATTCATACATTGTTTTTCAAGATGAAGTTGTGAATTTTACAACCTGGTATGTACTCATATGATGGAGTATAGTATATGGATGGAAATATATTTGTTTCTAGTTTGCAATGATTTTTGTATCATTGAATTTTATTGAGTTTTGTGGGAGATATGACTATTTTGGTGAGACTACCCTATTCTAACAATATTGTGCAGAATTTGTAGTTTGAAAAAATGTGATGGTGGGTAAGTGCACCAAGATGGTTCCCAAAAAAGGGGCTTAAGTGGCCACTTTTTTTCTAAAATCAAGAAATACTGACCTTGGACGTGAAATTGAGGATAGCTACACTCAAAATTTTTAGATGGAACAAAAAAAAGGACCACAGTGCTCCGAGTCTACTTTCTAAACTACTAATTTATTTTGAAAATGGTTGAGATTAAGGGGTTCAAAAGAGGGACACACACAAATTGTTGTTGTTTATGTCAGAAAAAAATAACATAACAACTCTTGTGTGACTCGAGCACGGTGGAATTTTTTGTAGTATTTTTAAAATCGCCCAAAGGGTTAGATAGCGTATGTAGTAAGGACTGGATATTTTCGATAATTTTTAATGAATATTTGATTTCTTATTAATTTTCTAAGTGGGCACTTCCTAAAAGAAGAATTTTGGCCGTGCTCCTCCTAATTTTTTTTGAAACTAATAGATTTTTTTTAAATTTATTTATTTTTAATTGTAGAATGGAGTCTAGTTTCTAAAAATGTAATTTATTTCAAATTTTGATGAATGGTTAATTTATAGCGAAAAAAATACCAAACACTGCTTTTTGAAGAAAAATAGATATACAAACAAAAGAAATTATGGATGAAAGGCTT
The DNA here is from genome assembly GCA_007258455.2 of Sequoia sempervirens. Classification (NCBI taxonomy): domain Eukaryota; kingdom Viridiplantae; phylum Streptophyta; class Pinopsida; order Cupressales; family Cupressaceae; genus Sequoia; species Sequoia sempervirens. The sequence goes on from VDFB02379711.1 coordinate 60,567,672, forward strand.
AACATTGTTAGAAAGTGAAAAATTACATCGTTGGAAAGCTAATAAAGAACCTAACATTACCCATGTGTTCGATTTTCTTGATATTGAACTAGATGCAATCTTGAACCAGATGCAATCTTGATGGTGAGCACGAACCTGATTATGTGAAAATTTGTTGAATTTGGAAAAAGCACATCTCTGGTCTTTGGGAATGCCCTCCAAGCCTTGGGGATGGTATTCCAAGGCAAATACCAAAGCAAATTTGCAAAGAAAACTATAACGCGAATGCATTATTTGTAAGTTTGGCCATGAAAGTGTGACCATTTTAGTGCACTTACCCTAGTACAAATTGTAAAATATATATTTTGGATCTAAAAAAAAATGAATTTTGTTTCCTTGTGTTTGAACCTTACCTAGGGTTTGCAATTTTGGGAAAAATACAATAAATTTCGTTTCCACTATTGGGTATTCATAAAAATTGGAGGAAAAGTCTATAATTATGTTGTATTCAATCTCACAGGAGTGATTAGCTTCATTATTTTTTTCGTGGAAGTTATTTATGATAGTCCGTTGGATTAAAATTAGGGTTGCCATGACAATGTTTCCAATATGATCTAGAATGCACTTAATCATTGTTTGAGATGAATCAGTTTATGAAAGTTTTCAAGTGAACCAAGTTTGTTGCATTTTTTTCATTTTTGATGATTTCTTAGTTGCGTTATTGCAAAGCAAGCCAATAATTCCTAAGAGCAAGAATTTTGTATCATTTCTTTGAATGATTGGTTGAGTTGAATTGTGATCCTCTTAGCATTGCATCAAGTTCCAAGTTTCAATGACCACACGACATTATGGAATTATCTTTCCTTATTGTTTGAACTTTCAAAGGTGTCATCATTTGAAACCTCATTGAATGCTATGTACAGACTAATGTAAAATATAAAATACAATATCAAATATCACAATTTCATGGAATACAACATAAAATATCATCAACTACATTTTGATTTTGGAATATGATTCATGAAGTGAAATATAAAATAAAATATCATGAAGTGCAATGATTCACACTTTCATTGAATACAATATAAAATATCATGAACTATAGTATGGAACAATGGAAACTGATCTGGGATCCATGAAGTGCAGTATAAATACCTGAAAGATGTTAATTCTCTTCCATTTCCCAAATGGACTCGGGGTCCTCAAACTAACATTCATCATTAGATAAAGTAAAAGAGTCTTCTTGAATTTGATTCCAAGTTTTCTCGTCATTTTCTTTGGCCTGTATCTCAAATTCAACATTCATTGTGTCATTTTTGTCAATGTCATATGTTTGAGTCCCATTACCACTTCCAATACCACCAGTACCAGCCTTTGGAATTGGAGTGTTGCACAACCCAGTCCCTCTTCTTTCACATGTGGACCTCCAGATTGTGAGTTCCCTTTCAAAAGGAAAATTTCTAACATTATACGCAATTCCTTTCATCCTCAAGCAATTTTCCAAATTCTTGTCTAGTTTGTTTCTTAAATTTGATTTCAAAAACCCCAATGTATTGAAAACTCTCTCATCCACCACCGACCCCAATATCATTGTTTGACATAAATCAACAAGTTTGAAATATTTTGATATCGAACTATTCAATATTTCACTTTAACTTAATTTTGTCCAAACCTTTTTTATTGATCTCGGTTCAAAGGCCTTGTCCTTTCCCATGGATTTATATTGGTACTTCATATCTGTTACAAAAATCCTACATTGTGTTCTAAGCTTAGCTTCATCTAAAATTCCTTCTATTTTCTACTTATTATATGTTACAATTTTTGAAAATTGTTCGATCAAGATTTTTACCCGAGCATGAAAATATTTTGGGTTATATCGGTTTTCCCAAAATTGAGGATACACAATACTCATGGCTTCAAGTATTTCATGTTGAGGGAATATTTCACGAATCTTTGAGGAAAGAGATTTTGCAATTTTCTTCAAATTATCACCAACAGATTTAACAATGCCTTTAAAATCTTCCTCGTTAACAACTACTTCTCTGGTAGAGCGCCAGGCTATCTTACATTGGTACATTTGTATCTCATATCCATGTACATAGATACATAATTTACCACTTGCATTAAAATGTAAATAATTATCATAATCATTCAAATTAGTAATTTTCTGCCACATGAAATAATTTGTGCCATCTTGTGTTAGATCTAGATATAGATGATCGAGGGCCAAACATGTATGTTTACGTAGATTGAAATATTCCTTAATATACATAGTTCTATCTTGGACTTTCTTCACAAGATCATTCATCACATCCAGCATGGGGAGAAGACTAGTTAAAGTCAAGAGTGTCTCTATATCGCTTAACCTATGTAAGAGGTCAAAGCTTTGTCTACTGTGTTGTAATTTTTGTACATCACTCCAATCAAGGATTGATATTATGAAAGAACTCATTGCACTGGTCCATGCAGGAGATCCATCGAGTATTGACATTCTTGTGAATCTTGTTTCCTGGTGTTATTCCCTCAAAAAAAATTGAAATTTTGTGAAACATTTAGGACTTTGGAAAAAATATGCGTGGATCTCGCAAACTAGATTTTCAACTTTTGATACTATAGGAAACTTGCTTACAATTTTGAATGATAAATTCATTATGTGGGCCATGTAGTGAATGCCGAGAATGTATGGTGCACAAGTAGTTTGTAACTTTGTGCAAACACTAGTCCTTTGACCTTGCATCACTGCAACTCCATCAACTCCTACACACACTAACTTTTTCATAATTTTCAACTCATCCATAATTGCAATTTCATTCAAATATTTCTTGACTAGTTCAAATATATTTTGTGATGTTGAACTATCCTTCATTTTATGAACACAAAGAAGATGAGCTTGGAAAACATGTTTTTGTATAGTATACAAATGCAAGACCCAAGAAGTATTGTCTACTATAGTAACTTCATCTAAAGATAATGCAATGAAATTTGACTCTTTTACTTTATCCTTTAAATCTTCCTTTTCCACTACAGCAAGATAGTTTTCCCATTCCCATATAGCATTTACTAACCAATGTGAGTAGGGATAGTGAGGAACATTCAAATAAGATAATAAACTAGAATATTTTGGGTATTCTATCATAGGACACCCCTTGGAAAAAATATGAAAAGAAACACTCATATGAGTAGTCTTTCATAGATTTTTTGCTTCCATTGCTTTTCCAAATTGAGCCTCAAGTGTACCTTTACATGCAACAAGCTTCAAATTTTTTTGGTAATGCTCTTCATAATCCATGGAATACCTAACATGAAGACATTCTTCCTTTGATTTCCATCGTATCACTGATTGTTCCTTTCCATCTATGATTTTTTTTCATAAACTTTACTGATATGCTTTCCTATATTGTCAATCTTTAGCTACAACGTCATCTCTTCCACATTTCCAAGTACAAATCATACATCTGGCTAATTTTGCATTTTCAATATCATTTTCTTTCCCCCCTAGTTCAATGAATGTGTACTTTGACAACCAACCAAGTTGAAAATTCCTTGTCATTTCCCACTCATGCCCCCTTTTTGGTTTATTTTTCCTATTCTTGCTACCAACATTATCATCTTCATCCAAGTCAATTATCTCATTCAAGCTAACTAGGCCCAGGGTATCCCTTGGAACATCTTTTGCAGTATTACCGTCCTGATTTGATACATTTTGATTTAAATCAATGACAATATCAAATTGACCTTTCGGTGGTGGTGAGGTATTGTGAATTCTACCAATATTTGGTGGAAGAGTTGATGATGTAGCTCCATCTTGACTTGATGGATTAGAAGCTTTGGAAATTCCAAAGACTATATGGTACATCTAATTTTTTGGCATTTTGATGGCCTTCCAGCCTCTTCACCACCTTGAGGAGCAACAAGAGTCTCTTCACCACCCTCAGGAGCCAGAGGAGTGGAACGAGTCTCTCACCATCCTGAGGAGCCTAAGTAGTGGCATGAGTCTCTTCACCACCCTAAGGAGCGACAAGAGTCTAAGCCTGAGGAGCAGCAAGAGCCTTACCACCTTAGGAGTGCAAGGAGTCTGAGGAGAGGCAAGAGTATCTTTACCACCTTGAGGAGTGGCAAAATTTTTACCCTTGCTGCTTGTGTCACTCAACATATTGATCTCTCACTTTGAATATAAACTAGACAAAAATGTCTTCTTGTTTAAGGATAGAGAATAATAATATAGATCCCATTCCCTACTCAATATCATCTTTAATACTAGAGCAAGAATGGAAAAGAGATAAAGAAAAATTATTATTATAACTAATAACACTATGAAGAAATGATCACTCACCTTTAAGTCTACATTTTTCAGCTTTTACTGACTTTTGAATCGAGAAGTAGAACCTCATAACCGAACAAAATGTGTAAGAATAAATGACGCTTTCAATTGTATTTATATCAATCCATGATTCCATATTTGGTGAATTTTGTGGGATTTTTAAATGGTATATTAATAATTTGGCGAATCCTGCATGTTTATACAATGATACATTGTAATTTTCAAGGAAAAATGTGTCCTCAAATGTAATTATTTTTTAATGTTATTGGTGAAATAGGTCCTCATAAGTAACTATTTCTAAATTTTAATTGGTGAAATTTTTCTTCACAAGCAACTATTTGTAAATTTTAACTGGAGAAATGGGTCCTAATACAATGTTGTTTTAATAGTATTGGTGAATATGTAGGTGTTTTATTAAATGCTTTCGAGATTCCAACAAAAATATTAGTTGTTCCAATAAAAATGCACAGTTTGACAATGGATAATTTTTTTCTTAAATATGCCTCATAAAAAAACTCATTGGCGAATGGACATGCATTGAACCTATAGTTCATAAAATCCAGGTGATTTGGACACCCTATTGGGTGTGAGAAGTTTTCCAAATGGTGAAGATTCGCCACTAAAGTTTTCCCTGCCACTGAGGCAGGAGAGTAGTAAACATTAGGAGGACAACACATTGAAGCTAAACCAAGAAATTCTACAAAATTAAGTGTTGGGACAATTGACACAGAGGTTGAGAATCAAGAGGAAGGAGTTGAATTCCTTGGGACATCAAGGGGCCTTGATGAAAGTTCAGTTAGAAAGGGATTAGAAGATCTTTTCTCCATAGGTGAAGAGAAATCCTTCACTCAAATAGAAAAACAACTAGCAGTTGAAAGGTCATACCTAGAAGATGAATGAGAAAAATCTGCAACAGTAAATGCTGAGATAGCCAACACAAACACCAAAAATTAGAAAGAAGAGTAGATTGAAAGCATAGGGAAAGTAGAGAACGGTGATGAAAGTTTAATATAAGTGAGATTAGAAGACTTCTTTTCCATGGATGAAGGAAATAAAACATCTAAAAAGGAGATCTAGAGGAGTGGGAACAATTGCAGGAAGCGATAGTCCACCATCAAGCTTCCTTCCCAATCAATGATGAAGATCTGATATTGGATAGATATAATGAAATCATAGCGAGACTTATGAGGGATTGGTCAGAGCTGAGACACCAAATGGATTTGGAGGTGTTGTGGCTACTAGGTTGGTGTAGGCTCCATGTTTCAGCACATTCAGAGTTCACATGTGAGTTATGTCAAGAGGCCATCAAGTAGATTAAAGAACAAGTAGAGAAACCAAGTGCACCAACTCTTGCAGTTGCTTCAAGGATTGAGATAGATGTTGAAGAACAAAAACCAAGTGACAACGTATCTGAATGCAACTCACATGAGGATCTTTGGGAAACAATAGAAGGAGAACAATATAGCCCCAAACTTGTAGATGATGAAGTAGATCAACTAGGAGATTTGTCCATCGATCATCAAGAGTCCTCCCCTCTTGTAGAGAATTTATACATGATTGATGATAGGATTTATGGAGGAATTTTGATGGCGAATCACATGTCATACTCCAATCACCTTGATGAGCTAGTTTCCCTTACTGATTTCTTCCTACTTGGAATTGTGCCACAAAGGTATAGCGACACTGAGGAAGAGTACATCTCATAGGTTGGTAGTGATGATGATATTTCACCTGAACCTCCAGATGGTGAAGGATTAGAGCTCCCAGATTGGGAAAGGGACTCCACTTCTATCTTCAGTGATGATAAACAAGAAAAAACAAGTAAACATCGTAATGGGCCACATAAATTACAAAGAGAAGAATACTAAGGCAAGGTTGTTTTGGAAGCTACCCATGAGGGTAATATACCTAGCCAACTACACAATATAATAGGGAGTCTTGCCACATTGTCTATTACTAATCCTCCTACACATTCCAAGGGCTATAATGGGATAGATTCCTCTATATCATGTTTTTATGACATGAGGAACTATCAAATTGGGATCAACACAAGGGAAATTAAATGGGACAACATGCTACCTATTGAGGACAATGATCAAGTGGAGCCACAAACTACTGAGGATCAATGGAATGATGTGCATCTCCTTAAGGAATAGTTGAAGGAGGTTGTGGATCCCACTAGGATCATGAAAAGAAGGTTGGTTGAATCACTTTCTTGGCCTTATAGAACTTTAGAATCAAGTAAAAGGTTCCTTGAATTTGAAAATTCTAATTTTTCATAGTGTCTACTGCCTGATCAATTTGATTGTGATTTGTAGATTGGTAATGCAAGTGGGATTCTACCCCACTAGTTGCACCCTCTAGAAGTTGTTGATGCATGGTTTGATTAGGCCACACCCGCTCTGAATAGTCAAATACTACTCCTATCGCATAATGGCATCTAGGCTTTATCTTTCCTTTCTCCTCTGAATACTCGTAGCTACATTTATAATTTTGATTATGGGAATGAGGGAAGACAAACTTGTTTGTGGATTGACCATGGGTTTAATGAATCACCTCAATTGCTGGTTTTTCCTAAAATCATTACTGAATTTGAGTGTTGCAACCTGAAGTTTTATCTTTTTGAATACAAGGACAAATTTGTACAGCTTAGGACTGTAACAATTGTGTGTATGCTTGTGCATGCATTGCAAAATATTATGGGAATGGGTGTGGTTTTTCCTTATCTGAACATGGTTCCTTGTAAATATCTTTATACATAGTTCATTGTAAGTAGTGTAGGTTTCGTGTACATAGCCCGCTTTCTTACTTTCATTAGGTTGGTTGGTTTTCTTTAGAGTATTTTCCTTATTGTTTGCTTTCATTTTCTCACTTTTTAGCTTTGGTTATTTTCTTTCGGTTTGTTTTCTTTCTATTTGTTTTTGCATGTTTCTTCTTTTCTCCTTCTTTGATTCTTTACGGGGTCCCTTTGCTTACTGCTGGGTATGTTTTCAAGTGCAAGAATTATTTTATTTACCTAGGGTTGTTCTAAGTATTTATTCGATAAACTCTAATCAAGTTTTTAGAGTGGAAAGTGAAGGTCTTTTATTAGTGCCAAATGACCTGGATGTTTGACTTAAAGAGGATAAGTCATTGGTTTAGTCCAACTATGATGTATTCTAAAATCCTATATCTTACACACTTTAATAATCTGGTAGTTGTTGTAGGTCCTTTATGAAGTTAGGTTGAGTGAAAAATCTAAAATTCTGCTTCAACACCACTATGATTCTTAGCTCTGAGTGTGAGCTTCGCTGCTTTTTGGTTGAAATGAAAATAAGAGAAAAGAAAATGATGAAAATAAAAAAGAAAAAAATCAACTTTTAGGAGGATCTGAATAACTCTATTGGGGCTATGGACGCCCGACTAGTAGCAGAGCAATGTTTGGGAGAATCACAATGACAACCTTGTCAGGGCTATGGATGCCTAAATGGAAGCAAGGAAATGTCACATATGCTTTTGGAGTTAGAATCAATTATGTAGCTTAACTTGATGGTGCTTAGGTTCCTGCAGTGGCTTAAGGAGGGAAACTAATGTTTGGTATGTTTGTCCTAGTTTGAAGATCAGAACTAGAGATTCTAGGTTTGTGATTCCATTTTTTCATCAAAATGCTCTAAAGCATTTCCCTAGTGAGTCACCATTTCTTGTGCATGTTTTGCACACATGCCCCACCAAAAGTAGGCACCCCCTTTCTTTTGATCCTATCGGGTCGTTCTTGCTCCCGATGAGTCATTTTTACTCGTGACTCATTTTCACCCCCTATTCCAAAGCCTAAGTTGGTCATGTTCCTTAAAATGACCAAACACCTCTTGAACAAATTCACCTATCTGAATTTCACTAAGTTTTTTTCCTTAGTAGAAATCTTGTTGCGAGTTTCTGTGTGTAGGTTGTTGGCGGCGGGTTTCCATCTAGAGGTTTCTGTCTATGGGTTTTTGTTAGTGGAAGTCCATTTGTGCGATTCCATTGCTAGTGGCACCGAACCATCCTACTTTCACCTTCCAAATGTCCGCATCTCAAAAATGGGTGCAAAATTCAAGTTTTCAACATTTAGGACCTATAAAATGAATGTTTCGACATGCCCAAGGAGGTTTGAGTCAATTTCACTAACTGTTTTGAGATTGCAGAAATTTTGCTATGGGTTTCTGTGTGTGGGTTGTTGGTTGTAGGTTTTCAACTATGGAATTTCATCCGTAGGTTTTTGTCTATGGAAGTTTGTTTGTGAAATGATATTGTAAACAATGCCAAACCCTCCGGATTTTGCATCCCAAATTTCCATATTTTTAAAAATGAGTCAAATTTTAAGGGAATATGTCTTGAAACTCTTTCCCCCCTTCCACATGCTAAAATTGAAAATCTCAAATCTACTATGTTTTGTGACTTTGTAGAAATTTTGCTACATGTTTCTATGTGTGGGTTGTTGGCTACGGGTTTCCATGTGCGGGTTCTCATCCTTGGGAATCTACATGCAGGACACCATCCACCTTTAGCCATTACTTAACGGTCTAACATCAACACCATTCATATTTGATGCGCCTACAGACCTTGCACTTGCATGAGCAAAAAAGGTTCATTTTGATTAAGGGGGAGACAATTGAAGGGGCTCCATCACTTATTTTTGCACGTGCCAAGTGACTTTCTCCTTGTGATCATACCATGTGAAAATTTCCATGTGGGTGGCCACATGTGAACTTCCCCCCTCCCTACATTGTTACTTAATAGATTTCTTCATAACAACTTTTTCCTAGGGGAAACCTGTACTCCCAAGTTTGCATCCTTGCAAATTGCCTGAACAAGCTTCAAATGGTAAACTAGATGAATATTATGATATTTTGAGAATCTATAAATGCATCTAACCTTGAATTTGTAGGATATAATTGGTATTTTTCGCCTCTATATATGAAAGAACTTATTGCATCTTTTGCATGCAAGATTTATGGTACTTGTTGCAGGTCCATTAGGGAGGCCTATTCAGAGAGCCATAAAAAGAGGAGGGAAAAGGGAGGGAAGAACACATTGCTCTGGTCATCATTCATTTTATGCTTGCCTCTCCTCCTATCACACATCAACAAAACTAGCACTAGAAAGAGGGATTCTAAATTCAAGACGAATACACTTGATATCAAAAGGTCTGATTTATTGATTCATGCCAAGCTTTGGAAGTTATCAAGAAATTTGCTTGCAATGTGCTACCAAGAGGTGTTGTCAAATGGGATATTTTAACTCAAAGATTAGTCTAAAGAGAAAAGGAGGTGAAATCATAAAGAGTACAAATTAAAAGAGGGACCTACATGCCACATGCCAAGTCTGTAGGAGGAAGTGCTCTCACATGTCCATCTACAGTAGTGTACCGAGGGTAATGAATATGGTCAAGAGAGGGATAATTGCATAAACAATGATCAAATTGTTAAGGAGGACTAAATTACATATGGATGCATGCCAATGAAGTTAGTGCCATGAATCAATAAAGTGAATTTTAAGGAGCAAGAGGGAGCTATTTTATCCTTCCACCAAATGATGATGATCATTAAGGAGTTGTCCACCAGGATTCAGAGCAATATATCTACTCCTTAGTGACACCAATTTGTAGAAAGACCCATTTGATAGGCTGAAAGAATGACACAAATATATCAGACAAAGGGCAGGCTTCAATAGTTTTTAGTTGCAATGGATAAAGTAGCTAAAAGACAAAAAAACTACAATGGCTAAATGGAAAAATAGACTACAGGAAAAAATAGGGAAAGGAAAAAAGTTCTATTTTATATTGTAATATATTGGAGGTAGGTGAAACCCTAAGTTGCATTGAATCTAGGCCATTCATTGATAATCAATCTTGTCCATTCATTGATAAGGTGGTGAATTGTTGTCAGAGGAATTTTGCAACAATAGGAGGAAGCATTGCATTATTTTGGGTGTTTTCTTTGAGCTTGCTCATTTTGCATGAATGATTCAACCTCCATGTTAGTTTTAGTTTTTTAGTTTCTTGAATGTCTTTAATGGTTGTTGTTGTCATAGTATTGGATGCACTTCTAGCTCAAGCTTTTTTTGGTTTATTGATGATGAATCACTTTGCAAAGCTATTCTGAGCTAATTCATATGCTGCACTTTAGTTCAATTATATGATTATGAGGTGAATGCACAATCTAAAAATCTACATACCTTAGAAGATTTCATTGGTTTTGTGTAGCTGTAGGTCTCTCTTGGTCAAGAAAAACTTAGTTTAATGGGAGTCTATCTACTATAGCATCCTCCATTTTTAGTGTTCATTCAAAGCTTAGATTTAGAATAGCTCTCTCAACTCTTTCCTCTTTTGCTATTTATTTTGGACCTTTGTTAGAGTAGGATTCCAAGCACAATTACAATGATAAACTTGGTGATAGAAGTGAGTTTTAGCTTCTTGTTTTGAGTGTGCAACCACTTTTCATTTATTTCTAGCATTTTGTAACTCCATTTGCAAACCAAAATTCCCATGCTTTCTAAACCATAAAGGCCTCCTTGTGATTACCAGCAAATCACATCAAAAAATTGATCTATTCCAATAATTTTCATGGCCTGACACTTGAGAGAACTTGGGGTGATTTTATGAAACTCAGTTGCAAAATTTCACCTTCCAATAGAGACATTTCACTTGTGATTTGTCTATGTTGAGAAGTGAAAAAACACCCATCAACAATAAGTTTTATTCATCTCTTCTGATATAACACTTTCTTCCAAAAACTTTGGAATACTTGATATTAGGAGTCCTTTCATACAATAACTCATAGGGGGTCTTTGAACTATTTTTCCTTTCTTGCATTTTGTTAAGTATATAGGTAGCTCAATATGAATTACTTCTCTCCAGTATAGTTTTGATATATTTTCTTCTTTCATAATTGTCCTTGTTACTTCATGAACAATCCTATTCTTTCTCTCAACTACTCCATGTTATTGAGGAGTTCTAGGTGCTAAAAAATTTCTCTTTATTCCTTGTACATCACAAAAATTGTTAAACTTATTGGAGGTGAACTCCCCGCCTCTATCAGATCTTAAATATTTGATATTAATATCCATTTCATTCTCAACCATATCTTTGAATGCCTTCAAATTATCTAGAGCTTTTGATTTTTCTTTGAGAAAAGTAACCCAAGTCATTGTAGAATGATCATAAATTAATAGCATGAAATACTTGTCACCTTAAAAGCTTCTTGTTCTTGTAAGTACACAAAGGTCTATATGCACCAACTCCAATGGAATGGTATTAAATTTTTCTTTGAATTTGATGCAGGAGCATCCAGTGGTGTGAGGGCAATCTTGCATCACCCAAAAGATGATTTCCATTTTTGTTCCTATTGTTTTCTTTTTGTAGATGTTTTTGTATTTCTGGATACCCTTTTCGTCGAATAAGAGTTTCCAACTTTCATAACTGCTTTTCTGCTTTTTCTCCTCAACTGCTATTTTTAACAGGTTTGAATTTGAAGTTGTGGGAAGACAGAAATTTATGGGAAGGTTTAGGATGGAAAAATACATAGTCTGGTGAAAGAATCAGGTCAAGATCATTCACGACTTGAAAGTTATTCAAGTTCTAGTTTCTGCTTTTTGCCCTGAAAAACCTTCCGAGCTCAGTTTGAGGCACCAAACGATCCCGGATGGGCCTGAAAATTTGCGAAAACACCAAAGTAGTCCGCCAAAGGCCTACTTTGCATAAAATCATCATTTCGAGAGCTTTCCGAAAAGGTATTATCATTGAAGATCTGATGGTCGGATTAAAAGTTATGGCTACTGGAAGTTGGTGCATATTTTAGAAATGTGCTAATTTTCGACTGTGAATTTAAACTTGAATTTCAAATTGTAATTTTGGCGCCAAACCGTCAAAAATATTATCTCGAAGGTTGTTTTTGGTTCCAAACCGAAATGGGTCTATTTAGGGGCTTGTTTATGATTTTTGGGTAACTTTTTGGGGAAAGAAGTTCGCATGCTATGAAAGGGGGTCTGGGTAATTTTTTGTAAGTTTGTAATTTGCATGTATCATAGAGCTCAAGGATTTGTGATCCTCTGCATGTAAGATTTTTCATTATTGAATAATAATAAAGTTTTCTAGTTGTGTGCATTATTTCTGTGTCTCGGGTTTGCTCCCTCGTCAGAATTTGAAACTCTTTTTAGCTTGCTTCCCAATCTTACATTAATTACAAACAAAATTGATAGGCTTTGTAATATTTGGCAGATATCTTACTACTTGAATTGAACGGATCCTCACTAGGCTATCAAAATTGATGTGACACATTGTTATATTCCATATCCATCTTTCATTAATTTGAGTCATAAAACACATACCATTAACACCCTTGAGTTGATAAACATTTCCATCTATCGTTCTTCCTGCAACAACTAGAGTTCTAGAGCCTTTTTTGATCTCACAACCACCATCTTGAAATACAAGATTATATCCTTTTCTACACATTTATCCTACACTTAGAATATTATGTTGAAGCCCCTTAATATAAAGAACATCATCTATATTATTATTTCCATCAAAACTGATTGAAAATTTTCTACATATATTGGAAAATGTATCATCACTAAACCTAAGAAGACCTTCAAAATTTTCAAGTTTAACAAACTTACTCTTATCACCTATCATGTGATTTGAGAATCTACTGTCAACAATCGAGTAGTTTTTGTCCTCTCTAGCATGAAAAGAAATCACCATAGTTCCATTATGACCTTGTTCTAGAGCAGCCTCCTTCATACATCTCTAATATTTAGAAGAATTAGTTCCAACATTTAGAGCCATGAACAAGCATTCATTATCCTCAGCATCAGGGTAATTAGATTGATCATCAAATATAGTGTTATCTTTGTTAACATAATATTTTTTTTAATTGATATGCCTTTATTCTCCTTAAATATATCACTTGAAGCTTTGACTGGAAATCTTGAAGAATAATGACCTATCTTTCAATAGTTTAAATATTTAAAAGGTAACTTACCTTTGTATTTTCCATTTCCCTTTTTCAATTTCATAACAAAATTTTCTTCTAGCTCATCAAACTCATCTAGATTAGATTCCTCATTCTTCTCTATTTTTCTAACTTTAAAAGTAATCTCTTTTCTTGAATCACTTGGACCAAACTCTCTCTAATAAAAATTAGGTAAAGCACCAAACAACTAATATCTAGAATAATGAACTAAATTCAGAGCTTCTTCAATAGGAGAAACCTTATGACTATTAAATTTAGGAAGATTTCTTAGTATCTTCTTTACCACTTCATCTTCATCAAGTTTTCCTCCAAGACCTCTGATGGAATTGACAACTTTGTCCACTCTATGCATGTAGCCTATAATGTATTCTTCTTTAGTCATCCTTATAGTCTCAAATTTAGTCTTTAGTTTTGCATCTTTTCTTGCTTGACCTTATCATCTCCTACATAGATACTTTCCACCTTTTCCCAAATCTCACCAATAGTTTTAAGACTAATAACTTTCACATGTTTTCAATTAGAAAGACCACTCAAAAGAGAATACATTGCTTTTCCATTTTTCTCATATGCCTCAATCACATCATCACTACTCAAACCATTTGCAGGTATTGTATACCTAGTTTCAATATACTTCAAAACTCCAAATCCTAGGGAAATAAGGAAACATTCCATCCTAGTCTTCCAAAATGTATAAAAAGATCCATCAAGTAGAGGAACCTCCTTCTTGTGTTCCATCCTAGATCTACCTCAGGTGGTTAATATTTCTTTCTAAGGAACCTTGCTCTAATACCATTTGTTGAATGCACGAGAAAACTAAGAGGGAGGGGGATGACTTAGTTGTACATTAAAACACCAAACCCTCATTAACATTCAGATATGTATTAATCCTTAAACCCTTATGTAGAAACTAAAAATTTTCCTAAGCTTGTGATTTCTAAATTCTACATCATTTCCCCTTTTGAATTTGATAATTAAATAATTTTAATTATTTAATTATTTTCTAAAGTCATAATTCTTATATTAATTAAATTATAATTTTAATTATTTACTTAATTCATTTTTTTATATATTTATTTCCTCCTTGATTAATTAAATAAATTTTATTTATTTAATTACATCACTAATTAAGTCCTCTCATTTCTAAAATTAAATAAATTCTTATTTATTTAATTTTTGTCCACTTTCCACTATAATTAAATAATTATTTTAATTATTTAATTTGGTCCACTCTCTTGAATTTTGAATTAAATCATTATTTAATTCAAAATGATTCCTTTTGTCACATTTCTCTATAAGTAAACAATATCTTTATTATTTAATTATTCATTGGCCACCTCAATTAAATAAATTTTATTATTTAATTTATCCTATCACCTCTTTATGTGTACCAATATTATCTTCCACATCCAATCTTATCTCTTGACATCTCATTTAATCTTAGCCCTTGATTGAATTATCTCATAATTCAATCTCAACCCTTCATCATCCTTATCATTTTCCCTAATTTTTCCCTAACCCTATTTCATACTACAACTTTCAATCTTTTCCATTGATTAAGAGATCTTATTGGCATCCAATCTCAACCATTCATTCAAATTTTTCTTTTCTGTAAAAGACCTTACCCTTTTCATTTTCATGATCTACACATATTATGCAAGTACATGCTACTAGTGTGAGAGAACAATCTTCAATATTTTTCTAGTCACTTGTCATAGGCTTATTATTGCGTGCACTCAAATCTAAGGGAAATTATCATGGGTATGTGTAGGATCATGATGGGCCAAATAGTGGCAATATGATGGGTATTTGTAGGGTATGTGGTTGACGACTTTTTTTTACCCAAAATTGATGAAATGAAAAGGGTTCTTAAAGGAGATTCTCAGCTTTCCACCAATATAAATTATGCTTTACTTTGAATTTATTATTTATTTTCTATTTGCATTATGACTAAAGTCTTGATTGATAGGTTGATTAAAAAACATCTATAGCTTTCAAACGGTATCACATTTTTGGATTCCAAAACATGCATCACATTCTATGCTTCACATACTATAGGATTAACAAAAGAAAAATTGGATTTCATGAAGTTTTGACCATGTTAAGGTGGTCAAACATACAAGTTTTTATATTTTTAAAAATTTGTAATAAAAAAATCATAATTAATTATTTACTTGGAAAAAAATTACAAAAAAATATGCATCACATCTAGACATGAGTCCTCTACTTATGCCTAAAATCTTATAAAAAAATATTAACATTTTATTGCGGTGAGGGTGGTCAGACAGACAACTACTTCTTATTTTTCCCTAAAATTTAAGTACTACTACATTGAAACTTTAAATTTTCACCAAATAGATTTAAAAAAAAAAAAAACCCTAATAGTTTAGAAACTAAATTCAATTTTCTATAGATTCTATTCTTACATATTTTTTAAATAATATAGATAACTTATTCAAATTTTTACATCAAGTTGCCTAACTCTGATTTTCTTGAATTTTTTACCACTTAAGGGCCTATTTTTTCCATGATGATCCTGTACATACCCTCATATTCAAGAAAAATGGAGAACTACAACGGAGGTGAATCAATGGTGGCATGAAGATTTGGTGTTGTTGTTTTATGCTTTATGTCTTTATGCTCATTTGTGCTTCATTGTTCATTAGGGTTTGATTTATATGCTTTATTGCATTAAACTTAATATTTTAGCCCTAATTACACCTTAAAAACCATTAAACACTTATCATGCATCAAAAAAACATAAACATGAGAAACAACAAAGTAAACACATCCAAACATATGAGAACACTAGATTTACGTGGACAAATCAAGAAGGGAAAAACCATGATGAGGATTAGCTCACAATATAAAGTAATTGCAACATAGAATATAATAGGCTCACTATCAAAAGGCTCATTGCCCAAAAGAAAAGAAGGAATCACTGTCAATGGCCCACTGCTAGAATCAAAAGAAGAAAGAAGATTGTTATAAAGTGTAATGGTACAAATTTTCACCCTTAGAAAATTCCTCATTTATTTTACCTTTACTATAAAAAAATATAAGTTAGTTGATGCAAACTCACCACCGCTAGCTTATTTTTTCCATGTGGCCTTGCCTTTTTGTGTCGGTGGAGGAATTTCTATCGGGCATACAGACATGTCATGTGGATGTATGCACGTCGTGCTAACATCCTAATTGGATTCTTACCCCTAGAATCCACAGAGGAATTATGTTTATGGTTGGTTGTGAAACTAACATCTTTTTCCCCTTCTTGACTGATTAAAAATCAACCTCTCACCTCCATTTTCAACCATTCAAGCTCACATTCTCTCATTTTCTTCACTCTTGGCTTGTAATTCTCTCATTCTCTCCTTCATTCTTGTATCTTCTTTCATTCTTTGACTTTATTGAGCTTGTTCTTGCTCACTACTTGTCTTCTACAATGTTCTTGTTATAACTCCACCATCTTTGCAAGTTGATTAAGCTTGATTCTCTAGGTGTGGTGTCATCTCTTCCTCTCATGCTTCAATGCTAGCAAGAGGAAAGGTGATATTTCTCTTGTTATTTTTTTGCATCATTGTATCTTATAGTGTAGCATTTAGTGTGTATTTTCTCTCTATTTGTTGTACCTTCTATTTCTCTTCTTTATCAATTTTTCTATATCATTGCAAATTTGGTTGTCTATGGAGGCGGGAACACCAAAGAAAGGGTATGACTGAGGAAAACCTTCAAATTTAACCCAACATTTTTCTCATTTATGTGTGTGTAGGTGTTGGATTGTTTGTTTAGAGTTGGAGTTGAAGAACTGAAGCATGGGTGGAGTGGTCCCTTTTCCTTACCTTTATCAATTTTTGTATTAGGGTATTTTTAAATATTCTTCTTATTGTACTTTTTTTTTCTTGTATTTTCTTTATCAAGTTGTAAAATTTTGCCAATCGGGTCATTAGTAGGCCCTTTCTACTTGTTTTCTATTTACCAGACCTTTGTTCATTAGGATACCAATGTGTCCTTGAGACACTACTGTAGTGTGCTAGAGATTGATTCCCAGGCTGTCATCCTTTGATAGTGAAATGTCTAGTCAACAGTATAAAACCTTTGAGACCAACTCACTCAATTTCTGAAACACCCATCAAACAACCTAAGGTAGTTTAGGGAAATTCATTCACTTGGGCTCTCCCATGACCTAGAGCCTTAGGGGTGATGAATACCTCTTCTCTAAGTTTTTGGTTAACCTAATGTGAAAGTATTTCTTTCATTTGTTAGTGTCAACTACCTTTCTCTCATGTTTTGGTGTGTTACAAATCCATGTGTCATGAAGCTTTATGAGATTTATGTCTTAGTATACAACCTTAGGGAAAATTATTAGAAGGAGATTACAACATACAAAGATGGATCCTAAGAAGGTCACTATTGGTCCTACCTTTGATGAAATTATTTTAGGAACAAATACAAGTTTCTCTAGTCCTTTTGGGGAAGCTCCTTGTATTCCTACACCTCCTACTTCTCCCTCCACTTCATTTTTGGAGGAAGATGATGCTATCAAGATTCCCATAGAGCATCTTCTTTCCCTAGATAAAATAATTTTGGAGTCTGAGAAGTATCTGGAAAAAGAAAGAGTTACAACTAAGGCTACCAAGGTTATTAATGACTTAAGAACTATGTTTGAAAATGACTAGGTAGGTCTAGAGTTCCTTTAGGGCATTATAGACATAATAGACACTCATGTACCATTGTATAATCCTAGGTCTAGCATTTAATGAGGGTGAAATTTGTCTCTATTTTAACTTTTATTTTCCCTTAAACTTTGTCATTTTGTAGTATTTTTTGTTGCTCTTGCCACCATTTGTTAATGATTTGAAGATGTTTTATAGAATACAAGGAAAGATGAAAACCTATGAATATATCAAAATCCTTTGATTGTTTATTGATTCTCTGTTATTTTGGTAGAAGGGGATGCTTAATGGATAGAACATGGATGAGGGCATCAGTGGAGTGAAGCTGATATCATTCGAGAGTTATTTGTCATTTTGGATAAACTAGTGCTGAGTTGTAGTTATTTGTTTCAAGTTGTTATTTCATTTTGAAACAATGATAGAAGACTCCAAGCTATTTTCAATTATCTTTTAAGGTTTTTGGCCATAGACTAAAACAACCAAAGACTCTTATATTTTTTTATCTTGTAGTAATTATAATTTTAATTGGTCTATGGTATCTATAAATATGTAAGCCAAGACTCAATTTACATAGATGATAATAATATATCAATACAAACTTCTTGCAAGTTAAATACTATGAACTTATTTGAATGAACATTGATTAGTGTGGATTAGCTTGTTTTCATAAGCTTCATCACTGATAATCGAAGAAGGAAGGTTCCACTTCATTGATTACTCGATGAGCACTATAGTAGGATTGCATCGTGTGGTAATAAGTGTTTAGTTTTACATTTATTTCTCAATGATTGAACTAGTTTGCAATTATAATTGTTTAGTATTAAATGCATATGAGTTTAATTCAGCATGTGTATTCTAAAAATATTGATTGGTTTTATTATCAAATATGCATAAGTAAAGTTTAAGTGTGTTTCATTTCAACTTTTCCTTTTAATTACATTATTTTATTCATGTGGAATAGTATTTCTATTTACCATTTTATGTTTATCAGTTCATGTTGTAGACTATTTTGATATAGGCTCCTATCATAGAATTGATAAGAGGTTTGAGAGTCAAATTGTAAAATAAACATAGAATAAGGAGTTGCATTCATCCACACTTGGATTTCTAGGTTCAACCCTTAGGAAAACAACCCCAATATCTTTCATAAGTTCATGAACCCTAGATTGACAATTAAGGAATAAACTGAGGAAATATTCATGAGATTCTCAAGGGTAGATTTAAATGTTTTTGACAGTTAGATATAGCTATAAGGATGGTTTTCCCATAAAGTTCACCCATAGTTTAATCCAATAAGTGTTGCCTAAGACCTTGGGTTTGAGGTCATTGAAAGATAGATAGAAGTCTCGATGCCTAGGGTACCAGTATGCATGAAAGAGACTATCACTTTTGTTAACACTGCTTCTAGTCCTCAATCACCCCTCATCATTAAAGTAAAGAAGGTAACCTTGGGCTTCAATTCCACAACCTATAATGTTCTTGGTGGCAATCCTAGATCCCATGTTGGTCCTAGTGGCGGGGTCTCTACTGGTATGGGGTTTGGAGTTTTCATTGGCCCTGCTTCTTCTTTTGACCTTGTCTTAAACACCTTGTTGTAGAACATAGGTTAAATATAGAACTAGCTAGCGAACTTATCCAATGCTACCTCTTAACCTATCTTTCAACCTTTCTTTTGACATAGTTCTTTGTCCATTTTTATTTTAAACACTCCCTCCCCTAGGGGATGGAGATTCCTAAATTTCAAAAATATAGTGATCATGGAGACCCTCAACACACATTTTAGAATTCAATGCTATGTACATTGATTTCTTCTAACATGTTGCTCTAATGGATAATTTTTTTCCAAGATCCCTTAAGGAATTTTCTCTTGATTTATATTGTTCCTTACTATATAACTCTATTTTCTCATTTAATCAGCTCGTAAACCAATTCCTCTAGTAGCTCCAAGCTAACATCAAGTTGAAGATGACATTTTCATATCTTGTTCGATGTATGGAAGGGGACTAAGAGAAGGTGACAAATTTTATAGCTCATTATCAAAAAGTATTCTCTTAGATTTATTATCTATTGTCAAACTCATTGTAGAAATTTTTCATTGGAAATTTACAAAAGTCATGGTAAGAGAAATTTTCCTTAATGAAATATCCTTCTTTCACACACCTATGTGGCATGTTGCATGAGTACCAATAGATGGTGGCATAGTTCAGGGGTATGTCTTCAAACTCTCATTCTGACAACTAGTCTCTAGTGTTTTTTTTGGAAAAAGTAAAGCTATTGTGAACGTGGTCTCTACATCTAAGGATAAGGGCCTAAGATGCAATAAAATTTTTGTAGACACTAAAAATTGTCCTAGGCTTGTGACTTTATTAATTTCCCTTTCATGTACTTCATAATTAATTAATTTTTATTATTTAGTTATTGAATAATGTCATAAATTCATCTATTAATTAAATAATTTGAATTATTTAATTGATTCATTTCATATTTTTTTATTTCCTCTTTTGGGGTATGAGCAGGATCATGATGGGCCAAAAAGTGGCAATATGATGGATATGTGGCTGACGACTTTTTTTTACCCAAAATTGATGAAAAGAAAAGGGTTTTTAAAGGATATTCTCAGCTTTCCACCAATATAAATTATTCTTTACTTTGAATTTAATAAGTAATTATTATTCATTTTCTATTTGAATTATGATTAAAGTCCTTTTTGATAGGGTGATTGAAAAACATCTATAGCTTTCAAACAAGATCACATTTTTGAATCCAAAACATGGCCATATTCTATGCTTCACATAATATAGGATTAAAGAAAAAAAATTAAATTTCATGAAGTTTTGACCAAGTTAAGGTGGTCGACATACAAGTTTTATATTTTTTAAAAGTTGTAATAAAAAATCATAATTAATTATTTACTTGGAAAAAATTACCAAAAAATATGCATCACATTGGGACATGATTCCTCTACTTATATCTAAAATCTTATAAAAAATATTATTATTTTATTGTGGTTAGGGAGGTCACAAACACCTACTTCTTATTTTTCCTTGAAATTTAAGTACTACTGCTGAAATTACAAATTTTCACCAAATAGATTTTTTTTTTTAAACAAACCTAGTAGTTTAGAAAATACATTCAATTTTCTATGGATTCTATTCTTACATATTTTTAAAATAATATAGATAACTTATTCAAATTTTCACGTCAAGTTGCCTAACTCTGATTTTTCTAATTTTTTGCCACTTAAGGGCCTGTTTTTTCCATGATGATCCTACACATACCCTTTGATTGATTAAATAAATTGCTATTTATTTAATTACATCATTAATGTCATTGTATCCTATAATAAAATAAATTATATTTATTTAATTATTTATCATTTTCTTCTATAATCAAATAATTATCTCAGTTGTTTAATTATTCATTTTAGTATTTTCTACCATAAATTAATTAATTTTTATTTAATGAATGAGTTTCCTTTTTCTCTCCCACTTTCTGAATTAAAATTACTATTTAACAAAAAGACAAATTGGCTTTTCATCTAAGATTTAAATAATGTTTCAATTATTTAACTCTCCACTTTCCTTTTCAAACTAAATGATTCTTTAGAATTATTTAGTTCCTCTGTCAATCTTATTGCTATCCTATCTTGTCTCATTTAATTAAAATCATTGATTGAAATTAAAATCATTTAATCTCGACTATTCATTCAAAATTTTGTTTTCTATAAAAGGCGCCTACCCTTGTCATTTTGGAGGATCTAGAACTAATACTAAGACAATTGTCTTCAAAAAATTTCTATCAGAGGCACACACTATTGTTGAATAATTATAATCTAAGGGAAATCAAGCATCCAAAGTGTTGTGCATATTTTGCAAACATGCCCCGCTAAAGGTAGGGACCCCCCTTTTTTTGCCTTTGCTTTGCTTTTGTTGACTTGGCTCCCTTTCTTTTGATTTTTCCTTTTATTTTTGACTTTTGGGACAATTTTCCTATGGATTTGGGATTTTTTCATGATGCCTAAGTGAACTATCAATTTTTTGTTAAGCTTCAATAAGTTGTAGAAATTTCACTACAGGTTTTTGTGTGTGGGTTTACATTTGCAGGTTTTTGGGTACAAAAGTCCGTTCACGGGTCTCTATGTGCAGAAGTCCATCCACGGGTTTATTTGTGTAGAATTCTATCCATGGATTTCCATGTTCGAAAGTCTATCCATGGGTTTCCATTGCAAGTTGTCATATGTGGGTTTTTGTGTGTGGAATGCCATTTTTTTACAGCGCTAGACCCTACGTCTTTCACCTTCCAAATATTTTCAGTTCAAAAGAAGGGTACAAAATTTATGTTTTCAACATCTAAGGCCCATAAAATGTATTTTTCCATAATCCTAAAAGTTTTTGAGCCAAATTTTCTAAGTCTAGACATTGTGGAAACTTCACTGTGGGAAACCGTCCATGGGTTTCCATTTGCATAAATCTTTATGCTTAATGTCAATCCTAATAGCTCTAGACCCTTCGGCTTCCACTTTCCAAATTTACAAAGTTCTCAAAATGAGTCAAGTCTTAATGAAATATGTCTAGACACTATTTCTACCCCTTTTCCCACATGCTAAAATTGAAAATCTCAAATTGACCTTGTTTTGTGACTTTGCAGAAATTTCACTATGGGTTTCCGTGTGTGGAGGTTTGTCCGTGGGTTCCCATCTATGGAAGTCTATCCACGGGTTTCCATGTGTGGAAATCTATCCATGGGTTTTTTTGTGTGGAATTTCATCCATGTGTTTTAGTGTGCAAAATTCCCTTGCTAGTGATGCTGAACCCTATGGCTTTTGCATTCCAAATTTTCACATTTTTCCAAAATGGGTCAAATCATTAAGGAATAGGTCTAGGCACCATTCTAATGCAACTTTCATGTGCTTAATTTGAAAATACTCACAATTTCTAAGAGTTGTGGCTTTGTGAAAATTTTCATGCGGGAAGCCCCCTTGTCGATATCATGGTTCCCAATGTTGTTTTTATGGTGCAAACATATCTGGCTTGCCACCTCATGGTATCCACATTTTGTGCTTTCATGACTCAAACACTTGAATCCCAAATATAAAAATCCTTAAGTCAAATGGACCACTACTAGTTTTCCCTAGCGGGCTGCCTCCTGTGGAGGTTCGTTCACCAAATCTCATTCCCAAAGACAAAACAAGCACAACCCCTACATTTGTGGATTTTGCTTCCATTTTTGCCACAGGGGTATAAAGTGTTTCCCGAACAAAATGTTTGAGTCTTTAGGTCCATGTAGACCCACCCATGTGGGTCTCCGCATGTTGGCCTTTTTGATTTCTTTGCCTTATGGAGGCACTATCACATCTTTCCACTACATAGGTCTCACATCCCTTATTTCCCAAAATAAAGCTTTGAGCCAAGTAATGAAAATTCCAAGTCCAAATGTCTTTTGCGGGTCCACCCTAGTGGACCATTGTCTGTGGGAGGTTGTTACTTCTCGGTTGTTCTTAGTGTCTAAACCTTACCCTCTTCCTGCCTAAAAGCACCCCTCCTTGCAAACCCCACATATCCCATTTATGTACTTCCCAAGTGATCAAGTCTCCAAAGCGAAACTGGGTAAAATGGAAAATTTCCAAAAATGGAAAGTTTTTCCAAAATATGAATTTTTTTTGATGGAATAGAAATTGATAAATTTTATCATTTTTGGATATTTAAATCATGATATTTTATGACACAGGTGCTTTTAAGGATGCTTGCAATAATAATGGATCAATTCATTAAAAGAACTAACATATGAAGACATGTCAAGGAGGGAGATTTTAATTCAAAATTGCGAAGGTGGAGATGGGTTTACATGTGGATGCACACTAGGACAATGTTTCCCAAATACCTAATGGCCAAACCCCACTTAAGAATTTGTACTAAGAAATGTGACAGTTGGAGAAGTGTTGTCCTATAAGAAGATATAGGAGGGCTATTTTATCTTCCCCCAAGTGATGAATATCGGGAGTTGTCCACCAAAGCTGGGAGAATGTTTATGTTTCCCATGGACACAAATCTATAAGAAGATCCACCTAATTTCATGAAGAGATGTTGTAAATGTATCAACAAAGAAAGATGTTAATAGTTTCAAACTACATTACCACGACAACTAAAAGACAAAACTAACTAAAAGGAAAAATAGACTACATGAAAAAATAGGAAAAAGAAAAAAGTCTATTTTCATATTGTAATATATTGGGGGTAGGTGAAACCCTAATCTATATTGAATCTGGACCATTCATTGTAAATAAATATTGTCCATTCATTCTTCTTTTGGAAAACTATAAATAGGTGCTTGCTCCTCATTTGTAGGTGGTGGTGAATTGTTGTAAGAGGCATTTTGTAGAAATAAAATGAAGCATTGCATGAAAGTTGGATTTTTTTCTTTGATTTTGCTCATTATGAATGCATGATTTAGCCTCCATGTTCATTTTAGTTTGTTAGTTTCTTGAATGTCTTTAATGGTGGTTGTTGCTACAGTATTTGATGAACTTATAGCTCATGCTTTTTGTGGTTTATTGATGATAGATCACTTTGTAGAGCTAGTTTGAGCCTCTCTTTTATGCTTCACTTTAGTTCAATTGTATGTTCATGAGGTGAATGCACAATCTAAAAATATGCAATGAGCCTTTGAAGATTGCACTGGTTTTGTGTAGTTGTAGGTTCCTCTTGGTTAAGAAAAACTTAGTTTTGTGTGAGTCTATCTATTGTAGTGTCCTCCATTGTTACTTTTCATTCATAGCTTAGAGTTAGAATTATTCACTTAACCCTTTCCTCTTTTGCTATTTATTTTGGACCTTTGTTAGTTTAGGATCCCAAGCACCATAACAATGTTAAACTTGATGATTAAAGTGAATTTTAGCTTGTTGTTATGAGTGTGCAACAATTGTTCATTCACTTCCAACACTTTGAAACTCTATTTTTAGACTTGAAATTCCCATTCTTTATGAACCATAAAGGCCTCCTTGCAATTACTAGAAAATCATGTCAAGCAACTAAACTATTCCAAGCATTTTCATGACTTGACACTCGAGAGACCTTGGGATATTTTATGCAACTTGTTTGTAGGAAGTATATTTGAAGAGAGATAGAGAATTTAAGTTATATTTGTGTTGAGAGGTGCAAAAAAATCCATCAGTTGACATAAAGAAAAATGGAGAAGGGCAATGGAAGTGATGCATTGATGGTATGAGAATTTGATTATTTTCCTTAGTTTATGCTTATATGTTCTTCATTGCTAGATTAGGGATTTAAGGTTTATGTTATATGACCTTAACCTTGAATTTTCCTACTTATGTTGGAGAACCTGAAGTGAAAGGAAAAATTTGGTAGATTTTTCGCAAGAAAATTTTAATTTTGTAGGTTACAGGCATGGAATGACACAATCGAAGGCTAAAATGATGTAGTTGCCAAAAAAATCCAGTGCACCACAACTGATGTCGAGAAATCCACAACTGATTATCATTTGAGGAAATAATTTGGTTTGCATTTATTTTTGGTTTTTCTTGTCATGTTGGGTTTTTTGTTTTAGTTTCTATCATCCTACATCGTTATTATATTATATTAGTCTTTTCTTTGGTCAAGTTTGGTCATATTTTTTTCATATTTTGTAGGTTCGGGAAGGTTTACTGTAAGTGATTGAGGATCCACTATAATTGTTAGAGACTTCACCACACCCAAATGATGTAGTTTCTATCTTAAAAAATAAAGTCACTATCCCAAATGACACAACTATAAACCAAAACTATGGTTTACAGAGACATAAATACCTATTTATTTTAAATTTAGGGTTTCATTTGGAATTTTCAAGTTTTATCTTTTGCATTCAGTAGAGTAAGGTTTTTTTTTCTACTGATGTTTGATCTGTAGCATGTGGCATTAAGCTTGGAGGGATTTCTAAAACTATTTCTTTTGAAACAAAATTCTAGTTGCCCCATCTTTGATTACTTAGCTTAGAATTATTGTTCTTGTTACAAATCTTCACTCATAAGGATAAAATGAACCACAATTTACATCATACACTCATTCAATCTTAAAATATACAAAAAAAATCATATTTCACTCATAAGGATAAAATGAACCAAAATCTACATCATACACTCATTCAGGCATAAAATTTACAACAAACTACATATTTCACTCATTGGGATTAAAAGGGATCTACATTATACATTCATATGAGTTGAAAAAGAAAAAAATGAATTGCATTAGTGTGTCTTTTCACATGGTATCTTAGGGATAAAAAGAATCATTTCTTTACAATCTTGTGGTTGTGTCTTTGTTAAATGGGGTGTGTATGCTCTTCCCTCGCACCTAGTGTGACCTTGGGAATTAAAAAAAGCTCTTGGAATTTGCACTCTCACACCAAACATTTGATTTTGAGGATAAAATGAACACCATACTATGTAACGAAAAAGAATTATTCTTTCTCCTCGCCCCTAGTGTGATCTTGGAGATTCAAAGGAATTTTTTTTGTCTTTCTTTTGTTTATCCTTAGAGGGAACTACGCAAAGACACATCCAAAAGGAGAACTCCAAGGTGACTTTGACTGGTTTTTCCCTCAAATTGGTATATAAATGCAAAGACTAAAATGTCAAGTCCTCATGGTATGTAGGCCTTAGCCGTATAGTGTCGTTCAAAATGGGGTACTACCATAAAATGTATAAGAGCCCCTAGTAGGAGTGATTAAAGCCTTAAGTGGCTTGCTAGGTGCTTGCAAGGTGTCATGTCCTCGAGCAATGACTAAGAACCAAAATAGTTAGGAGTGACCCTTTTTACTTGAGATTATTTGGTGTCATGCTCAATGTAGGGGATGTAGCACTACACCCCAAAATTTACTCACCATTTGACTTCCTTGAGTTAGATAGTAATCCTTGGTTGAGCATAGTTACATGATTCAAACTTGTAACTTCTAAGGAAAGGGTGACTTGTGACATACTACCATAGTAGGAGGCCCCTACTTGTCCATCTCATAGAAAAGAGGTGATACATAACCCAAAAGGATATCCCTCCCTTGCATCAAAGAAGATTCCAAGCTATGAGCCCAATGGTCATGCCATTGGACATTTCCATAAGATAGATAAATGTCTTGTGTGTGATTTTTTTTCATTTTGTGCTATATTAGTGGAAATATAGGTGATTAACCTCAAGAACATAGAAGGGAAAAAAAATCCTTTGTCATTCAAGCATACTAAGACAAGTGTTTTAAGACTACATTCAAATTATTTGTCGTGTTTTCCATAAAAAATTTCAACAAGTAACAAAAAATTCTCTTCAAAACTATCAGAACTAAGTTTATCCTCTATTAACCGCAACTACAAAATAATGAAAAATGCAATTGATAGTTTTTTAACCACAAATGAGAAATTAAATCACAATTTATAGTTTTTGCACCACATTTAATAAGCTGAACTGCAATTGAATCTCTAAATGATGCATTTGTAGAGAACCAGTGAACCACAATTGCATGTTTACAATTTTTTTGTGAAAAACTTGTTGATTCCATTTTCTGATAAATTCTTGATGGTAATTACATTTTAGACTAGAGACTTGCTCACTTCATTTCTGCCATTTCATCACATTCATTTAGCTTACCATCACATTTTAGAAAATATTTAGGGTATCCTCCATGCATTTCTTAGGATTTTTTTAGATCATTATCAAATTACCTCATTTATTGTGGAAATCCATCATTAGGTTGTATACACCTTTTTAAAGAAATTAGAATAGGGAAACTTACAATATCTTGGAATAGGCCCATTGTTATGGAGAAACATTGTCATTGACCTTGTCATTTTCCATACTATCCCTTGTCATTTTGGTGTAACCTTTAAACCCATCTGTCTAGTTTGAGGCTCACCTTGTCAAAATTGTAATTTTTCATTTACTCTTAAGGTCATTAACAATCTTATTTGGAAAAATTGAACTATTCTAGGTTGGCTAGTAACTTTTTTTTCCTAGTCTCACAAAAAGGTGTATAGTTATAACTCTAGCTATCCATACCATAATCATCCCATTTGTATACAATAATTTTGGTCATTCCATAACACTTTATACATTTTAGACTTAATCATACCCTAGATTTTGGACATAGTGACATCAACATATTTCAAATCTTATCGATTGTCACCTTGTTCCTTAATCTTGGTCATTAGGATCATTGTATATATTTTTAGACTTGTTCATACCCTAGATTGTGGTTATAGTGAAATTATCATATCCTAATCTTTTTATTCTCACTTTCAACCTTAAATCTTGGATATTATCATTACTAGGCATCCTTATACCCAAAAAAATCCAAAAACATAGTTTATGTTGCATGCCTTAGACTTAGATCACACCCTTGCATTGCCATACCTTGTAGATCTTGTCATATACCTTTCATTTTTTAAGTCTTTTATGGTTCAAATAAGGTCACAAAGGAAAATAAAAGAAACAAATGATTTCCATAATGATGATGAATCTACAATCACACTAGCAACATAAAATTTGGCTCCTCAAATGAAGCACCTTAGTCACACACCCCATTTGACAATTACAATAGCCATGAAAATCCTCTCTCAGAGGATCAACTAGAGGTATCTTCCCAAGACCTCAATGTGGGTAGGTTTGTGGATGAAATAGTAGCTTTAGACCCTTAAAGGTATTTAGCCAAAACTTTACATAGTGGAAGAAAACTACCCCTAGATTTGATGTAAATACACTTCAACAAGAATCATCACCAAAGAAAAAGTCAAGGACATGGCATATCTACCTCTAGTGGTTCCAAGATCCCACAATTAAATGTTTATATATCGTACAAGGGGGTACAAATCCATCTTCCACCACAATCCATACATCCTTATTTGGAAGATAACTAATGTCATAATCCATGACACAATCCATGACACAATCCATGACATAGTCCATGTAACAACCTTTTGGTTACACATCTAATCCATTTAGTACAATGAACACTACATTTTCAAACCCATTTGGGACATCTAGTGCCACGAGCACAACATCACTCAATCCTTTTAGAAAAAATAAGAGGACTAGAAATCATATTTGTGGGACCAACACCAACACCAATAATTCCCAAGGTCCTAACACAAGTATCCCTCAACAAACAAATACTCAAGGATCCTTCCAATTCAACACCCAATACACACAAGGTCCAAATACTTCCAATCCATCCCAAATTAAATTCAACACCTCACACATTCCAACTCACACTACTCACATGATCCCTCAAATTCAAATTCTAGCTTGAACCTACATTCCATATATATTCAAAACCAAATCTCGTCCTTCATGTATACCATACCAACTCAAAACAACACCAATTCATCCCTTTAACATGTTGGATTGAAAAATATGAACATTATGCCTTAGCAAAATGTAGTTACAAATTCCATGGACACAACACCTACAACATATGATGTCCTATCCACTCAAATGCTAGCCTTGTAGAGAACAAGTGGAAACCATGATATTGTCAAACAAGAAGACTTACTCTACCGAAGAGTTATGTCTGTATCCATTTGATAAGAAATTATACATGCCTCCTCTTCCTCCTCATTATGTCATTCCAATGTTACCCAAAAAAAAGGAAAAGGAAATCCCATTGAGCATGTGAGAGAATTACACATGACCCTAATTGACATTAATTTTGAAAAAACATACCTAATGAGACTATGTCCTAGAATTCTCATAGGACAATCCCTAGAATGGTTTTCCCATCTTCCGACTAGCATTTGAACATGGTTCAAATTAGTTGACAAGTTTATCACCCACTTTACCTTTAATATTGAAAAAAACATCACTATTGCCACCTTATGCCATACTAAACGAGAAGAGGGTGAATCTTTCATAACATTCTTCTAGAGATGGAGGAGCTTATCTAGCCATTGTCCTGTTGACATTCTAAAAGAAATATTGTCATGTTCATGGAAAATCTAATCACAAAGTTAAAGTATGCACTACAAACCCATTTTTGTACAACATTCACATACCTTTTAGAAATAGGAACCATCCTTGAGAATTATTTTATTTCCAAAGGATAAATTAAGACATAACAAAACCTAAAATGTCAAGGGGACATCAAACAATAAGAAAAAATACTGGGCTCAAAACAAAAATGTCACTAACAAAGGAGTTGTTGATGCGAAGAAAATCCACGCCAGTCCTACATTAACACTCAAAGAACCTAACACAACAAATAAACCACCACAAAAAATGGTAAATTACCTTTAGAAAACACAAGGAAAAAGAACTCATAGATAATTCCCTACAAGATGTAAGTACACTCCCTTAGGGGAACCTATTGAATCTATCCTCAAAAAACTCTTGTAGTCTAGGATCATTACACTTCCCGAGGTGAAACCATATGATCCAGGGAAATTTAAGCCTTCGTGGTGGGACAATAATGCCTTTTGTGACTATCACCATGCTAAAGGACATTTCATGTTGTCATGTAGACAATTGAAAAACATCATCCAAGACCTCATTGAAAATGGTACCATAGAAATTGATGGATAACAAAAAACTTCCAACAATGATCGCAAAGTCTTTACAGATCCATTACATGACCATGGAAAAGGAAAGGCCTCCAATTCAAGTCCCAAGACCAATAATTATTCTAGTTACACCAATACCAAATATAATTACACTACCATCCATCACATTCGAGCTACGAATGATTATATCAATAATATCACCATCAAGAAACTACCAGAATATGTCATCAATACCTATCAAAATAAGGTGAATGTACAAGGTGCTCCCCCAAAGTGACTACAAAAATCTCAATATAACTTACTAGACCACTTGGGGAAAACACCTACGCAAATCTATATCCTTAAGTTGTAGCATATTTATCTTGAGCATAAAGCCATTCTCAACAAAGCTTTACAAGACACTGCCATTCCCATTGACCTTGATGTCAATTGCTTCTAGGAAATGGTGGGATACTTGGATAATACGCACCATGTCACCTTCTTAGAAAATGATTATTTAACCTAGAAGTCTAGCCATAATGACCTCTTACACCTTGAATTTTTCACCAATAAACACAAAGTCAAACAAGTCCTAATAGATAATGGAGTGAGATTGAATATTTTCACTTTAAAATTGGTTAAGGCATTGGGATTATCTAAAGCTTGTATAGACACAACCAAGAGAATTGTTATCAAAGATTATAATGATGAAGAGCACTCTTCTAAGGGTATTATAACTATGCTAATTAGAGTTGGACTTGCAACAATGGACACTAAATTCCTTGTCTTGGACCTAGATCTTCCATAAAACTTCCTCCTTGGTCAACCATGGATCCATGTCATGAAATACATACCTTCAACCTACCGCTAGTAATTCAAATTCCCATAAATTGGTATCAAAATTACAATAGTTGGTGACCTTGACCCATTTTAATATTGTAGTAACCTAAGAGGTATCATTGAAAAACAAGTGCTTGTCAACCAAGAGGCCTCATTGTCTTCCTCATCTCACTACATTGACCCATAGACCATATCTAAAGTGTCTAGTTTCAAGGCTCCAACGTTTGATCCAAAAATATAGATACAAGACAAGGGGTGTGGTGAGTATCACATGAAGACATCTTTTTGTGTTAGCAAGCTTACATCCCAAAATATGTATGGAAAACCTTCAATAGACAATAGAAAATGTAAGGTCACTATTCATATCCCTCCCACAACTACTTTCACAAAATGGGGAGAGCTAAAAAAAGAAAACATCAACAAAGAATATGTAACCTCAAGGTAGTATAGAGAACAAGAAGAAGTTGTGGGTATGTGCAGGATCACCATGGAAAAAATAGGCCCTTAAGTGGGAAAAAAAAAGAAAAATCAGAGTTAGGAAACTTGAACTAAAAAAATGAATAAGTTATCTATATTATTTTTAAAATATGTAAGAATAGAATCTATAGAAAATTGAATGTAGTTTCTAAACTACTAGGTTTGTTTAAAAATATATATATCTATCTATTTGGTGAAATTTTGAAATTTCAATGTAGTAGTATTAAATTTCAAGGAAAAATAAGAAGTAGGTGTCTATTAACCACCCTAACCACAATAAAATGACAATATTTTTATAACATTTTAGATATAGTAGAGGACTCATGTCCCGATGTGATGCATATTTTTTTATAATTTTTTCCCAAGTAAATAATTAATTATGAATTCGTTATTACAGCTTTTAAAAAAATAAAAAATTGTATGTCTAACCACCTTAACTTGCTCAAAACTTCATGAAATTCAATTTTTCTTTTTTAAATCCTATAGTATACGAAGCATAGAATGTGACGCATGTTTTGGATTCAAAAATTTGATAATGTTTGAAAGCTATAGATGTTTTTCAATCAATCAATCAAGACTTTAGTCATAATTTGAATAGAAAATGAATAATAATTTCTTATTAAATTCAAAGTAAAGCATAATTTATATTGGTGGAAAGATGAGAATCTCCTTTAAAAACCCTTTTCATTTCATCAATTTTGGGTTAAGAAAAAATCATTTGCCACATACCCATCATATTGCCAGTTTTTGGCCCATCATGATCCTACACATACCCTTGTACCCAAGCAAATATTGACTGAACAATATGGAAAATCTTTTAAAATCATGTAAAAAAAGGCTATGATGGATACAATAGAATTGTCCTAAACAAAAGTGGAATGATGGAACCTATGTTAGTGTTTAAAGGACCAAAAGGCTTAGGGCTAGGGTTTAAAACCATCAATATTGGCACTCCTAGTACCAAGGTATTTTCAACCAAGGAATTAAGTTCTAATAAGAATATAAAGACATCCAAGACACCTAAAATTTCCAAACCCTCTGAGACACCTAATGATGACTATATCTAGACCAAATCTATAGACTATGCATGTGACTCCCTTATCTCTGTTGAAACGTGTAAGACAACTGATAGGCGAGGGTGAATCCATTGCCATCAAATTCAAATTCAAACATCAATAACTTATCAAATTCATAACTACACAGTTTTGTTATTAAGTATGAACATGAGATGCAGATAACTAAAAGAAAAATCAACACAATGAACACCAAATTTTACATGGAAAACCCAATAAGGGAAAAACCATAGTGAATATTAACTCACAATATAAAGTAATTCCAAAACTGAATATATAAGGATCACTGCCAAAGGGCTCATTACCCAGAATAGGACCCACTATCTGGATAATAAAGCTCACTACTTACACAAGGAGGCTCATTGCCTACAAAAAGGTTACAAAAATAAAATAGCTTTACAACGAGAATGAACTAGTAAGAATGCACCTAATATGTGTTGATTCAGTTTCAGTGTGCTCAATAAACTGACTTAACACACTACATCATCTTTACACTTTTTCCCATTCACAACCTCACAATACAACTTTCACACAATCTTCAAAATTGTCTAACATATATATTTGATCCATCCATGAGCATCAATTAGGTCATCCTAGTTAGATCTAACCAAAAAGAATGACTGTCGTCTATAAGCATTTACAAAAAAATTCTGAACAATAAATAAAAACATGTAGCATGCTTCATCATGTTAGCATAGACCTAATATAGGTCACACATACATCCAAAAAATAAAATTAAATCACCATAACACCAATTATCCATGAGGTTGGCCAAATATAGGCTTAATAGAAAAATGCAATCAATAGAATGATGTCGATACACCATACAAGCACCTATGCATGAGAGATTTTGAACATACATGCTTCCACCATCCATAAACTATTTCCCAAAACCACAAGCAACAACTATCAATCATTGAGGATTGCAGACCAAAATACCAGAGGATGTAAACTATATACCAGTTCAGATATCAGTCCAGAATACCAGATCAATCAATGACTTAGTCTTGCAGTCACAACCCATATAACATGGTGATCCCCCTTTTTCATTGATGGCAATATGTGCCACGATTTACAAAACAACATTCTCTACCCCTATCACCATTATTATTTTCCCTTTCTACTATTATTCACATGAATCTCTCCACCTTTGACATCAATGGAAAAGTGCAACCAAAAAATAGGATGTAACATTGTATATACAAAGGAATTCCAACTCCCCATTTCAAACATTTAAGTGAAAATAATGCTTTTTATACGAAATTTTTTCTTGTGCCTTTCTCTTATGATCAAAAGAATCCTTTTCTAGGCAAGCACAACTAAATTTATCCTTGCACTCATACAATATAGTCAAAATAACAACATAAAAGAGGACGTCTTCTCCAGAGCTAGAAATAATCATTCATAATCTTTTGCATCAGAGAGTATTATGGAAAGATGATCCAACCAGACCTCAACAATTTCTTTAACCAACTAGAAGGCTTTAACCAAGTCTTCTCTTTGTCTTTGAGCAATCAACAACTCCACTTGCAATTCACCAACTCTTATTCTTTTTTTTTTCCATTTTTTTCTTTGAAGAAATCAAAACTCCTAATACAATTTATCTTAGATTCAATGGATTCAATTCTGCTTCTAAAATTGTCAACAACTACAGGCCAATGAAGACAATACCTGTAGATGTCAAATATTTCCTTAATACATTCTCTTGTCTCATCAATGTGTTTAGATAACATTTATTTTGCTTTGGTACATCTCTTAATCATAGCTTCGAAATTATGACCTTCAGGTCCTTCCAATAATGTTATTTCTTTAATAACCTCTACTAGATCATATGGTAAAGAGTCAGACACATATAAAAATGAAATACCCTTTTTGAGAAAATAATCAATCATTACATCATCAATCTTAAGTCTCGATCGGAAAACATGCACTTCACATTTCACTAGCCTTCTTCATATCACCTTTATCTAACATTGTTTGAATACCCTCTGGATCAAAGAAGTCAGATCCAAATAATTTTTTTTCTTCATTCTTCTTTTCTTCTGAGATATTGATAACATCTTTTGTGATAGTTTTTCTCCTTTTAGATTCCGGAGGGAACTCACGAATGAAAACTTCCAATTATTTTTTTCTAGAAGAGGAACCCTCTTCAAACTAACTAACCACTAACATACTAGAGCATACATTCATCTTCAAGGATGCGAAATAGGTTTTGCAAACACTTGCATTTTCCTCCATCAGTTCCAAATACCTATAAACTTGTTTTATAACAAGAATTCCAAATTCCCAATTAACATTCGCTCTTTCTGGTAGCAAACTCAAAAAATAAAATATCAAACATATGAGCAATGACCCAAACCAGAAAGGATAACCCTCAACTACAGAAATTCTGACATTCTCAATTAGGTTTTCTAGTAATAGGCTACACAAATCAAACTACTTGTTTTCCTTAACCATCATGTGTGCAAGACATACAACAATAGCTAAAGTCGAACCTTCATGATTTCTGAAATAAAATTTATAAGAGATGACGTATAGAACATACCTTATAGCATGATCGACAATAGTATTTATCGATTGAGCTTGAGGGTCTGTGTTGATACCAGTAAGTGCTTCCACATCTTTGTATTTCATGGTTTTCTTCCTAGGGAGGTCCCCAACACTACATAAACCTATAATAGCTTTGATTTTCTCCTTTGTGATCTGATAAGGTTTGTCCAAAATAATGCTACTATCCTTGAATAAAATTAACAAGAACAACATAGATTCTTTGTCTACAAACCAGGGAAATTCTCCCCATAAATCCATATCTAGGGTTTTTACACTCTCCAATTCATTTATTTTCAACCCTAGTTCCATTTCCTTCATCTTCCAATGATCAAATTCTTCCAATTCAACACGCTTCAACTTTAATGTAATATTGCCACACAATCCTCTGTCCATCGCCATGCTTATATTTCTTGAATTATTTATTGTTAAATGGGCATGTGCAGGATCATCATGGAAAAAATAGGCCCTTAAGTGGCAAAAAAATTAGAAAAATCATAGTTAGGCAACTTAACGTAAAAATTTGAATAAGTTATCTATATTATTTCAAAAATATTTAAGAATAGAATTTGTAGAAAATTGAGTGCAATTTCCAAAATACTAGGTTTGTTAAAAAAATAAAGAAATTTATTTAGTGAAAATTTAAAATTTCAATGCAGTAGTACTTAAATTTCAGGGAAAAAATAAGAAGTAGGTGTCTGTCTGACCACCCTAACCACAATAAAATGATAGTATTTTTTTATAATATTTTAGATATAAGTAGAGGACTCATGTCCCAATGTGATGCATATTATTTTGTAATTTTTTTCCAAGTAAATAATTAATTATGAATTTTTATTACAACTTTTAAAAATATAGAAAACTCGTATGTCGACCACCTTAACTTGGTCAAAACTTCATGAAATTCAATTTTTCTTTTTTAATCCTATAGTATGCAAAGCATAGAATGTGACATGTTTTTAGATTAAAAAATGTGATACCGTTTGAAAGCTATAGGTGCTTTTCAATTAGTCTAGCAAAGCAAAGGACCATATTGAATTTGAATAGAAAATGAATAATAATTACTTATTAAATTCAAAGTAAAGAATAATTTGTATTGGTGGAAAGTTGAGAATCTCCTTTAAAAATCCGTTTCATTTCATCAATTTTGGGTATAAAAAAATTCATCAGCCACATACCCATCATATTGCCACTTTTTGGCCCACCATGATCCTGCACATACCTAAATCAAAACTTCTTCCTTTTCCCTTCTTCCCCTTTGTAAATTGGGAAAATATTTTGAAATTTTTTGTCTCTTATTCCTAATTATCCATAATGATTCCTTCAGATTACCTCAGATTTTCTCCAAATCGCTTCAAGATCGCTTCAAGATTTCTCCAAGCCATTTTTCAAAATCTTCAATTGTACAAATGATCAAAATACTTATGAATTTTACTTTATACACCATCGGTTTTCCCTAATTCACATTAAATGTGGTATACAATTTTAAAAAGCTGATAAAAATCCTATTTTTCTGCACTACAAACCATAAATTGATTTGCAAAAGAACATACCTGCAACTTTTCTTCTGGTTTCTTTTCCATAACCTCTGTCTATTCATTCTTTACAACATATCCTCATGCCAACATCTGATACACCATTCATCTAGGGGGTTTTTACAGTTTTCTGTTAATGCTCCCCCTAAGACCATGCTAGGTCTAGTTCCCAGAGGAATTATCTACACTGGATGAGGGCATAGACACATCTGTCATCCTAGATATTATTATTTCTTCCTCCATACATTATTCATTTCTTTCTTCAACTAATCTTTGTCAATTTTCTTCACTAGTTCGTTGTTCTCTACTGGAGTAGACTACTTTCCCTTCTTACTTCTGGAAACTCTTGAGATATTTCTAGGTTTGTTTTAGTTATAGTAGACAACACTTTTTTGATTTTTATAACCTCTACTAACACTTGATTTGTATTGATTTAATTTATGTCCAAACTTGTTACAAGTATACCAGTAGCCATTAAATTTTTTATTCATTCTACCTCCATTAAACCTATTCATCATCTCTCGACTAATCATTCTCTCTTGAGATTTGCATTTACTAGATTTATGTCCAAATTTATTGCATGAAAAGCATTATCTAGAGAAGGAACCAGAGAAATGATTCATTTTACTTTTGCACTTAGTTTCCATGTGACCAAATTTGTTACACGAAAAGAAAACACCATTGAAAGATAGGTACCTTTGAGCATTTGGTTGTCTAGTAGGTGGTCTTCTAGCAAAGTTCCTTGAATTTATTTTCTCCTTTCCTTTTTCTTGAGTGTTTTGATTATCCTTTCAACTTTCACCTGTTTCATTTCCCAATCCATCTTTGTATTTACTTGGTTTATGTCCTACAATCAACTCATCAAGCTTGTCAGAGCTATATTTGAAATTGTTTTCACAGAGTTTTGATTTCTCCAGTTCTACTTTCAAGTTCACCACCTTTTATTCAAGTCTAGTGCATTCATTAGTCTTGATCTGCACCATTGTATTTATACATTCTTTAATTATCTTCTTTTCTTCCACTAGCACTTTCAATCTAATGATCTCTTGTTTCTACTACTCACTCACTTCTCTATGTATTTTTTTGAATTTCTTCAATTGTTCTTTCAATTTCTGGACACATTCATTTGCATCATCAAGATTTTCTTTCAAATCTCTATTTTCATTTTCAGCCTTATCAAGATCTTCAAGTGCAACCCAAAGTTATTTATCATCCATTTGTTCAACCTTCAGGATCTTCCTTAAGCAATTAAGCTTTTCACCAAGGAACCAATGATCTGATACCAATTGTTGAAAGGTGCAAGACAACTAAGAGGGGTGGGGTGATGAATCAGTTGTCACCAAATTCAAATTCAAACTTCAAACACTTATAAACTTCACAACCACACAATTCTATTATTAAGTGTGAACATGAGATGCAAATAATAGAAAGCAAAATCAACACAATGAACACCAAATTTTACATGGAAAACCCAATAAGGGAAAAGCCATGGTGAGGATTAAACCATAAGATAAAGTAATTAAAAAACTGAATATATAAGGGTCACTACTAAAGGGATCACTACCCAAAATAGGACCCATAGTCCGGATACAAAATCTCACTACTTACACAAGGAGGCTCACTGCCTACAAAAAGGTTCCAAAAAATATTGGCTTTACAACCAGAATGAACTAGTAAGAGTGCACCTAACAAGTGTTGATTCAATTATGGTGATTCTCAATAAATTGACTTAATGCACTTCATCATCTTTACACTTTTTCACATTTGCAACCTCATAATACAACTCTCACACAATCTTCAAAAAATTTCAACATATATATTTGATCCATCCAAGAGCATCAATTAGGTTGTCCTAATTAGATGAAACCAAAAAGATTGAATGCCAACTATAAGCATTTACTAAAGCTTTCCAAACAATAAATAAAAATGTGTAGCATGCTTAATCATGTCAATATATGCCTAAGATAGGTCACACATACATCCACAAAACAAAATTAATTCACCATAATACCAATTATCCATGAGGTCAACAAGAGATAGGCTTAATAGAAAAATTAAATCAACAGAATAATGTTGATAAACCATATGAGAACCTGTGCACAAGAGATTTTGAACATACATGCTTCCACCATCCATAAACTATTTTCCAAAATGGTAAGCAGCAACTATCAACCACAAAGGCTTGCAAACCAAAATACTAGAGGATGTAAATTGTATGCCAGTTCAAATACTGGTCCAAAATATTGGATCAAACAATGAATTAATCTTGCAGTCACAACCCGTATAACATGGTGACATCAATGACAACACAAAAACTATATAGCTAGTCATTCTTCTTCATTCTTCCAACAATTTGTAGTGAATATGATATAGCCGAGATGCTTGTCGAGCTTGACCTCTCAGCCACCATGACTAAAGACCCTGATAGTACATTTGTCTTTACCTTGTCCACTTTAAACCTTGACACTTCTGATGATGGAATGCCCTTAGTCTACCTCCAATTGATCAATTGGGACTACCAAGGACCACCCATCTTAAACATATTTGAAAATGATGAAGCCATCACTAAGTACATGGGGTAACGAGGAGTTCCTAGTGTAGATGACAAATCTAGCTTTACCATTGACTTGGACCATACAACCTACTTTGGGGAGTGTTTCCACCCCTCCAATTGCAAAAATAAAAATGATAAGAAAAAGATGATAGGTCTCTAGGTTAAAATCATAAGGCGCCTTTGGACCAAGAAAAAGTAAAAAGAAAGGACATATATCCAAAGGTTAAAAAATCTTTGAGGGACCTAAGGATGGAGGGTTAGACATTCTTCCCCTTAACCAAGATAATTCCCCTGTGCTTATTGAAAAATCTATGGAAGTCAAAATTGGCACAGACGAAACACCTAGGGTCATCCACTTTGCAGCACCATTGACTAAATTAGAGTAACCCGAGTTTTGGTATTTTTTTTGCAGAGTGAGATTAAATTCATTTGGTCCTATGTCAATATTCCTAGGATAGATCTTGAATTAGTCTTTCATATCTTAACACTATTTCCTAACACCAAACCTATCAAATAGAAGCTCAAGAAGATGCACCCACAAATCGCTTTATTAGTCAAGGCCGAGCTAAATAAATTATTGGATGTTGGCTTTATAAGATCTATTGACTATGTGGAGTGGATTTCCAACCTTGTGCTAGTGACAAAATTGATAGGTGGGATTCATATTTGTATTGACTTCTAAGACTTGAATAAAGCATGTCCAAAGGATGACTTTCCCCTACCAAACAGTGACATAATCGTTGACTTGATAGTAGGATACTAGACGTTATCCCTCATGGATGGATTCTCAGGGTATAACCAAATCAAAATAGCTCTTGAAGATCAACACAAGATGACCTTTACATTTCCATGGGGAATATACTATTGGAATGTTATGCCTTTTGGGCTAAAGAATGTAGGGGATACATACCAATGTGCTATGACAACAATCTTTCATGACCTCATGCATACACTTATGGAGGACTATGTAGATGAATTACTAGAAAAATAATTGACATGAGGGGACTCTTTACGAGTCCTATAAAAAAATAAAATGCTAGAAAAGTACAAAGTAAGACTAAATCCCAAGAAGTGTGTATTTGGATTGATGTCGAGAAAGCTCCTAGGCTATACTATTTCTAGACGAGGCATCAAATTCAGACTGACCAAAGTCAAAGCTATAATAGAAATGTCTTTTCCTATGAATAAAATTCAACTTTGCACATTGTAATGAATATTCTAGTCTATTAGAATATTCATAGCACAACTGGCCAAAAAATACATCCATTCCAACACTTGATCAAAAAGGGTGTACCATTCATATGGAAAGATAAGTGTTAAGAGGCCTTCCAATAGATTAAGGATTACTTGCTAGCACCATCATTTTTAATGCTACCCATCGATGGAAGACCTCTCATCTTATACATAATAGCAACAACATCAGTATTGGGGGCATTACATGCTCAAAATGATGATGAAGGCCGTGAAAGAGCAATTTATTATTCATACCTCGGTTGGTTGTGAAATCATCTATAGTCCTATAGAATTTGATTGTCTTGTGGTAGTATTAGCTACTGAACGGCTTCAAAAATATATGTTGAATCACCAATCAAATATTGTTGCTAAGATAGACCCACTAAAATACCTTCCCAACAAGGCATCCTTGATAGGATGACTAGATAAATAGGTCATGATCCTTAGTGAGTATGATATTTAGCACCTTGAGAGAAAAGAAATAAAAGGATAGGTCATCGCTGATCAACTTGCAAAAGCATCAACCAAAGCCGATCATTCACTAGTCTTTGATTTTCTAGATGAGGTTATATTTAATTTAGACACCCCAAAAATATGGAAATTGTATTTCGATGGGTCTCACGCAAATCATGGCTTAGGAGTAGGAATATTATTTATCACCCCTCAAGGTGATACCATACCCAAATCATTTAGAATTTCCTTCTCATGTACAAACAACATAGCATAGTATGAGGATCTTTTAATAGGACTTCATATGACAATCAAATGGAAAATCAAGAGCCTTCAAGTGTATGGTGATTCTCAACTACTAATCCGTCAAGTCAATGATGATTATGACACTAAGAACACAAATATTACTCCATATAAGTGCAAGGTGGATAGTTTTAGATTATACTTTGATAACATCATTTTTTATGAGGTCCCTTAGATTTAGGACAAAGTAGAAAATTCCATGGCAACCATTGGGTCTCTCTTGGATATCCCAAACAATATGCCTCAATTTGAGTTTTTGGTAGAACAATTGTTGATCCCTTCCTTCAACATCCCTGAATCAGAGATGGTCTGTGAGCTTGTTCGTCCTAATTCCCCATGGTACTAAGACATTTATGAATACCTTCATGACCAAATCATTTCCACTGACCTATATAAAAACCAATGTAAGACCTTCATCTACAAGGCCTCCAAATATGCCACCATCAACGATACCCTTTATAGATGAGCCCTTGAAAATTTCCTCTTCTGATGTCTTGGTATAGATGAAGCACAAAAAACCTTGCACAAAGTACACAAAGCTATATGTGGGGCCCACTCTAGTGGTACAACTCTAGCCAATAAGATGATGAGAGTAGTATACTACTAGCTAAAAATGGAATGAGATTCATACTTCTTTGTCGAGAAATATCAACAATGTAAAATTCATGGGGACTTGATACATGCAGCAACATAGGAGTTGCATCCCATAACATCACCAAGACCCTTCACCCAATGGGTACTTGACGTCATAGGTAAGATCCACCCAACATCATCCAATGGACACAAATTTATCATCACCATGATCAAATACTTCACCAAGAGGATTGAAGCAATTCCCATGACATATATCACTAGCAAACAAATCTCAAAATTCATTCTCAATTATATTATTTTCTAGTATGGTGTGCCTTAATCCATCATCAATGATAATGGTGACCCATTCAAGAACCAAGACATCCACCAACTTTGTGAAAATTTCCATATCCAACACCACTTCTACACTACATATTATCCAAAAGGAAATGACCAAGATGAGGCATCTAACAAAATTATTATCAGAATCCTTAAAAATACTATCAATGACACTCATCATGATTGGTATCTCCAGCTTAACCCTACCTTATGGGCCTACCACACTAGCATTTTTAGCCCTAAAAGCACCACTCTAAATTCACTTGTCTTTGGTTCTGAGGATATCTTACCTATTGATCTCAAATTGCATTCCATGAGTCTCCATTCAAGGAAAGATTGATGATGAAGAATATCGTGTATCAAGGCTATATGAGTTAGAACTTCTAGATGAATAGAGACAAAATGCATTGGTCTATTTACAAGCCTATAAGAATCATCTCTATCATAGCTATAATAAGAAGGTTTTGAATTGACACTTTTTCATTGGTGACCAAGTGTTAATGGAGAATTTGAAGAATTAAGCAGAGAGAGAAAATCCAAGAAAATTTGAGTCGAATTGGTTGCCAGGTCCCTATATTTTCATGACAACCTTTGGATTAGAAGCATATCAACTTTCAACTCCTAAAGCAAAACTCCTGTTAGAACTTGTCAACAATTTGCATTTGCACAAATTGTACACCTAGCTTTAGAGAACTTTTGTCATAATAATTAAAAAAAGGTACAAAAATTTAAAAATTCATTACCTTTAAAAACCTGGCAAATAGGTGTAGTGGTAACACCAAAAAATTAGAAAATCATGAAAATAGTAAAGATAAAATAATTCATCCAATAGTGAAAACCACTTCGATGGTTCTTTAGATAAGTACCATGGTGAAAACCTGTAAAACATGCACCTTATGTAGTCAATATTCACTCCCTCATCTATTGTCATTCTATTTGGCCTTCCACTTCACCCATAATACATATGCATTTCACTTGTTTTCCTAATCATCCATAATAATGTTCGGTTATCCTTATATAACTTGGAATGATTGACATTACACCTCTTTCATACTCACCCTTCATGCATTATCCATCCCACCCCTAATAAATTAGTCTTATATTTGACTGGGGGAAAATACTGGACCTATGTCTTCACTAGATCCTATATTTTCTATTGAAGGTCACTATATAGAAAAGGAAACAAATCATAATATGATGAAAAGACAAAAAAATCATAAAACGAAAAAAAATACAAAAAAATCATATTGACAAAAAGAAAAAAATCATTAAATGACAAAAATAAAAAAAAATCGTAAAACAAAAAGAAGACAAAAAAATCAAATATTCCCTAAACAAAAAAACATCCAAATAACTTTTAAAATACAAAAAAAAGAGTTAGAGCCAGTCACATCAATCCATTTCTTGTTGAACTATGTTGCCTCTGTGACTTGATATAGGCAAGGCCATCTATTGATGCACCTCCAAGGCATTAGGTCAGTCCTTTTCAGATTTTTCAAATAAATATCAAATCATGATGGTCCTTTATCAATTAAAAAAGTCAAGTCATGTCAAACTATGATGTATCTACATGTATAATATAGGCAAGGCCATCAATCAATGAGACCCAATGCCACCTACGTAAGTCCTTTAGGGTTTATCAACTCAGTCGAGATAAGTCAGAAATAATCAACTTAGACACAAACAACCATCAAAATCTCACACAAGTCTTGAATCGACAAGTCTTTAAGTCAAATCAGTTATGTTGTCAAAATTAATCAAACATGAAATCAACAGGACAATCAAAACTCTGTCTTATACATGATGTGTACTTCCTGAAACTTGACATAGGTGTTCGC
This sequence comes from Sequoia sempervirens, assembly GCA_007258455.2. Taxonomy (NCBI): domain Eukaryota; kingdom Viridiplantae; phylum Streptophyta; class Pinopsida; order Cupressales; family Cupressaceae; genus Sequoia; species Sequoia sempervirens. The sequence continues at coordinate 60,611,902 of VDFB02379711.1, forward strand.
CAAACTTTTTTATTCACCTTATATAGGTAGTTTTTGGTACAATTAATTATTTAATTACACTAGCATAAGTTTAACTTAGGTCTTTTATTTAATTAATTAAGTCCTAGGTTGCATTATTAGAAAAGTCATTAATAATGGGGTCATTACTCTTTCCATGTATTTAGTAGATAAGATTCCTTCTAGAATATCATCTAGAACTTATCTCTATCACTTTATCATTCCCTAGGTAGTTAGTTGTGGTTTACATGTTTTCACATGATGTTTGATCTAGAAACATGGAAACATCTTAATGCATTTTGTATCTCAACCATGCCTATATAATCAAGGCATATGTATATTTGCAAACACATTCTAGATCAATTAGATAATCTCAATTTGCATGCCCTAGTTGCAACACTTTCTATCTGGGTGAACTTCTTCTTGAAAAAGATCCTTTGAAATGTGTGCAACTTCACTGGATGATCACCCAAGGGCTGAATTGTTTAAGCCCGAGGTGCTATAATTTTGAACCTATTAAGCTTGTATGCCCTCATAGGGAAGATTTTTTCAAATCACCGTATCTTCTCACCATGGTGTCAAAATTTGACAAACGAGATATCATCAGAAAGATGATTCAACCTACTTTTTAGTGGTGTAATCCTTTTTGTAGAATTTTTCTACCATAAAAATTTTTAGTCAACTAAAGTTAAAACCATTCATTTTGGACTCAAAAGCTAATATCTTCTCATCATATTATCAAAAACTAGTGATTCCAACAGCATCAAGAAAGTATTGCAGATTCTTTTTCATTAGTCCTTTCCTTTTGTTCATTTTCATCTACAAGTGCTCTTGCATTGGTTTTTTTCCAATTTGGTGCACTTGTTCAATTACTTGGGAACCCTAAAATTTGAAGAAGGATTTTATGATTTGGGTGGCATCACTTTAGTTGCATATCTTTTTTTGGAAGTTTCTATTTGATATTGAAGGTCATTATCTTTGTATTTTTGGAGAAATTTCATAGTACATTATGGGGTTTGCATATATTCCTTTGATTATGTTGCACAAGGGAAACTATAAAAATGTTGAGATGGGATCATAAACCATCTCCAATCACTTGAATTATTGCCACATCTATATGGTACAATTCCCCATCCAAGTGAAGGTATCCAAGAATTTATTTGGAGTTACAATATATATACTGTGTTAGAGATCATTGCAATGCAAGTTGATTGTGATGTTTTGAAATCCATTGATCATTGAAATTGTCCTCACATCCTTCAGACTAAGATTTGGTTGTTATATGGATATTTTGACACTCCACCATTCCTTGATGGTCATGATTCAAAATTTCATTCTTCAGTTTAGGTACCCTATGATGATATCGCTATTTAGGAGCTTATAGGTTTGGAATGACTTGAATCCTCAGATGATGATGTAAAGAGTTCTATAGATGCTTCTTCTATTGGAAAGAGGCACTGCACATGTCATCTGATGTTGTCATTGATGGAAACCCTAGTCAGTGATTTGATCTACACATCAACATTTGATCATACTGGAAGTCTGATTGAAGATCAATGATTATCTGTCAAACTAGAATAGAGCATCCTATAAAATTGTGTTCATCGATTCATATGCAAATATTTTGTTATCATTTTGAGTTGTGGATCTCAGGGAAGGTTTTTTGATGTATCATCTATGTTATATTTGAATTTTAGATCGTTGTATTGACTTGTGTGCAAGTTAGAAGATTTGGTTGATCAATTTTTAGTTTAACAATGTGAGAAGGCCAACTAAGTGAATGTAGTGTGTTGCAGATATTTGAGGAGTAATTTTTGAAGTGTTTTTATGTTTGAGGATATTAGTTTGGGTCCTCACTATGTTGTGGTCAACTTTGGTTGGTGTGGATTGAAAATTATTTGTGGATTGAGCTGGAAATTTGTAAATATTTTATGTTTTCTTGAAGCCGACATGTGGCTGATTAAATATTTAGTTGTGGGGTATGTGCATGATCATCATGGAAAAAATAGGCCCTTAAGTGGCATAAAAATAAGAAAAATCAGAGTTAGGAAACTTGACGTAAAAATTTGAATAAGTTGTCTATATTATTTCAAAAATATGTAAGAATAGAATTTGTAGAAAAATGAATGTAGTTTCTAAACTACTAGGTTTTTTTTTTAAATCTATTTGGTGAAAATTTGAAATTTCAATGTAGTAGTACTTAAATTTCAGAGAAAAAATAAGAAGTAGGTGTCTATCTGACCACCCTAACCACAATAAAATGATAATATTTTTTTATAATATTTTAGATATAAGTAGAGGACTCATATCCCGATGTGATGCATTTTTTTTTGTAATTTTTTAGCAAGTAAATAATTAATTATAAATTTTTTATTACAACTTTTAAAAAATATAAAGTACCCATATGTCTGACCACCTTAACTTGGTCAAAACTTCATGAAATTCATTTTTTGTTTTTTTAATCCTATATTATGTGAAGAATAGAATGTGATGCATGTTTTAGATTCAAAAAATGTGATACCATTTGAAAGCCATAGATGTTTTTCAATCAACCTATCAATCAGGAGTTTAGTCGTAATTTGAATAGAAAATGAATAATAATTACTTATTAAATTCAAAGTGAAGCATAATTTATATTGGTGGAAAGCTGAGAAGATCCTTTAAAAACCCTTTTCGTTTTATCAATTTTGGGTAAGAAAAAAGTCATTAGCCACATACCCATCATATTGCCACTTTTTGGCCCATCATGATCCTGCACATACCCTGTGGATATATATAAGAAATCATTTATATCTTTTTAATGTATGTATGAAGTGTGTTGATGTGTGATGCAAAATTTAGAAGGATTATAGAGTGATTATGTATAGTTTCACTTATGCAATAAAGGATTTGTGATCTGAATTAAAGCAGATAGAGAAGAAGAGGAAAATTAGACAGAAGGTCAAGAAAGTGATTAATGTTCTTAACTAGAACTATAATCATGCAATAGTAAATGTTATTCTCTCAATTCAAATCTTGTGGATGTATTCCAAATGTTTTGTAAGACAATGAGACTTCTTTTGTATTTGAGCAGTGAGCTCTATGCAGTGTGCCTGAATGCATGTGCATTCCTTTTGTAAACACTTATTTGAGTACTCAAATCATATTGTGGATTGACCTCCACCGTGGTTTTTCCCCTAATAGAGTTTCCATATTAATAATCCTTGTGTTATGGTGTTGTGGTTTCTTTTTTTATGTTCATGCATCTTTCTTTTGGTTGAATGTTATAAGTGCTTTAAAGATCAGATTAATAAAGTTAAAAATTATAGAACATTGATTTATGCTCCCCTCTCAGTGTTCCTTGATTCCAACAATTGGTATCAGAGCCTAGTTCATCAAAAGAAGTTTAAAAGCTTGGGTAAGATCCAGGAAAGAGATTCAATGGATTCAAGAAGTCTTTAACAAAAAAATTTGGTGGCCCTAGTTGACCTTGATTAGTCCAAATCTGAAGTCCAGGAATTGCAAGAAAGCCTCATGAATGCTAAGAAATTAATTCAATCTTGAAAGATAAAATCGATGAGTCAAGGGAAAAGAGAAAGGAACTCTATGATCAGCTTAAACAAAAAGAAAGTAAGAGCATGGAAGTTGAACACCTGAGTCAAGCCTTAAAGGAAAAGATATAGGAATGTGAAAAGCTTACCAAAGATAATGTTGTCCTGAAGCATGAGATGGAATCTATTGTGATGAGGATGAAAAAGGATATTGAAGACAAAAAGAAGAATGAATAGAAGCTTACTCAGTCCTTAAAAGAAAAATCTAAAGAATGTGGCCAAATTACTAATGGATTCAATTAGTTGGAGCTTTAATTGGAACAATCCCGAAATAATGAAGAAGAGCTTGAAAAGCATATTGTTGATCTCAGAGATGAACTTGCTACTACAAATTAATTCAAGGAGAAGCTCAAGATTAGCTTAGCCAAGCTTGATGAACTAATTAAAAGTCAGAGGACTGGAAGTGACAAGCAAGGTCTTCCAAGGATATGAGAAAGGAGAAAGTTCCAAATATAGAAAAAGGAGATTTAGGCAAGGAAATTAGATGAAAAAAGTTGGAAGGTATCCAATAAGACAACCTAATGCTCAAAGATTCAATGGTTATTTTTTTATTTGCAATAAATTTGGTCATATGGCTACTCAATGTAAAAGTAGAATGAATTCAAGTGGTTCATTATTCTCTAGTCAGTGTTTCAATTGCAATAAGTATGGTCATAAGTCAAATGAATGCAAAAATATGTCAAACAACTTTCTCAATAGAGATGTTAGATGTTATACATGCAATAGATTTGGCCATATTGCTAACCAGTGTAGATCAAGAGAAAATAAAAGGAACAATTGGTTTGGACAAAGAAATTTGGTGTGCTACAATTGCAACAAATCCAGTCACATTGCTAGATTTTGTAGAAGTAGAAAGGGTCTAGTAAATCAAGGGAAAAAACATGCATAAGGATGAAAGGGGAAAAGGAAAAGTTACTACAGAAGAGACAAGAAGCAAATGAAGAATACATGAGTGAACAAGAGTTCTTCTATTGTAGAAAATGATTCCACACTAGAGTCTGGTTCTGGTAATTCCTCTAGGAATTAGTTTAAGGCCTCTGGCCTAGGGGGAGTTCTTAAGAAAATATCTTAACCCCCTTGTCAATAGTTGGTACTGGGATGTGGAAAATTTTAATGATTGCATTAGTGATGTGTAGATGTTTTGGAATGTCTTTTGGAGAGAATTTTTGCAAAATTGAAGGTCCACAGAAGAATTTTCTTTCATAGTATGTGAAAATGGGGTATTGGGAAGACATAGGGAAAAAGCATTTATTGTGATGAAAAAGTTAGGTGCGCGAATGATAAAAAGTCATTTATATCCCTCATTTGTCACATTTCATCTTGAGAAGAAGAAGGATAGAGAGCTCTATAGTGAAATTTGGTGAAGATACAAGTTTGAAGGCAATTCAGTGACCAAACCCTAATTTGACAAAAGGTATTTATCTGAAAACTTCTAAACTTGAAAAGGAGAGAGATAGGGCCAAAAAAGCTAATGATTCACTCAAATCAGAATGCATGTAATGTTTTTTAATGTAAATGAACTTAATTAAATGCAATTGACTAATCTAAATGATTGAAAATGAATGCAAAAGTGCAATTACAACTATGTTTGAAAACACATTGTGATATGAAAACAACTATGTAAATGAAGAAATAATCCACAACAAAAAGTACAAGGATGAATCTGAGTGCACCTAGGTGAAATGTGATGATTATAGAGTGCTTTAAATGCTGATGGAAATTACTGAATCTTCAGAGTGGGACTTATTCACCCAGGCTGGTGAATCAGTCCTCCTCCTGGTGAAAAACTATCAAAAGAAAGTTTTTGTTTGCCAAGATCTAGAATCTAACAAAATTTAGATTTTCAGTCCTAAGGTGGGACTCATTCTCTATAGGTGGCGAATCAGTCAATTCCCAAATTTCTAAAAAATCAAGAGACAACTCTACAACACCAGATTTGGAAAAGTCTCCTTGTTGGGTTGCCGAATTTAGTTCTACAAAAAATGGACAAATAACTCTCTCCAAGCTTGAATTTGACTCAAGTTGACTTGAAGCACCTAGTTGACTTGGAAATCAATCTTCAACACCTAATAACCTATCAAATCTACATACAAATAGCTGCAAACAAACATGCAATAGGGGAAAAATGAAACTGGGGGTTAGTGAATAGGGGTTTTCCTTGGTCAAACCCCACTTTTGGTAATTAAACACTTGAAAAGATAATAAAATGAAAGATAAGGATAACCTAATAACATGAAAGTGCTATAAACTTACCTAACTCTTGATGATGCAAGTCTAAAGTAATATCAATGGTTGCTTTAAAGTACTTGAATAGTGCTTGAATTGTTGATGTAAAATGCTTAAATGCTTGAGATTGCTTGAATATGATATGTGAATTTTGGAGGATATAAAATGAGATGAAAAACACTTATTTATACAATTCTTGTGCCTTAGTATCCATTCATACCTCATCATAGGCCGACATCAAGTGATTTTGAATAAAATCCTGAAAGGAAATTTAAAATACTTTGAATTTGGGGCCAAGGGGGACTCATTTGCCACCCATGGTGAATTGGTCCCACCTAGGACCTAAAAACATGTGTCAGGAAAAATGTTGTATTTAATGTTATTTGTCAAGATAACATTAAAAAATGCACTTAATTACAACTTATGAGGGCAGAAAGAGACCAAATAAAGCATGGGAAGGGTGTAAATAGTGAAAATATGCCTAAAAGAATGTGAAAGCTTGTTACAAGTCTTTACAACAATTCAAAATAGGACTTGTTTATGAGTGAAAAGGTGATTTTTAGGTAATTTACATTAAATAGAGTCTAGAAGAATGTAGAAATGTCTTACAACACTTCACAACACCTTCACAAGATGTTGTTCTTTGAGTTTTAGTATGTAAATAAGCATGTTCAAGCCATGTTACAACATAAAATCATAGCAACATAGTTCCAACATCATGAAACAAGATCTAAAAGGCCATGAAAATGACAAGGGGCCATTTTTTTACAACACGTTTAGCCCCCACTTTAGTGAGAGGATGAACCTATTTCAAACTCACACTAAAGTAGCCATAAACATTGAGGGGAGGGTTCAAATGCACTTACATTAGCAAGATGGAATGACAAAAATCAAGAGGGATGATCAAGCCTCCACTATGAAGATCCCATGGGAAACTAAGAATAAGAACAAAGGAAGACACAAGTGTTGAGAATCAAATGAAGTTTGGATCATTAGTCCAAATAGTTGTGTAAAGAGATCTAGGCTGATTGTTTGAAAAAGAGAATGTGTACTCATTATGGGGCCACAAAACTTCAGGTTGTCTGCGGGGTGAGAAAGCCCAATTGTATACTCATTCTGGGGCCACAAAACTAGTTGTTCACAGGGTGAGAAATCCCAAAAAGGTAAGATACATACGCTAGTTGGTATGCACTCACAAACACAAAAATGGCTATGGAGAAAAGTCATGCCACTAGGTGGGCTTCCTGCTTAGCCATGTCAAAGTTATACCCGTTGATAAATTTAACAAGGTACCACAAAGAAAAAGGAATGGGTATCAATTCAAGCTTCATGAGACAAGCAAAGATTCATATGCTTAGAACTCATGAACAAAAAATATGGCACCATAGGCATGGAAGTTGTGCTATGCAAGGTGGCCATAGAAAATGCAACAATGTAAAAAAAATGCAAAAATGTAAAACATAAAATGTAAAATGTAAAAAGATATTCAAAGGAGTTTTGTTTAGTTTATGCAAGGTCAACCACTTAGGAGGGAAAATTGTGTCTATTTCCTCCAAGAGAGGACCAATCAAAGAATAGTATATTCACAACTTAGGGGATGTAGTGTGTCGCATCAAGCCGCCAAGAGGAATGTAGTATGCTAAGATAGATCACACTTATGAAGGACATCACACCCAATGTCATCCACAAAGTGAAAAACACATAATATAAATGACAAGGCTACACTAGGAGCCAAGAATGAAAATTAATTAATGGTAATGTATGCCCCCTACTTTAAAGGAATTGCTACACATCTTTCTATGAGCAATTACTTTAAAGTAGAGAAGAAAAGAAAAACCAAAAAGAAAACAAGACATGAGAGCCAACTTGGAAAGCCCTATGCCAAGTCATATGTTTCAAATTTAGGTTGTGTCATGTCAAGAAAAAAGGAAAAAAAAAGAAAGGGAGGTACCCCTCAGAAAAGAAAGCACACCAAACACATATGGGATCTATGGATTTGGGGTCAGTATGTTCTTTTGCTGCAATGTGTTTATGAAAGAGCTCGAAACTATCATCATTCACCAAAGAACATAGAACTTGTATAATGACACAAAGAGATTGAAAATGAAGGAAAAATAAAAGAAAGTCCGTTTTGAGTCAACATTGAAGAGATTGTGGTTTCAACCCGTTGCATTGTCCCCAAAAGGAAAAAACAAGCGAAACAAAAACTAAAAGGTGAAAGAAAATGAAAAAGATTTTGGGTCAACATGAAGGAGACATGTTGGTCTCAATGCCTTGCATCATCCCCAAAAGGAAAATGCAAAAGAAAACAAAACAAAAGAAAAAGGACTATTTGGGTCAACATGGAAGAGACATAGGGCGTCTCTACACTTTGCATCATCCCCAAAAGGAGAACACAAAACAAAAGGAGAAAAAGACAAGGACCTTTTGGGTCAACATGGAATAGAAATAGGGTGTCTCTATGCTTTGTGTCATCCCCAAAAGGAGAACACAAAACAAAAAGGATAATGCATAATTAATAGAATAATAGAGGTACGAATAGAAGAAGTGTACAAAGAGAGAACATCAAACAAATGATACAAGGGAACACAATACACACATGAAAAGGAAAAGGAAAAAGGGATAAGGAGTGTAAATTTAAGTCAACCATTAACTAAGGTATTGGTTTCTCAATCTTAAATATATTAGCAAAAAAAGAATAACATAGTTAAGAGACAAAGACAAGTGCATTACAAGGACAAGGCTAACACCGTCTTTCCCTTCACAAAGTGTAAAGGAAAGAATGAGCTGAGGGGGGTGATGTGAAAGGATCATGCAATAGTGAGAATAGGGAATTCTATAACTATGAAATGATGATGGGATTTGGTTGCTTTAAGGTATGATGAGGAAACAATCGATATCAGTGAAGTGATACTTATCCAGTATTTCCTTCAATGTCTAACATTCTTTAGTGTGATGTCCAAGGATACAATGATATTTACAAAATGGTATGTTAGAATCTTTCAAATGAATAACCAACCTATTCAGAGGTGGTAAAAGTATAATACCTTTATTTAAGAGCAATTGAATTCTCTGTTCATATTCAGGTGGAGGATGTGTGGGAAACTTAATCTTTTTGAGTTTGTAAGGTCATTTTCACTTGCTAGATTCTCCTTTTTCATGAATAGAAGGAGGAGAAGGACCCATGGGGATCCTAACATCCTTATCATTAGAAGGAGATAGTGGTTGTTCACATGGAAGAAGAATATTTAAGTTAGGAGGAGCATTCAAGATCATTGTTCCAACATATGGAAGTCTCCTACATTGAAGAGGATATCTCTCAGGATGAGAAGGATCATGATATCCAAGTCTTGTTGTGTTTTATGTAGTTTATTGTTGTTCAAAAAGTTGATGGATGTCATTTTCATGTTTTGTGTCACAACCATGTTTAATTAAGATAGTGAATCCTTTACCCTACGTTTTTTGTTTTTTAATCCTATATTATGTGGAGCATAGAATGTGATGCATGTTTTGGACTCAAAAAATGTGATACCGTTTGAAAGCTATAGATGTTTTTCAATCATCCTATCAATCAGGAATTTAGTCATAATTTGAATAGAAAATGAATAATAATTACTTATTAAATTCAAAGTAAAGCATAACTTATATTGGTGGAAGGTTGAGAATATCCTTTCAAAACCCTTTTTGTTTTATCAATTTTGGGTAAAAAAATTCGTCAGTCACATACCCATCATATTGCCACTTTTTGGCCCATCATGATCCTACACATACACAGGTCCTATAGTGACTTCAAGATGAAAATATGCAAAGTGATCAGGAGGTGCAATAGTGGGAAGGTCTTGTGATTTCATGGATGGGTAAAGGGATGCATTCGCTTCTAGGTTGTCAAGGTAGTCATTGTAGAACTTGTGCATGCTATCATCATCTTCTCCAATGATGTCTACCTTCATGAGGAGGAAAATCATTAGGAATTGTAAGAACATGTTGGAGTTCAAGTTCATTAGGGTCATAGCCAAAGGTACAATTGGACATGTCTACGAATGATTTTAATGAATTCCAAAACTTATTGAAAGAAAATGCCATGATGCAAATAAACTAAGATGCAATAAATGAGGAAAAATAGAGAATCTGTGAATTAAAATAGAATGCCCAAATAGAAAAGTGTAATGCAAAAAAATGCCAAAAAGATTGCATAAATGTTGTCTAAAAAGTGTAGAGGGACCAATTCACCCTGGTTGGCGAATGAGTCCTAGCATGATGTTTTTTAGTGTGTTTCAAAATTTAAAGATGATTAAAATGCTTTATAGAAGGAAGTTATAGATGCATAATGCAAATTTTTACTTCTTTCAATGAGATGTAATGCAAAAATGAAATCTAAATGAAGTTTTCACTAATGCAAAATGAAAATTCCTAGAATGCAATAACAAATCAATGTCCTAATTGAATGCTAATGCAAATGTAAAATACGATACAATATGTGAATGCAATTAGAAATTAAAAGTGTTCAAAAGTCGGTTTCAAAAAAATGAAACATAGACTTTTGGGACCCTATGGACTACTCTTGCACTTCTAGGGTTTTTCACCTAAAAGGAGAGAGATAGGGCAAAAAATGCTAATGATTCACTGAAATCAGAATGTATGTAATTTTTTTTAATGTAAATGAACTTAACTAAATGCAGTTGACTAATCTAAATGACTAAAAATGAATGAAAATTTGCAATTACAACTATGTTTGAAAACACATTATGATATGCTAATGATTCTAGAGTGTTTTGAATACTGATGGAAATTACTGAATTTTGACAATGGGAACCATTCGCCTAGGGTGGTGAATTAGTCCTCCTCCTGGTGAAAAACTGTCAGAAGCAAGTTTCTATCTATTGAGATCTCGAATCTGAAAAAATTTATATTTTAAGTCCTAAGGTGGAACTCATTCTCCATAGGTGGTGAATCAGTCCTCTCCCAAACTTTTGAAAAATCAAGAGAGAGATTTGCTACACCATATCTAGAAAAGTCTACGTGTTGGGTTGTTGAAGTTAGTTTTGCAAAAAATGGAGAAATAACTTTCCAAGCTTAAATTTGACTCAAGTTGAGTTGAAGCACCTAGTTGACTTGGAAATCAATCTTCAACACCAAATAACCTATCAAATCTGCATACAAAGAGCTGCAAACAAAAATGTGATAGGGGAAAAGTGATTGAGGGTTAGTGAATAGGGGTTTTCCTTGGTCAAACCTCACTTTTGGTAATTAAACCCTTGAAAATATAATGAAATGAAATAGAAAGATAAAATAATAACATGCAAGTGCTATCAACTTACCTAACTCTTAATGATGCAATTCTGAAGCAGTGTTAATGGCTAGTTCAAAGTGCTTGAATAGTGCTTGAATTGTTGATGTAAAATGCTTGAATGCTTGAGATTGCTTGAATATGATATGTGAATGTTGAAGGATGTAAAATGAGATGAAATACACTTATTTATACAATTCTTGTGCCTTAGTATATCCATTCATACCTCATCACAAGCCGACATGAAGTGATTTTGAATAAAATCCCAAAAGGAAATGGTAAATATTTTGAATTTGGGGCCAAGGGGGACTCATTTTCCACCCATGGTGAATGGGTCCCATCTAGGACCTAAAGACATTTTTTAGGAAAAATGTTGTATTTAATGTTATTTGTCAAGATAACATTAAAAAATACACTTAACTACAACTTATGAGGGCATAAAGAAACCAAATAAAGCATGAGAAGGGTGTAAATAGTGAAAATATGCCTAGAAGAATGTGAAAGCTTATTACAAGACTTTACAACACTTCAAAATAGGACTTTTTGATGAGTGAAAAGGTGATTTTAAGGTAATTTTCATTAAATAGAGTCTAGAAGAATGTAGAAATGTCTTAAAACACTTCACAACACCTTCACAAGACATCATTCTTTGAGTTTTAGTACCTAAATAAGCATGTTCAAGCCATGTTACAACATAAAATCAGAACAACATAGTTCTGGCACTGTGAAACAAGACCTAAAAGGACATGAAAATAACAAGGGGCCATTTTTCTACAACACAAAAATCTTGGAAAAAATTAAGAAAGATAAGAATAATTCCTTCAAGTATGGTAATTTGTTGTGTTTATTATTCTATTTCATGAATGAAGTTCTAGGAGTTGGAAAAGTGCATTGGCGAGGTGATAAACCTGTAGCTATTCAAATTAGAGACATCTTGTATGTAATTGGTGATACTAAAGCTAGAAAAACTACTATATGGGGTTATTTTAAGAATTTTGAAAATGAAATGTAAGCCAGGGTAAGGATTCCTACTTCTATTGTGGAGAAGTATAAGGATACAATTTTCTTCATGGTTGATATTGATCAATGTTTGATGGAAGCTGCTAATCCTAGAACTTGTTCTGCAATTTGGATAATGCTTGTGGGTTGTGATGTTGAGGAACACATTTTGGAGCTATATGCTCAACACCTATTGATAAAACCTCAGGATCTGACAGAAGAAAGGTTTTTCTCCTTTGAGGAAAAGAATATGGAAGTTCATACACAATTGAAGAAGCCAATGATAATCCTAAAAGGAAGAAAAGAAGTGGAAGAATTTGTGGAAAGCATGGGTATATCAGCTAAAGTTGTAAGTGAAGCTAGGAGGAAAAGAGAACAAGTTGAAGCAGGAGAGCCAACTAGAACTGAGTTTTCTAGCCTGATAGCATCCTCTGCCAGATCTAGATCCACAAGGAGCTCTACTCTCTCATCCTGTCCCATAAAGAAGTTAAGTCTTGTAAAATATCAAGTCAAAAAATTTGGTAGAGAAGGAAAGAGGAAGAAGGACAAGAGTACAAGAGTATATGTTGCTATTTTAGAAGATGAGGAAATTGAATTTGATGAAGAGGTAAGAAAAATCAAGCACAAGGGCTCAAAAGCATCTAAAATCTCCAAGGACAAGCCCTTCAATGAAGAGAAAGTAAAGAAAAAGATGAAAACTATCAAATCAGGTATGTCTGTAGAAGAAGTAGAAAAATCCTTGAATAAGGATGGTAATCTTAGGCCTCTTTGTGAATGCTATGATTCCTTTGATAGTGGCGGTCAAAGAATTCTTGAGGAAGCCACAATAAATTACTTGAATAATTTAAATTTGACTCTCATTGAAATAATGTATGAGTTGCCCAAAGGTCTGTATGAAGTCTTAGAGATGAAGAGAGTGAATACAAGAACCAAAGAAGAGAAAATGAGAGAACAAATACTTGTTGATCTATGTCTAGTGATGTCTATAGAAGAGATGAAGAATATTCTCAATGAAGCTAAAAGAGATTTAAAGAGAGAAACAATGGCAAAAAAGCTGATGATTGGATAGACTGAAGAAGTTGCAAAGGATGCTGAGAAAATTCTTAAGGAATTTTTTTAAATAACAGATACAATGTTATTTTTGAAGTGCATGTTGAAGATGCTCCATCTGGTCTGGTAAAAAAAGAAGGAAAAGAAGATACATTTGAGGATACTCTAAATCCTCTAGATATACATGACACTGAAATTCCTATGGAGATGGAAGCTCCTAAATATTTTTCAGGTGAAGAAGTAGAGATTCTTGAAGCCAAGGAGGAATTAGTGATTAAAGAGAAGAAGGTTGAAGCAAAGGAGGTTTATGTGGAAGCAAGAGACATTGCAAAGGCAGTGAAGGAATTTTTGGAAGATAAAAAAGAAGGGTTTGATACTAAATTGATTAAAGGTCCCATCAACTTGGCTATTTTATCTCCCACTGAGAAACTAAAATTTGCATCATTTTCTCAAACCAAGGCAAGGGAAGAGATTCTGAAATCTCATATTGAAGATAGTGAGTTGTTAAATCTTGCATCTAGTATTCTAGAGAAGATTATGCTTTCATATGTCAAAGATTCATTCGATTCTCCATCTGGTCAGTTGAAGAAACTTGTCAATTAGAACTATAAGTACTCACTTTGAGTTACTTGAGAAGTCAGCTATGGATAAGGTTTATAAGAAGTTTGATGCTAACAGGTTTGGTAGATTGAAGGGAATGATTGCTAATGATAAATATTTGTTAGCTACCTGTGTAAAGAATATTCAAAGTGATTTTTCTGAAGGTGGAAACATTTATAAGTCATGTTTATCTTTGTCTAAGTTCACTGAGGACATTGAAAAGAAAATGAAAGAGTATGATAAATAGTTAGCAGATATCTCTCAAGTATTTGATCCTCTAACTATTTATGTTGGAAAGAAATAAGGTCAACTCATATCCCTTCTTGACAATATTAAAAGTTTGAAGCATGAAGAAGGAAAAAATGTTGAATGAGTATGTGAGCTCAAAGGACTGATTGGTCCTAAGATGGAGACAATGCTTACTGCTTTGAAGCAAGCACAAGATGCTATGGTGGTTAGTGATCTGGCAAACCTTGAATCATCAAAGATGCAATCTTATCTGTTATGTGGTCACATGACTATTTTGGAGAGTCTCAAAAAGAGTTGGGACACTAGTTTGAGCCTATTGAAGACCAATTTTGTAGATATATTCAAGTTTATGTAAATTGTAGAAGCAAGTTTGTACATATGCAGTTTGTTCATAGCAATTTTGTTTGATTTTTGGTATGTGGATTCCCACCTTTTCCATTGATGTCAAAGGGGGAGAGTGAGACAGTGAAAAATGCTTTAATCATCTCAGGGGGAGTTATTTTTTTGAAGTTTTGAAAGTTTGTAGTGTAATTTATGTTAGTCCTGATCCGACACTTTGTCATTTTTCACTAAGTGTTGCCATCAATGCCAAAGGGGGAGATTGTTGGCAAGAGACATTGCACATGGAATTTGGTTTTATCATTTATTGCAACCCTAGTCAGTGATTCAATCCACACATCAAAATTTGATCATACTAGAAGTCTGATTGAAGATCAATGATTATTTGTTAAGCTAGAATAAAACATCCGACAGAACTATATCAATCGATTCAAATGAAAATTTTCTATTATCATTTTGAGTTGTGGATCTCAGGGAAGGCCATTCGATGTATGATCTATGCTATCTTTGAATCTTAGAGCCTCGTATCAATTTTTGTGTAAGTTAGAAGATTTGGTTGATTGATTTTTAGTTTAACAATGCAAGAAGGCCGACTAAGTGAATGTAACATGTTGTGGATATTCGAGGAGTAATTTTTTAAGTGTTTTTGTGTTCAAGGATATTGGTTTGGGTCCTCACTATGTTGTGGTTGACTTTGGTTGGTGCGCATTGAAAATTATTTGTGGATTTAACTGATAGTTTGTAAATAAATTATGTTTTGTTGAAGCTGACATGTGGTTGATTAAATATTTAGTTGCAAATATATATAAGTGATAATTTATAGCATTTTATTGTATGTAAAAAGTGTGTTGATGTGTGATGCGAAAGTTAGAAGGATTGTAGAGCGATTATGCATAGTTTCACTTGTGCAATAAAGGATTTGAGATTTGAATTAAAGCAAACAATGAAAAAGAGTAGAATCAGACAGAAGGTCAAGAAAGAAATTAATGTGTTTAATTGGAACTATAATCAGGCATTAGTATATGTTATTCTCCTAGTTCAAATCTTGTGGATGTATTCCAAATTCTTTTGTAATACAACGAGTCTTCTTTTGTATTTGAGTAGTGAGCTCTAGGTAGTGTGCCTGAACGCATGTGCATTCCATTTGTAAACACTTATTTGAGTACTCATATCATATTGTGGATTGAACTCCATTGTGGTTTTTCCCCTAATAGGATTTCCACGTAAAAATATCCTTGTGTTATGGTGCTGTGGTTGCTTGTTTTATGTTCATGCCTCTTTCTTTTGGTTGAAAGTTATAAGTCCTTTAAAAATTAGATTAATAAAGTTAAAAATTGCAGAATACTAATTCAACCCCCCCTCTCAATGCTCCTTGATTCCAACATCTTCTCCATCAGATACAATTGATATACCTTTAGATTAGTGATTCCTTGTCTAGATTCATTGATTGAGGCTTCCATCATCCATCAAGACACATTCATTTTTCAAAACTTGACATCATAGGATGGCTTTCTTTCAAGGATTGTTGACTTGGATACTTCTATAGGTTTGGAGGACATTCTTGAGGGGATATCTCTCCTCTATTCAGATCCTACTTTGGATAATTTTCTTGAGTCTCTATATTTTATTGTCTTGACCTTTATTGGGGATCTAGAGACTTTCTTGGAAGCACTTGTTTTGTCTTCATAGATTTCATACATGAGACTTCTTCCCTCTCACTTCATTATGGAGTTAGAGTTTCCTCAACATCTACTATTGGATTGGATTTAGTCTTCTTTCAATGGTTTTAAGGACACTTCATTTAGGGGGAAATCTAGTCTCCATTTATTCCTTCAATGGAAGGATCATTGTATTGCAGTCTTTGGATCTTGTTCAACATCAGTTTCCATAGTGTCTTCATTTATCACCTTGTTCATTGTTTGGGCATATACCTGAGTTGATTGTGGCATCTTCATCTTCATTAGGCAAGGAGACACATGAGAATTTTTTAGAGACATCATCATCCATATTCATCCTACCTTCCTTCAATTCCTTTCTGGAATGGGAAGCATCCCTACATTTGCATTTTTTTTTTCTTCTTATGCAAGGGAGATAAGTTATTTGTCGACATTGGATCATGTTTTGTCTTCAAACACTTACCATTTTTGTAGGTGATCACATGTTCTAGGGGGATCTCTATTTACCTCTTTTTAGGGGGGATTAATTGTATTGTATTCTTGTGATGGATGGTGTACTTGGGGGTATCATATAGTCCTCCATCCTTCCTCACTTTTTTGCATTTCATCTCATTTTTGGAGATGGGTTTTCTTCCGACTTGATTTTCTCCTTTGATCCATTTGTGGGAGATTAGTTGCATTTTCATGTCATTTGTAAATGGGTACCTAAAATGGCCATCATGTAGTTGGGACCCATCATCCATTGCATAATCATTGCATATTTCATTTCCTCCCTAAGTTGCACTTATGGTGGGTGTTGGTGTAATTAATTATTTAATTACACTAGCATAAGTTTAACTTAGGTATTTTATTTAATTAATTAAGTCCTAGGTTGCATTATTAGGAAAATCATTAATAATGGTGTCATTTCCCTTTCCATGTATTTAGGAGATAAGATTGCTTCTAGAATATCATCTATAACTTATCTCTATCACTTTATCATTCCCTAGGTAGTTAGTTAGGGTTTACATGTTGTCACATGATGTTTGATCAAGAAACATGTCAACATATTAATTCATTTTGTATCTCAACCATGCCTATATAATCAGGGCATATGCACATTTGTAAACATATTCTAGATCAATTAGATAATATAAATTTTCATGCCCCTAGTTGCATCACTTTCTATGTGGGTGAATTTCTTCTTGGAAAAGATCCTTTGAGGTGTGCATAACTTCATTAGATTATTTAGCATCCATTATTTCAAAAGTACTCACATGATCGAAACTAGACTTGAAATCTTATACAACATGTTTCTCTTCTTGAAACCAGAGTCTATCAAACAATCAACCCATCACTCACCTAGTCAAACATCGACAAACAATTCTTGGAAAACACTCTAAATGGTTGTTGAATTTTTTGAACTATTTTGTCTTTTAATTTTGACTTGTATTTTGGATCATGTTACCAGCTATCTCAAGGATGTACCATGAAGGATTTAGAGGAGCGATGATGTCTCATGACCTATCTTTTCTTTGATTACTATTTGTGGTTTGACTTTCCAAAAAGATTGAGACAACTTTTCCTTTAGTATGAGTCAGGACATTTGTTGTTTGCGACTGTCTATTTTGCAAATGGATGACCTTGCACACCTTGTTCTATATCATACCATGGAATTTGTTGTCCTTTGTTGCATTTTACCACCCACTGATGATTAAATGCAAAGCCTTGTATAGCAAAATATACATCTTTAAGTTGTCTCCACTAACTTCGTGCTAACATCCATATCTTCCAAACTAACATTTCCTCTATCTGCATCTTGACAATGTCCTATGACACACAAAAATATCTTGCATGCATGATCATGTTAGGAAGCATTATAGATATCATTATCATAATAGACATCATCATATTAGTTAATTTATATTGCATGAGAAAATACAAAAATATAGATTGCATTCATATAACATAATCCACATTATATTAAGAATTTTATTACATCCACATCATGTTATAAGAATAATTAGTTTATTACTTTGCATATTCATTTAACATACATAAGATTTGCATCCTAAAACATTGTATTCAATAAACATCACATTGCATAGTCATATCATATCATTTTGGTATAAATCATAATACATTCAAATAACATCCATAATCATCACATGCATATACATAATGTCATGACATTAAATAAATCCATCTAACATTTAAGCATCAACATACATTAGTCATCCATCATATTGAATTAATATATAGTGCCATTACATAATCATATAAAAATGCATAATTATCCATCACATAACATCATAAATGCATAACGTATGAATGCATATCATATAATTGCTACCAAAATTGTATCATGTTTATATCACTCAAAATGTGTCACAGTATAATGCCAATATGTGTCCCAAAAAAATAGAGCGTGTAGGCTCGATGGTAAAAAAATAACAAGTGTCATGATAAAATGTAAAAATATGCTCTAACCAGAGCTACCCTCATCACATCCTGGTGATCACTGTGGTGACTGTTGTGGTGACCCTGAAGACATGTGCTTTGAGGGTGGCCTGTCATATGGCCCTATTCATGTCATCCCTAAGACACCCCTACTACTATGGGAACGTTGACAATGTGTCCTACTGTGCGCCCTACTTTTGGAATGGCTCTAGACCTCAAAGAAGCTTGAATCTCTCCTCTCAAGTGGCACTACTCTCTCATATAAATCCCAATAATACTATAGCCTCATGCTAGACCCCGCTAGCTCTCACGCCAAATATATGGTCAATCCACTACAGGTAGCTAAAAAATATAGCATTCATTTAACTATTTGTTGATTGCTAATCACTGCCAAATCCTACTCTATCTGTAGGGCTCTCGCCTTGGCCTCCAATTCTTGCACTTTGGCCTCTAATGCATCTAATCATAACTATAGATCCTGCAGCCTTTGATCTATTGATCCTATCCTCGCCTCTAATAGGCACCTCCTCTAGTCCAAACTCCACATCCTCACCCATGACAATCCTCTCGAAGGACTTGCTCTACCTCTCCTATGTCTTCCTCCTCCAATCTCTCCTCCTAGTGCTCCTCCTCCACCTTGACTTCCTCCATCTCTACATCCTGATGATGCACCTCTAGAGCTAAAATCTCCTCATGGCACTCCTCCTGTTGGTGCTCCAAATCGAACTATACCAATGAATCCTATAGACTAGCCACTTTCTAATGATCAAATTTAGTGGTGGATTTGGAAAATTGACAGGAAATGGAATTAGAACACATTTCCCCTACACTTCAGGCTCTATAGTA
Source organism: Sequoia sempervirens (assembly GCA_007258455.2). Classification (NCBI taxonomy): domain Eukaryota; kingdom Viridiplantae; phylum Streptophyta; class Pinopsida; order Cupressales; family Cupressaceae; genus Sequoia; species Sequoia sempervirens. The sequence goes on from VDFB02379711.1 coordinate 60,631,200, forward strand.
CCTGGGGGTGACCCTTTAGCAACATCTAGAGATTAAAACACATACTTAATGGGATATTTCTTAACAGATGAATGTTCTCATATAATTATGATGAGAAACATAAAATATCACTCAACATTGTCAAGACACTAAGTGAATTTCATGAACTAGCATTGAGAACATGGCAAATACAAGCACTCACAACATAGAATTGAAATGATTTATGATTTAAAGAATTGCGACAAGGCTGAAAAATGATAGAAGCATGATAATGGACTAGTGCCATAAAATGGGCTACGAAGTCATATAATCAGAATTTTCTGATAACTTTTCTTACAAATCCATTTGAAACATAACACTCCTATCACATTTATTGAAGCAATTACACTATCCCCTGAATAAAAGGCAATAATAAATGGAGCTTGTGCTTCATTAAAGCAATTACATTATTCTCATAATAGAAGGAAACAATAGATATAACTCTAATGCAACAAATATGCATGAAAAGACTCAGACAATTTTATTATTTGAATCCAAAAGAGCAGTACATCTCAGCCATGAAGACAATTATAAGCTAAAATAGACATGAAAGCTTAATTTAGAACACACACTTTCAGATTAATGACTCAGCTATAATCATCCTAGCATATAATCTACCCAGAGCTTCTGTCTGCCTTGTAGAGCTTTCAAATATTGGAACCCAAAAATTAGAACCCTTGAGAAGAGAAGAGGAATAAAAAGAAGAATAGAGAACTCCAGAAGTTGATCTGAAAATGCCATCTGACAACTCCATTCCCATTGATTTGCAACAAGAAAATAATCTCTCATCTCTCTTCAATAAACGAAATTTTCCAAAAATTAGAACCCTTGAGAAGAGAAGAGAAATAAAAAGAAGAATACAGAACTCCAGAAGTTGATCTGAAAATGCCATCTTGCAACTCCATTCCCATTGATTTGCAACAAGAAAATAATCTCTCATCTCTCTTCAAGAAATTAAATTTTCCTCCAATTTTCCTTTACTTCAAGTTGCCAAGCAACATAAAACTTTACCATGTGAGGAAAATCTCAATTTTACTCTACTGTGTAAACTGTCTTCTTGCCCATTAAAGACTCTTTCTACTCTTTGTTGCACTTTATTTGCAGCAATACACTACTCTCCAACACATAATATTGCTTATAAAGTGTATATTAAATTCACTTTACATATACCTTTACTCATACCCCTGTGCACATTTTACACACTAAAGGCTTTCAGACAAAAAATATTCTTGTGCATTCCATTTCATTCAATGTTGGTTTGCCATTCACCTTGTAATGAAATATTTGATATTTCACTTTAAGCTCTGATGAAAACATTTGCCCATGTTTTAAGTTTTTCACTTTGATAGTTGCATTTCTCAACAATATTTCCATTTTAAATGTTTTAGTTGCATTTATCAGAGAATATTTCCATTTTAAATGTTTTGCTTTGAAACATTAAAAACCCTTCGCCTTTTGCAAAAAGTGAGAATTTTTGACTTTATTGGGTAAAACACTTTACCCATTCTCACAATTTCATTCCTATTTCACATTTAGAAAATTTAGCCCAGCACCCAGTTTTCGAAGGAAATCTTTTAAATGTGCTTTCCTCATGAACTTCACTCTCTCATCCTTTCACACCTAATCACATATTTTAAGGCGCGCTTTTAAAATGTTTTGAAAGCCTAAAATGTAAAGGTTGCAATGGATCGGGCCCACCCTTACTGTTTGTTTTTAAATGCTTTCCTTGTTAAAAAATTTCATCGGGCCTCCTAATTTCGTAAATATCCACTTTACCTTTCTCGCGGTCAACCCGCGCAATTAAGCGGTGATCACTTTAAGCCCGCGGGATAGCAGGGAACGATGAGGATGAGGTTGGAGTTTATCCTTCGTTTTCCACCGTCGATCTCATTCGGCTCTTTTCACTTACCCTAGTCTTTCTTTTCATGCACATGCCTGTGCTCTATTTGTTCTCCCAACCATGGCCGCACCTCTTTCCAATCACCATTCTCCCTACATTTAGCTCGAAATATTCATCATTCAACCAAATGCTTTGATGGCTGCCTTCAACACAGAGTGATTCCTCTATGCTCGTACAAAATACAATGCTCCTTCCACAAACATAGGCACTCTGTTTCCAGACCACGTGCCTTCTCCACTACTTACTGAGGCCGACCTCTCATTCACTGGATCATCTGTTAACTGCATTTTCTTTGATGTTTCTAAAGGTTTTTTTTATTAAATCTGCCTTGTTCACTCTGCAGCTAATGGCGTTTTTATTCATTGCATCTGATTGGAGTTTCTAAAGACATTTTAACAGATGCATTTTGAAGCATCTTCTGCTATGATGGCGTTCCTTTGTGTCTTTCCATGGTGTCCACACACATCCTTAGTGCTTCGATGGATGCTCATATTCATTTCCAGTAGTGCCCAATTAATGATATAAAACTCAAGTCAAATGAATTTGCTTGAAAGTTTCTATAGTCTTTTCAACATAAATCTTGAACGCCTCCCCTTTCAGTGCTTTGATGAATGTCCATTTGCTTCACATGGCATGGGCTTTCATTGGCTGACTACATTTGTTCACAAGTTTCAAGGCATTTTCAGCATATCCCTCTATCTCTTTGGTGCGCACCTTGCATTCTTCATTTTCTCATTTACTGTATTGCTTGAAAGTTTCTAAGGCTTTCAGTGTCTCCATCTTGTGCGTTGCAGCCATGGTGGGTGTCCATACCCCATTTCAGCGTTCCATTTCATTCAATTCACCTCCTTCATGTGGCACGGTGATCTTCCAAATCTCCTCTCAGTCATGCGTGGCTACTTCTCTATTATTTCCATCGAGCTCCATCACTCACCTTTACAGTTGTCATTTGCATTTGTTTGGAAGTGTTAGAGGACTATTCAACATGTCCATTTTCTGCCCTATCCAGATGCTTTTTTTGTGAATTTCTACAGCCTTTTCAACAAATGCATTTTGTGCATATGCTACAAGTTGTGGCACTTCATGTCACCCCATAGATGTGTGATTTCCATCGCCCTTCATACTGGCGCCTACCTTCATTTTTTATGCGTTGATGGTGCTCATGTCTTCAAAACCTTTGTGCAAGCTTTAAATCTCCTATGCCTTGTCTATGCTTCCAATTTCTGGCAGATATATCTAATTGGCTGTGCAAATTTCCCCTTTGAATTAATCATAATGGTTGCTTCCTTCTTCGATGTGCGTGGCTGCATCCCACGTTGGATTCCCCTCTACTAGTGTATGGCATTCACTACAAACTCACACTCCAAGCAGCCCTTTTCCACAATTGATTCCTCATACTCCACAATGTAGAGGTAATTGACATTGAAGATGAGAGCTATCTCGTTGTGTGCTGATTATCCACACATACTAGCTTGGCAAGCATAACCAATTACCTTTAATACATACTTCTTTTGAGCTTATGAAGCACAAAAATTACAAAGCCAAATGCCTCCTTACCAATCAGTTTTATAACCTTATTATTATTCACTTTTGAGCCCATAACAAGCCAATTTGCAAACTCCTAAAAGGGCTTTGCGGCTCGAAGGAGACCAAAGCATTAGCCCTGTATAAAGTTTATCACTCAATAACTATATGGCTGCAAAGTGGTACCATTTGGAGCTTTGGATAGCAAGCTATCAAAAACCTTCAATTGAGAGAACATCCTAAACCTTTTGTCCCCTTTAATATTCTTTTTGATCCCATCATCGAAGTTCTCCTTTTCTGCACTTAATCCCAATTTGTATTTCTTCTTCATGACTATTTTTCGATGGACATAGTTGCTATTCAGAGGCTTGAATTATGCTCAAATCTTCATCATGTATTTGAATAGAAGATGGACCTTTCTTTACATTTGAACTCTTGAAGGCAAGGATGTCTATATACCCTTCCACTTACTGACCATCTCAAAAGCATTTACTTGATGTGGTTGCAATACTACAACAATTGCAAGTTTATGACCACACAAAGCAAGTCAGGTCCCATGTGGCCCTGGCTAAAATTTTTTTTGCTTTCAAACAAATTTTCCCCTCAAATTGACCTAGGAAAATTTTGAATGCTTCAGGAGTTAAACAATGAACTAGGTCATGATCAAAATTTGTTTTCTGGCACTTCGAAAAATTGAACAAAACTAGCCATTGAGCTTTGGAATCTGTTTTGAAAACTGATCAAATGGCCTCATGAAGACCCAAAAAGTTGTAGGCATGTAGCCATTGGTCTAGAGAATTGAATGCAAAAGATGGATTTGAGAAATCAATCATGAGGAATAAGTTATTAACTGACATAAATGCTTGAACTTTCTGCAACAAACAGCTATTTTGAACCCAATTAAAACTCAAGAGATCCCCTAGTTGCAAAAATATCAAAACAACTCCGGGTGAGCTGACACTAGATGCAGTAGATAATTTTGGTGCAATGAGCATGTGTGAAAAATGGCTTCGCTCAAATCATCGTTGAGAAAAGGATATTGAAGGTCAAAGTTGACCTCTTAGAAAGGTTGTTAGAAATGCAGATGCAAAATTGAATAAATTGCATTTTGTTTTGATCTGCTAAAAATAGAAAATCAACTCGTGAAGCTCTGAAAACTGACATATGAGCTCATCTTTGTATGGAGAATTTAGAAAAACAATCATTTTTTCATGACGATGAATTGATTGTATAATACAAGCTCAAACGGGAAGCTACTTTGCAAAACTGAAAATTTGCAAACAACAGAAAAGTGTCAAAATCCTCTAGCTTCACTTTTCAAAACCCTATCAAAACTCATTGTGGGAAGCTGAAAATTGACATGAATACTCACATAGGACACATGACTGAATCTGCAAATGGGTTTTGCACAAAAATCAACAGGAATCAAAATATGACCTTCCAAAGTAGGTCAATTAGGCAGATTCTTTAGGTGCACTTCTGAAAGTGCAAAGGATTTTTTTTTTAAATGGGCATCTCAAATTTGGTAATTTTGAGAGTGCCAACACCTTCCCAACTACCTCCCTCTACCACCCTCTCTTGCTCGCCCTCCTCACAGATGGATGAAAATGGCCTCACCACCTATTGTCTCCCTACCCTCCTCCTATATCCTCCTCTCCCCCTACATTCATTTCCACCATCATAACCTCTCCCTCCATCTCCCCTCCCCCCATCTCCTCGACCACATCTCCATCCTCGATCCCCTCTCTAACCTCATGAACCCTTGTCGTGATGTTGTATTAGCATCAGATAATCTGGATCTGTGTAAGGAACTAGCCTGTGCATTCCCCACCATGTATCATACTATGTGGTAGTGCATGGATTTGCTAGACCTCCCCTCCAAGATCACTACACTAGTTACAGTGCATCTATGTTCTACTCTATTGTAACCAGTAGAATCACTAGACCGCATGGTTGTACCTTGCATGAGGAGCACACAAAATCTATTATAACTTGAGGCACATGTTGTACCTTTTCAAATAGTCTCCTAACCTGCTCTAGTACACATCCCTCAATAATGTGTTGGGACTAGACTATTCATCCAATCAAATATCTCACCTGCATACACCATAGTAAATGCTAGTCCTCATCTGGCCACTATGTGTAGTCCATGTATGGCCTCCATATAAAGTTGACCAACATATCTATCCCATGCCTCCAATAACTTGTGTCCCCAACACAACTCTGGGTTATGACACTACCATATAGGTACACATATGACATACTAGCTCCTAACTACCTACTGACTAGAGGATAAAATACATCAATGTGTTTCTAGACCCACACCATCAGTAAAGTCACTCCATAGCTCATTGAATGACCATCTTGATAAGCAATTCCATGTAACTGGAAATATAACATGGCTAGTAGACAAAGCCCCCATGCATAGACTATCCCATCCTGCAATATACCAACCAGCATCTCACTCCATCCAACTAGAAAACCATGTCCTTGATGGTCTAGAATAACTATGTTGATAATAAGTGTACATAGAATGCAATTATATCACTCATACCTCTCTACCATATACTCCTACCTAATCTTATAGCTCTTCATGCCAAGATCTTTGATGTCCTCGTACACAAAGTAATCTTTCATGGCCTAATATCCTTGTTTAGGGTTGTACCTCACCAGCTCTGCTCAGATCGGAAACCTCAAAATATGGCACACATCCTCCAGTGTCAAGCTATAGCCTCTCCTATTAGGAGATGAAATGAGCATGTCTTCGGGTGCCACCTCTCTACAAGTACAATCATTTCCCTCAATAGTTGTGGCTCATAATTACACTAGCATCATTTCCCTATTATTTGCATCATGCATTCTTGATCACGTCATTTCCAACAACATATGTAGTGTTTAAAGACTTGCAATGCATTATAATTGACCTAAGATTTAACCTATTCGTGACCTTTGCACTTGCGGTGAATCATGAGAAATTGCGTTGCTTGCAATAGCAATTGCAGTGAACCATGTTCACCACAATTTTGTACTAAATTTTTTAGGCCCTAGAAATGCATGTAAATAAAAAATTGACAAGTATTCACTAGGTCCCTAGCTCGCTCAAGTCACCAAAAGGTACAAATGTAGTAGCCAATGTGATTGATGGGAAGAACAGGTGACATCTTGGTAGCTAGATTCTCTCAGAGCTCCTCAATTTTGAAAGTCAAAATGCACAAATGAGGAGTTTTACCCTCTAATTTCTATTTTTAGCCATCCAAATTTTAGGGTTTTCTCTAGTTGCACTTGTTGAAGGGTTCAGAAGCCTAAAACCATCACCCAAAATGTCCTTAAAATTGTATCTTTCATCACTAACACTTTCCTAGCTATTAAATTAACATATTAGAACAATTTCCGTTTTTTATGAATTGTTTTTGAAACATTGCAAAAAAAATTTGAGGGTGCATAGGTCCATCTTATTTACATCGGGGCTTGTTTTGATTGATTTTCTTTAACACAACATGATAAATGAAATTGTATCAAAGAGAGGAAAAATGTAGACAATAAAAATTGTCCTATGCTTGCAACTTTATTAATTTCGCTTTCATCCTTCATAATTAAATATTTTTTATTTCCACTTTTGATTGATTAAATAATCTCTATTTATTTAATTTTGTCATTAATGTCTTTGTCTCCTATAACTAAATAAATTATATTTATTTAATTATTTACCATTTTCTACTATAATTAAATAAATATGTCAATTGTTTAATTATACATTTTAGTCTTTTCTGCCATAAATTAATAAATTTTATTTACTTAATGATTTTCTTTTTTCTCTCCCACTTTTTGAATTAAAATTGTTATTTAGTCAAAAAGATAACTTTCCTTTTCATCTAAGATTTAAATAATGTTTCGATTATTTAACTCTCCACTTTCCTTCTCAAACTAAATGATTCTTTAAAATTATGTAGTTCGTTTGTCAGTCTTATTCCTATCATGTCTTGTCTCATTTAACTTCAATCATTGATTGAAATTAAAATGATTTAATCTCAACCATTCATTCAAATTTGTCTTTTCTATAAAAGACGCCTACCCTTGTCATTTTGGAGGATCCAAAATCGATACTAAGACAATTATCTTCAAAATTTCACTATCATAGGAACAAACTATTGTTGCATACTTATAATTTGAGGGAAATCAAACATCCAATGAAAAATGGAGAAGGGAAATAAAGGTGATGAACATTTGATAATTTTCCTTAGTTTATGCTTATATGTTCTTCATTGCTAGATTAAGGATTTAAGGTTTATGTTATATGATCTTAACCTCAAATTTTCCATATTACACATTTCACAAAGTTATCTGATTCTTATACTACTATTTTAAAGAAGTTATTAAAAGATAAAGTCATAACATTTATAGAAACTTTACCTCTAATTGAGTCCTATCCTAATTAGTATGATGAGCATCAATTTTGTCAATTCCACCAAGTACACGAGCATGATACCAAGTGAGGCTTACGCCTATGTCGTGAGATTAAAAACCACATCGATGATGGGACAATTTATCTTAATGGAAAGAAATACAATTTTAATAAGTCTATGGCAAAGGCTAACAATGAATTGTAGATTTATAGTGATTCATTTCCCTCACATTCTACAAATTTGGTAATATAACCTTCTACATCATCAAAGTTAGTTTTATATGATTACATGAACATGGTTTCTTCACACATATCCCTCCTCCCAAAAAATGCGAGTGTTACACCTGACATAACATTTACCTTGCATGATGAGCCTCTTAATAAAGAACTCTCCCCTTTATACATCACTACCTAGATCAATGGAAATTTTGTAACTAGCATCTTAGTTTATCCAATGAGTTAGGTTAATGTGATAACAAAGTAGATTCTATTCATAAACAATTGGCATAGGGAGTGATTCAAAGAGTTGGAGACCACCATTTGTATGCATGATGGATTCTCTATACCCACTTTGGGCTCTATTTCTATTTTCATCTTGGTACGACTTAAGACTATTGATGCTTCTTTAATTATCATTCTAAAGTTTGATATGTTTTTGAAGCACCATAAAATTTGCAAAACTCTAAAACCTCAAACATGGGTTAGTTGTATGCAAACTTTATCAAAATGCTCCTATGAAATAACATGTAAATGCTTAAGAAAATGCAACAAATAAAAAATTGGATCAAAGAGACATTTCAAAAGCATAACATGTACCTATTCCATATTGGATTGGTGCCAAATGTGAAAATGACCCTTTCCCAATCCTTGCTAAAACTCACAAGATGCAATGCAATGGTGATGGGAAAAATTAGTTCTCAATTGAATAGAGTAACTTTGCATGAGAGTGTAGATAGATTGATGAAGAATGAGGCCTTTCATTTATAGATTTTCATGTTGGAAGAGAGCTCAAAATAGAGAAATGTTGGATAATGATTTGGCCAATGGGATGAAGCCACTTGTCACATTATGATAGGTTGAGGAATGTGCAAGTTTTGGCCAATGTGCCAAAGAGGGGGAGATTTAAATTTGAAATTGTGAATTAAATGTTGAGTGGGGGACATGAAAGAGAGAAGTTATTGCCATGTTGGAAGAGACGCGTCAACTTGTCTTCATATTCAAACTTGAGGGAATATTCCATTTTTATGCCAAGTTGAAAGAAAATGATGAATTTATAAATGAATTAAAATGATTTATTGGTGCAAGTGGGAAAAACTAGAAGATGTGATGGGTGGTTAGATCAGGATTAGCTTAGCTTAGATGATGTTTAGGTGATTTTGACCCACTTGACTTAAATATTTTGATTTATTTAAATCAAGAGGGAGAAATATGAATTTTGAGATTTAATTGAATAAAGTCTTGATTTATTTAATCAAAGAGGGAATGATAGGCTTAAATTAAATAGATTTAATTTATTCAATTTAAGTGGATAATCCTTAGAGATTGAATTAAATGAACCTGATTAACTTTATGAGCGGATGAATGTGAACTTGGTTTACTTGATGAATGGACCTAATTAAATGCATGATGCTAATTTTGCATGTCTACATTTTTCCCCTCTTTGAAGCAATGTACTTGCTATGTTGGTTCAAAGAATAAACTTGTCATGATCAAAATTCAATTTTTTTAAAAAAAATTTAGATGCCCCAACGGAAAGAAGTACACTAGTGCATTACCCCCTCGAGAGATTGAGTGAAAAGATTCTATTTGAGGGTCGTTCTCGCGATAAAGAGGTTCAAAATGGATGGTTATGGATGATGATGCAAATGAGATAGTTTTAAGATGCTTAGAATAAAAATCTATATTATCTTAAACAACTTAAATGATGATATGATGTGATGATGGATGAGATGGATGATGTGATATGCTATGATTATGAAAGTGTATGGTTTTATGAGATTCTTAGACTAATAGATCTATATTATGATGATGAACATGCATGTGGGATGATATGTAGAATACTAATGGTTCGTGGATGCAGGATGGATGCATAGGTGATGATGATTAACTATTCATGACGTGATGTTAGTGCAGAAAAGAAGACATTTAGATGATGACAAGAGGATCCAACAAGCCAAATTTATGAGAGATGATGACAAGAAATGATGATGATAGATGGATGATTTTCTTATCAAGGATTGGGATTTTAAAAGGGTCACTTACCTTATGTTTGATAACACACATAACTACGATGCATCAAGGTATAAAGGACCGGGATGGCGTGGTACTTAGTATGATGGAATTTGAATCGAAAAATTGATTGGAGTATTCTTGTTCACACCTAACATACAAAAACCTTGCTAGGATGCACTTTAGAAATTTCAAAAAAATCTCGAACCAAAACACGGAAAGGTATAACCAATCAATGCAATAATCAACAAGCTGTCCAAAACACCCTCTATACATATCCAACAAAACAAGTATTCGCCAAGTTATTTTACAAGAATTCCCAACAAGCACAATAGACAAAAGATAATGATTGTTTCCCCATTCCTATCTCTTTAAATCCTTCGTTCGGATATCATCGAGAGGTCCTTGGACTAAGCGCAACAAGATAAGTCAAAAGACAAAGATAAAGAACACAAACAAGTTGATGTTCTTCAATGCCACTAACCAAAAGGGAATGTGTTTTTAAGGATAAGAACCGAAACTATTGCCAAAAGATAATGCCCATTGTGGGAATGATACATCCTAGGACATGTTAGTGGATGGCGGCATGTCATTTCATTTATCCAAAGTGTTCTTTCTGATAAATAATGCCCATTGTAGGAAGGATTCATCCTAGGACATGATGTTATCAAATGATTGATATGGGACTATTTGGATGATGGACTATCGACACAAAGAATTGACCAAGTTGTTTACATACTGACTTAAACCTGAGACATGATGTTTTTGAGTTTTACTTTTAAGCTGCTAGACTTGTTTCTAATTGGGTATGTGCAGGATCATCATGGAAAAAATAGGCCCTTAACTGGCAAAAAATTTAGAAAAATCAGAGTTAGGTAACTTGACGTAAAAATTTGAATAGGTTATCTATATTATTTCAAAAATATGTAAGAATAGAATTTGTAGAAAATTCAATTTAGTTTCTAAACCACTAGGTTTATTTTTTCTTTTTAAAAATCTATTTGGTGAAAATTTGAAATTTCAATGCAATAGTATTTAAATTTTAGGGAAAAAATAAGAAGTAGGTGTTTGTCTGACCACCCTAACCACAATAAAATGATAATATTCTTTTATAATATTTTAGACACAAGTAGAGGACTCATGTTTGGATGTGATGTATATTTTTTTGTAATTTTTTTCCACGTAAATAATTAATTATGATTTTTTTATTACAACTTTTAAAAAATATAAAAACTCGTATGTCTGACCACCTTAACTTGATCAAAACTTCATGAAATTCAATTTTTTTTTTTAATCCTATAGTATGTGAATCATAGTATGTCATGCATGTTTTAGATTCAAAAAATATGACACCATTTGAAAGCTATAGATTTTTTTCAATCATCCTATCAATCAACAATTTAATCATAATTCAAGTAGAAAATGAGTAATAATTATTTATTAAATTCAAAGTAAAGCATAATTTATATTGTTGGAAAGCTGAGAATATGCTTTAAAAAGCCTTTTCATTTCATCAATTTTGGGTAAGAAAAAAGTTGTCAGCCACATACTGTACAAATACCCATCATATTGCCACTTTTTGGCCCATCATGATCCTGCACATACCCAATTGTTTCACCAAAGGTTGAGGATGGCAATTAGTTTATTATGGATGGTGTTATTGTGGGTGCAAGCGAGATGAGGTGGATGGATTTTTTCAAATATTTGGATGTTTTTGGAGTTTTACAATGTTTTGAGGCTATTTTTGGTATTTTTTGAGATTTTCAAATGTTTTGATTTTTGATTTTCCAATGTTTTTGGGGTTTTTTGAGATTTTGACCAAGATACTAACCTAAAGACCTATCCTAGCGGCCTCAGGGGCTGATCAAAAAATTAGTCTTTCCTACATTATACATGCAGAGATCACGTAGTTCAACTGATGACTTGACCGATTTACAGATGAAGATATACATGATGAACTATCAGTTTATTATGACAGACTTCTAAAGGACTGACCTAAGTGTCTCGGGGGATGATCAAAGATCAACCTTGCCTACGTTCAAGGCTCAGAGATGTGTAGTTCGACAAGACAACTTTTTTTTTGACTTTTTGAATGACTTTTTAACCTATTTTTGGGTTTTTTGATATGTTTTGATGTTTTTAGATTTTCTAGTTTTCTGATGTTTTTGAATTTTCTGATATTTTGATGTTTTTAGATATTTTGATATTTTGATGTTTTTGTATTTTTTGATATTTTGATGTTTTTGGATTTTCTGATATTTTGATGTTTTTGGATTTTTTGATATTTAGGACTTTAAGAATATACACGAATATGATCCAATGAGAACATGCCCCAAGCGTGATGCATTAGACTACTCTGATAAAGGCAAGACAAACTAACCTTGAGGATGGGCCGAGTAGTACTAGGAGGGATCATGATATGAACACATGACCAAGCTATGGTGCAGATGCGAGTGGATGAGTGATGGATGGAGATTTGGATGTGATGGATGATGGATGGATGATGCAAAACAAGTCGTAAAGATCCTGATGGATGGAAAGTGCTTATTTATGCAAGGAGCCTGTTTGCCAAATTTTCATGAAGGTACTTGTGCAAAGTTCCACTGAAGTGGTTTTCACTAGAGGAAGATTTTTTTCTTTACTATTTTTTATCCTTTTTCTGATTTTTTTATTTTTTTAAAATTATTTTTGTTGTCACCAAGATGCATGTTTTCCAGGTTTTTGCTGAAGTAACCATTTTTTTAGGACATTTTCTGATTTTTTTGATTTTTTGGTTCTATACCTTGAAAGATTTAGGCATAATTTTTTTTGAGATGAGAGCTATTCATGGGCTCTTGCAGAGGTTCCCCTTTGGGTGTTGATAACCAATATGCCCCTAATTTGTAACTTGTTGTGATGATGAATGGTCCTAGCTAATTAGGTTCAAATTTTCCTTTGTTGCATGGGTTAGGGACATTCTTTTGATTTTCTTTTAAGACTAGTTCTCTGACTTGGAATGCCTTGCTTCTTATTTTATTATTTAACCTCCTTTTAAGTCTATTCTAATAGAATTGCAAGTGATTTAAAGCATCTATACGTCGCTCATCCAATAACTCCAGCTCATTTAGTTTTGATACCCGATACTCTTTATCTGTGATGAGGTTTTGTAATGATATCCTGAGGGATGGGAGCTCGATCTCAATGGGGAGTATTGCTTCTGATCCATAGACCAAGGAGAAGGGGGTGGTTCCGGTGGGTGTACGGATGCTGGCTCGATAGGCCCAGAGGGCAGGATTAAGCTACAAATTCTAGTCACGACCTACATCTTTGACTGTTTTCTTGAGGATTTTTAGAATGGTTTTGTTTGTAGCTTCTGCTTGGCCATTGCCTTGGGGATAGTATGGGGTGGAGAAACGATGTTGGATTTTGAATTTCTTACATAAGTCATGAACCTCCTAATTCTTAAATGGTGTCCCATTATCTGAGATAATAGCTTGTGGAACACCATATCAACAAATGAGATAGTTCAAAATTAATTTTGAAATCTATTTCCTAGTTATATACGTCATGGGTATGGCTTCCACCCACTTAGTAAAGTACTCCATTGTGGTTATGATGAATTTGTGGCCGTTAGATGAAGTGGGCATGATTTTTCCAATGAGAACAAGTCCCCACTACGAAAAGGGCCATGGTATGATGATAGGATGAAGATCTTGAGCTGGAGCATGGATGAGGTCCCCATGCTACTGAAATTGTAGACACCTTCTGGCATCTAGTCATCTGCTTCTTGTTCCATTGTGGGCCAATAATACCCCATCCTCAGCAATTTCTTAGCTATGGTCATTCCACTCGAGTGTGAACCACAGATACCATTATGAACTTCAGCTAGAGTGGTTAACGCCTCCTCAATGTTTAAATAGTGTAGTAGGGTTCCTTCTATGCTTCTTCGATATAGGGTATCTCCTAGGATGACAAATCTAGATTCCTTTTTTATAAAGGTTCATTTTAGGTTTGAGGGTAAATCAGCTGGTATGACTCCTACTCGAAGGTATGTGTAAATTTCGTGATACCAAGGATCACCAGGACCAATGATTTCGCACACATATTCTGATTTTGGTACCTTGAATGCAGGTACGAGAAGCTGCTCAATCAAGAATTCATATTTTGGAACATTGTTGGGGATGTCAAATAGGGACCCAATTGTTGCCATGGTGTCTTCTGCTCTATTGTTGGTTCTAGGAATCTTCTCAAATGTTATTTCAATGAAGGATTCTTTGAGAGTCTCCACCAATTTCTTGTATGGAGTGAGTTTGTCATCCTTGGTCTGGTATTCATTGTTTACTTGATTTATGATCAATTGAGTGTCTCCGTAAAATTTGAGAATGATGATGTTCCATTGCACTGCTATTCTAAGATCTATGGTTAAAGCCTCGTATTCCGCAATGTTATTGGTGCAGGGAAGTGCAGTTTGTAGGACCTGGGTATGCAATCCCCTTGTGGTGTGATAAAGAAAAGACCAACTCGTGATCCGTGTTGTGTGTATGAGCCATCGAAGTATAGTTTCCAGTGGTTAGCTACGTTGAGATTAAAAATGGATTAATCTAGAAACTCTAAGGAAAGAGGATTCTTAGAATAAATAGGTGCTTCTGCTAGTTGGTATGCGAAGACTTGGCCTTTGATTGCTTTCCTCTCCACATATTTGATGTCGTATTCTGACAATATCATCACCCATTTTGGAATTCTTCCTATGAGCATTGCCTTTGATAGTAGATACTTGAGAGGATCAATTTTGGTAATGAGTTTTATTTTATGTGCCAACATGTAATGTCTAAATTTTTGTGATGCAAACACTACTGCAAGGCATGCTTTCTTGATGAATGAATAATTTAGCTCATGCCCAACCATTGTCCTGCTGATGTAATATATAGCCCTTTTTGTTCCATTTTTGTCATGCTAAGCTAAAAGAGCTCCAAGGGTTACTGTTGTTGCTGACACGTATAGAATCAATGGTTTTCTTGGGATTGGTGGCATTAAGACTGGTGGTGTCAGTAGGTATTCCTTGATTTTGTTGAATGTCTCTTCACACTTGGTATCCCATTTGTATGCTACTCGCTTGTGGAGTAGGTGAGAGTATGGGTTCTATTTGTCTGCCAATTGTGCTATGAATCTTCAAATGGATTGTAGTCTTCCTTGGAGACCTCTCAATTTCTTTAATGTTTTCGGTGCCTCCATCTCAAGGATTGCTTTTATTTTTGCTGGATCCACCTCGATACCCCTCATTGACACAATATATCCTAGGAGCTTTCCTGATTGTATGTCGAAGACACACTTCTTTGGGTTTAGTTTGACCTTGTACTCCTCCAATTTGTCAAAGATGGCACTTAGGGTTTCTATGTGATCTTTTCTCTTTCTGTACTTAGCTAGAATGTCATCAACATAGTCTTCGATTGTCTTATGAATCATGTCATGAAATATCAATGTCATGGCCCTTTGATATGTTGCTCCTGTGTTTTTTAAGCTGAATGGCATCATGTTCAAACAGTATGTCCCCCATGGACAAGTGAAAGTTGTTTTATGTTGGTCCTCTTTAGCTATCATGATCTGATTGTACCCTAAGAATCCATCCATTAGTGACAACATCTCATGTCTCGCTGTCATGTCTACTATCATGTCAATGTTGGGAAGCGGGAAGTCATTTTTTGGACATGCCTTATTCAAATCTTTGAAGCCTGTGCAAATTATGATATTTCCATTGGTTTTTGAAACAGGTACCAAGTTTGATACCCATTCTGGATAGTCTATCAGTCAGATGAATCTTGCATCTAATACCTTTTTTAGCTCCATTTTGACTAGTAGGGCGATCTGAGGATGCATTTTTCAAAGCTTTTGTTTGACAGGATTTGCTTCTAGATACACTGCTAAGTGGTGAACCACAGTCTTTGGATCAAGTCCTGGAATGTCAGCATAACTCCATGAAAAGTTTATTTTTCTTTCCCTTAGGAATGATGCTAGGAGCTCTTGCTCTTCTTATAGTAGTGATTCTGTGTAGAATGTGATATTTGGGGTCTCCTCTGTTCCTAGGTTGACCGAATTGCATTTTTTTGCCAAGACTACTAACTTTTCCTGATGAATAGCTCTTAAAGGAAGATTGAATCCCCCATCCTCAGGCGCCTCAGAGAGGTTTTCACCATTGGATGCGTCCTTTCTTTTTAATTTTTTCTTGTCAGAGAGTAACACAATGTGGTTTTCACTCAAGGTCTTGGATATTATTCTCAATTTCTTGCTTTTGCGACTGAAGGATTCAATCGTCTCCCCATAATAGGCATGTGTGTCCAACTCCATTATAAACCCTGCTTTGTGATCCCCACCTAGAATTTTATCTCGCAATCCCATGAATTATGAGAGTTCCTCATCGTTTTTGAATGTATCAAGAAATAGTGGTCCTTGTTGGTCATAGTCAATGAGTTGGGGATATACTAGGTGAATCTCATGATTTTGGTGGTCTATTTCAAAAGATAGGGTGCTAATCATGCAAAGAGTGGTATCCTCAAATAGCCTAGGTAAGTTAGTTAGGTGGTCCTCGTCATCGCTACTACTACAGATGTCAGTTATATCAAATGTAAAGTTATCTATGACTCTACCTGTAGACACTAGTAAGCGTAGTTCTGTTGGGGTTGGATGAGGAGGATTATTAACTGTTCTAACTAGAGGATTTCGGCCTCAGATGGTTATACTCGGAGGGGTACATACAAGGCCAAGATTTGTTATTGGTCATGTCTCTGGCATGATAGGTATTATAAGCCCATTTTCATTTTGTCCCAGTCTTTGATTTCTGTCGTAGCCCATTGTGAACATCATTTGCAGACCCTTGCTTCTGTCATCCATTGGTAAGTCCACTAATGGTCTTTCATCTTGATATAACATGTGAGATGGATCCACCTCAATAACTTCTCATCCCAAATCTCCCCAACTTGTGAAGGTGGGATAGTTTTCAGGAGACGTTTGGGATGTGGAGTCTTCATTTATTTGCGGTCGTCCCCATGATCTAGGAGATTGTGGTAACTCTCCTACCACAAAAGCATTATTAGGAAGCTTGCAGTTGCCACAACCATTATCTTGGATGATGACCTTGATGTCAGAGATGGTGGGGATGGCGGGAGTGGTGGGATCGATGTATGGTGTGGATGGGACCTCATCATTTTTTGGTACTTGGGGGATTTTGTAATACTTTGCTTCAAGATTTTTGCAATAGGAGAAGGGTTCAGGATCTCCATGGATGGTAACTTCTTTTCCGTTATGTGTAAATTTCACACATTGGTGGAAAGTTGATGCTACTGCTTTCATCGCATGAATCCATGGACGTCCTAGGAGGATGTTATATGGCAAGTCAAGGTCCAAGACCTAACAAGTGGTTTCCATGATGGCAAGCCCTACTTGAATAGGGAGTTTGATTGTGCCCTGAGAGACTCTGTCTTGATCATCATATGCTCTTATCGTGATACCCTTCCCTTTGTTGATAAAATCCTCTGATATTTTCAATTGCTTGATGAGACTAAGGGAACATATGTTCAAGCCCACACCTCCATCCACCAGGACCCTTTTGATTTTTCTCTTATGTACTATGCTTCCAAGTGAAGTGCACGGTTGTGAGAAGGTTGAGCGGGAAAATTCTGGTTAGAGAATGTAATAAGATTAGGCATAATGATATTTCTGACCATAACTTGGAATTTTTCCACATCAAGAGCTATGGGAACAATGGATGAGGCCAAGGCTTCTTCAAGAATTTTCTTATGGGAAAATGATATTTTTAGCAACTCCATGATGGAGATTTGTGTTGGCGTTCTTTTGAGCTGATCTAGGACATTGTAGCCATTAGGGACGGATCTAGATGTAGGGACTCTGTTTGGCTAGGATGATCTTGCAATGGTTACTTTTCCGCCTCTTGTGGTGACTCCACAATCTTTGACATAGGTGCCCTTGATAGTAATGACCATGCATTTTTCATCTAAGGAGTAGACGAATGTTTCATACAAATGATTTATGTTTGAGTAGGTTCCTTTCCCTTTATCATTGTTATTGTTATTCCCTTTGTTGCCATGATTCAACATCAGATTCATATATATCTTAAGATCCTAATTTCCTATAGGTTGTTCCACGTTTATGATTCTTTTATCGATGAGATATCTGGCTATGTTTTTTAGTCTCATGCAACTATTCGTGGTATGGCCTTTGATTTTATGGAACTCTCAGAGTTGATTCTCATTATACCAAGGAGATTTCACATCTAGTTCTTGGTAATTCTCAAATGTAGGAGGATTGATGAATTTTTCATCTATCATCTTTTTCATTATGTCTTCAAGTGGTTCCCCCAAAGTGGTGTATTTTCACTTGGGATAACTCTTGTTACATTGGGGTGGTCCCCTTTGCTCATTGAGATTCTTGATTGTCAGATTGTTGTGTGGTTGTTGTGTTGCGTGATGATTGTTTTGGTTTTGGATTTGGATTTGTGGTGAGGGTGTGTTTTGGCAAGGGGCACTAATGACCACCTTGGCATCGACAACACCATCATTAGTAACATTTTTGTTCCTTTCCCACGTGTGAGGTTTATCATTATAATTGGAGTGTGGGCAGTTGTTTTGTTGTTTGGGGTATGAAGTTGATCCCATGGGTTGGGTCATGAGGGCTCGTTCCATGTTGAGCACCTTGGGGATCAACTGGTCATATGTGGTTATCCCTTGAACCTTGAGATGAAATGCCAAGAGGCCATCAAAGTTGGCTATAATGGTGCAAACTTGTTGTTCTTCAGGCATGGTCCACTTGCTCTGATTGGCCTTAGATTTCCATCATTGTAGGAATGAAGCGAATGATTCACCCTTTCCTTGTTTCAGAGCTAAGAGTTTTTCTAGACTAACATCCATTGCAATGTTGCATGCATAATTTTTTATGAATGCGTCTATAATTTCTTCGAATGTCCTAATGCCTGAAGGTAGACGAGAGAGCCATTCCATAGTGTGGCCAGCCAAACTTCTAGAAAATAGTCGCATCAGATAAGTATCATCGTATGCAACTTCCATGAAATGAACCTGGAATTCCTTGATGTGATCTTCAGGGTTTCTCGTCCCTCGATATTTGTGAAATTTGGGGATCTAAAATCCCTTCAGGAATGGTTTCATTACTAGGTTCCTATCAAATGGATATGGACACAATTTGCTTGGTGTCTTTATTGTTTTCCTTGATTGAAGATCAAGTACTTGTTGCGAGAGCAACCTGATTTGTGTCATCACATCATTTTGTGGATCAAGGGGGGGATGAAGGTGTTTTGGGGTGTTTTGATTGTGGGTTGGATGGGTGGGTTGGTTGGTTTGTTGTTCAATGGTATGTGAATGTTTTTCTGAGCTAGGTAGGCTTCCACCTACTTTTGTATGAACAACGCTTGTTGTTGATCTTGTTGTTGAGCTAAGATTTGTGCTTGTTGTTGTGCTTGTTGATATGCTTGTTGTTGTTCCAACAACACTTGTTGTTGGGATGCCAACCCAGCTGCTTCTTTCTACTCTTGATATTGCTTAATTGCTTGCTGATATGCTTGCAATTGCGCTTCTTGTCTTTGTGCAAGAATTTGTGCTTGTGCATGTTGTGCTTGATATTGGGTTTTTTCCTGAGATTGTGCTTGTGCTTGCACTGCTTGTGCTTGGGCTTGTGCTTGTGCCGCTTATTTTTGTAATAGAATTTGTGCTTGAGCAGCCTTTTGTGCTTGTAATGCTTGCAATGCTTGAGCAGCTTGGGAAGCTTGTTGTTGTTGTTGCAATAAAGCTTGGGCTTGCATGGCCTATTTCCCTTGTAATGCAACTTGTGCAACTTGGGTAGCTTGTGCAACTTGAGTAGCTTGCTGAGTAGCTAGTTGTATGACTTTTTATTTCTGCACTTGTTGGAATCCCCTTTGAAAAGCATCTTGCAATGCCATGTTGTATTGGTTTGATGTGGTGGAAGTTGGTGGTGGTGGATTCAAAATGGCATTTGTGGCGAGCGATGATGTCGTGTTAGTGTTTTGAGTGACCGATGGTGTTGTTGATATGGTGGTTTGAGTGATAAGTGGTGTTGTTGATGTGATTGGTCCTTGAGAGACCATGCTTTGCAATGTTAAGGGGGTGTTTGATGATGTTGTGATTTCTTGTGTAGTTGTCATTTGTTGTTGCGATATCAATGACAAATTTTGTGCGTGACAATGGATGTAGATGTAGATCCAAGAACTCATCACAATGTTCCTTCCCTTGGGAAGAAATGAAACCAATTAAAGATGCAGGATATCTTCCCATGTGAGAAGATGTATGTATGATCTTGAATAGAGTTGAAGCTCATCCAAGAATTATTATGGTAGTGCCCATGATGTCTTCAAATGTCACTCAGGAATCTCCAAGCCAATGTTGACATGTGACATGGAAAGAGCAATCATATTTGAAGAAGACAAGGTTGATGCAACTTCATTGAAGTTGTCATTAAAAAGAAGGTTGATGTCCTCAATGTGTGCTTCCATGTTAGCAATGCAGGATTCTACGAAAAGACATGAAATGTCAAGTAGATATGCATCCCAATGAGCAATGCTAGGAAGAAAAATATCCTTCTGCAAAGCAGTGCTGGAAGCTTTCGAAGAAATGACTCTAAAGTTTGATGAAGTAAGAGGAGGAGGTGGAAGAATAATGATTTTCTCTATGTCAATTGGATGCTCTATATCTAAATCATGATATGGGATGTGAGTTGTGATCATAGTGGGATCATGTGGGAATGGAGAAACTGAGAAACATTGGAGTCTCCATGTATTTACCAAATTTTGATCTATAATGCATGTGGACATTCAATATCCATGATGACATACAAAGAGTCATCTGGAATATGTAAATCGATTAATCCACAAATATGATCATGAATATTAAATCATTTATCCTTCTAAGATTGTTTACCTAGTTTAGGGATAAGTCCATACAAATGTGGCATGAGATTATGGAACCTGAGATATTTCAGGATTCCTTCACACCAAGACTTATAGTTTCTCAATTTTAGGTTGATTACAGAAGAGTGGGTTTCATATCCCATGATTACAAATAGGTTTATTCCTTTAGATAATAGAAAATAAACACATTAAGAACACCCCCAATTTTGATGACCCCCCCTAGTTTTGGCACTTTATAAGTTAGTGCATGAATCTCTAATAATTTCCCTTTGCCAAACTTATTGTAAATGAAGAAATTAAATTTTCTTTCACAAATTTAAAAAATGGCAAAATAAACCCCCCTTTTGCAAATTAATTGCAAAACTATATTTGACCCCCTTTATAAGCATTTGATAATAAATTATGAAATCTTTTCTAACCACTATTAAATAACATAAAATTCTAATGGCTAAAAAAAATAGTTAGTGCATTTGAAATGTAACTTTAACTATTTTACATAAAAAGCTCAAGTCAAATGAGCATTTTTGAAATAAAGTAGTTGCTTGAAAGAAAGAATGAGTCAAAATATTAGGTGGAAGGTTTTTATAAATTGTGCCTCTTAAACCATAGACTTTTGGCACCTCAAAATGTCTCTAACACTTTCAAGCTTTTTCACTTAAAAGGAGAGAGATTTGGGGCCAAAAACCTCACCAGTTCATTCAAATATGATGTGTGTAATGATGTAGTGCCTAAATGATCCTAACTAAATGCAATAGATGAATTGAAACTAAACTAAATGAATGCAAATCTAAGATTTATACAATGTTGGAAAACACAGTGTAATATGCAAATAACATGAAAATCAAAGACATAATGCAGAACAAAAAGTACTGGGTTGAATATGAGTGTACTTGGACTTGAAGTGAAGTTGTTGAAGTGTTTGGAAAGCATATTGAAGTCACAAAAAATTCATTGTGGGAAAGTCTGTAAGAAATTAGTTTTTGTCTATCGAGATCCTAAATCCAAAAAAATGTTGATATTGATGTTAAGGAGGACTCATTTGCCAAGGGTGGAAAATCACTCAACTTCTAGATTTTTGGAAGTACAGTTAGCAACTCTACAACATTAGATCTGTCAAATATTGAATGTCGGGTTACTAAGGTCAAATCCTACAAAAAATAGATAGAAAGAACTCAAAAGAGGAGAAAAGATGTTTTAATGTCCTGAAGAGCTCAATTGACTTGATTCCACTTTTCAACACCTTTTAAACTTGTTAAATCTGAAAAATAAGACATACAAAAAGGGGAAAAATGTTGATGGGTTAGCAAATAGGGGTTTGCCTTGGTCAAACCCCACTGTGGTACTCAAACCCAATAAAAATATATGAAATTTAAGGGAAATGATAAATGAATAACATAAAGTATTACAACTTACCTCAAAACCCTTGAAGATGTAATTTTGAATCAATGTTAATGGTTTCTCCAAGATGCTTTAATGATTGTTTAATTATCTATTGCAAAATACTTGACAAAATGCTATGCTTGAATGCTTGAATGCTTGATGGATTGTATGAATGCTTAATGATATTCTTGGATGTTAAAATGAGATGAAATTAGCTTATTTATACCATTCATGTGTCTTAGTACCCGAGTATACATCATCACAGGCTGACATCAAATGTAAATTTGAATAAATCCCCAAAGAAATTTGAAATTATTTTCAATTTTGTGTCAAGGTGGACTCATTCGCCACCAATGGCGAATGGTTCCCACCTTGAAGGTGTGTCCAAGTGTTGGGAATTAAATGTCATTTAATGTAGTGTGTCAGGGTATCATTCAAAAATACACTTAAATAAACCTTATGAGTGTATAAGGAGGTCCAACAAGACATGGGAAAGGTGTAAATAAGGGGAAAATGCCTAGAAAAGCATGAATCTTTATAACAAGAGTTAACAACACTTCAAAATAGGACTTGTTGATGTGTTAAATGATGATTTTTAGGTGAATTATATTAAATAAAGTCTAGAATAATGTAGAAATTTTTTACAATACTTCAAAACACATTCACAAGACTTCAATATTTAATATTATCATTTAAAATAAGCATGTTCAAGCCATGTTGCAATTTAAAATTAAGACAATACATGTAAAACATGATGAAACAAGACCTAAAAGGCCATGAAAATTACAAGGGGCCATTTTTCTATGATACTTTTAGCCCCCACTTTAGTGAGAGGAAGAACTCGCTTTGGACTCACACTAAAGTAGCCATGAACATCAAAAAGAGGAGGGTTCAAATGTACTTACGTTAGAAATATGGAATAACAACAAACAAGAGGGATGATCGAGCCCCCAAGATGAAGATCCCATTACAAACCAAATATAAGAACAAAGGAACACACAAGTGTTGAGACATAAAATGACGCTTCCATCATCGATCCAACATGTTTGCGAATTAGATCTTGGAAAAAAGAGAAGATGTGTACTCACTTTAGGTCCACAAACTTTCAGATCATCCACGGGGTGAGAAGGGCCAAAAAAAAAAGATATACGTATGCTAGTTGGCATGCACTCAAAAACACAAAAGTGACTATGGGGAAAATTCATGCCACTAGTTGGGCTTTCCACTAAACCATGCCAAAGTTATACTACCTGATAACTTTAACAAGGCGCCACAAAAAGGGAAATGCAAATGTATATGTTGATTTAGAAATTTCATGAGACAAGAAAAACTTCATATGCTTATAACTCATGAACAAAATAAAACGACACAATAGTCATGCAAGTTATATTATGCAAGGTGGCCAAATGAAAAGTGCAATAAATGTAAAATGAAAAAATGTAATATGAAATATTTTTCAAAAGAGTCTTGTTCAGTTTATGTATAGTCGATCACTTAGGGAACATTGTATCTAATGTCTCCAAGAGAGGACCAACGAAAGAATAGTAGATTCACAACTTAGGGGATGCAGTGTGTCACATCAAACCACTAAGAGGAATATAATATGCGAAGAGATATCACACTTATGAAGGACATCATACGCAATGTCGTCCTTAAAGTAATGAAAACATTATATAAATGAAAAAGCTACACAAAGAACACAAAGTGAAATGTGGCATTGGATGCCCCCCACTTGAAAGTAATTGCTACACCTCATTTGTGAGCAGTTGTTTTAAAGTAGAAGAAAGAAAAGGGTATGTGAAGGATCATCATGGAAAAAATAGGCCCTTAAGTGGCAAAATATTTAGAAAAATCAGAGTTAGGAAACTTGACGTAAAAATTTGAATAAGTTATCTATATTATTTCAAAAGCATGTAAGAATAGAATTTGTAGAAAATTGAATGTAGTTTCTAAACTACTAAGTTTATTTAAAAATAAATAAAATCTATTTGGTGAAAATTTGAAATTTCAATGCAGTGGTACTTAAATTTTAGGGAAAAAATAAGAAGTAGGTGTATGTCTGACCACCCTAATCACAATAAAATGATAATATTGTTTTATAAGATTTTAGATATAAGTAGAGGAATTGTGTCTAGATGTGATGCATATCTTTTTGTAATTTTTTTCCAAGAAAATAATTAATTATGTTTTTTATTACAAATTTTTAAAAATATAAAAAATTATATGTCTGACCACCTTAACTTGGTCAAAACTTTATGAAATTCAATTTTTTTATCCTATAGTATGTGAAGCATAGAATGTGATACTGTTTGAAAGCTATAGATGTTTTTCAATCAACCTATCAATTAGGACTTTAGTCGTAATTCAAATAGAAACTAAATAATAACTATTTATTAAATTCAAAGTAAATCAGAGTTTATATTGGTGGAAAGTTGAGAATCTCTTTTAAAAACCATTTTTGTTTCATCAATTTTGGGTAAAAGAAAAGTCGTCAGCCACATACCCTACACATACCCATCATATCGCCACTTTTTGGCCCTTGATGATCCTGCACGTACCCAAAGTACAAAAGAAACAAGACATGAGACCCAACTAGGAAATCTCTATGCCAAGTCATATGTTTCAAACTGAGGCTTCATCATGTCAAGGAAAAAAAAAATATAGTAAAATGAAAGGGAGTTTCCCCCCAGAAAAGAAAACACACCAAAACACATAATGGATCTATGTATTTGGGGTTAGTACGTTTTGTGTTGCAATGTTTTTATGAAAGAGCATGGAACTGTCATCATCCCCTAAAGACATAGAACGAGAAGAATGACATAGAGAGAGTGAAAACAAAAGGAAAACAAAGATTCTTTTTGGGTCAACATGGAAGAGACATTGTGGTCTCAACACCTTGCATCATCCCCAAAAGGAAAACACAAGCGAAAAGAAAAAAGAAAAATAAAAAAGGATTTTGGGTCAACATGAAGAAGACATTTTGGTATCAATGCCTTGCATCATCCCCAAAAGGAAAAACACAAGAAATGATAAACAAAAAGAAAAGAAAGACACCTTGTGGGTCAACATGAGAGAGACTAAGGGCATCTCTATGCTTTGACTCATCCCCAAAGGATCAATATAAAACAAAAAGGAAAAAGGAAAGGACCATTTGGGTCAACATGGAAGAGACTAAGGGCATCTCTACGCTTTGCATCATCCCCAAAGGATCAACACAAAAAAAAAAGGAAAAAGACAACTTACAACATATAGAAGAATAGATATACAAATAGAGGAATTTTAAAAGAGGAGAAAATATAACATTGAACACACAATATGGGGAAACATGATATGCACATGAAAGAGCACAATACGTACATGAAAGAGAATGTACAAGAAAGAAAATAATAAATAAAGAAGTTGGTGTGGCAAGGGAAAATCGAGCATCTAATAGGTCACCCACCTCCCAATCATGATAATCAAATTGTAAGGATGGTTCACTATCTAATGGAGGAATTGCAAGTGCCATACTAGGAGAGTCACCAGGTTGCACACTTGGAATAAGGGATTTGTCATCTAGGCTCATAGAAGAGGAAAATAAATTATTTAAATTAGTATGCACCTCTTCGTCAATTTTAGCTACCTTTTCATCATCATCCTCAGCAAGATTAATGACTACAGAAGGACGAAGAGTAATCTCCAAAGAGGGTTGAATCAATAAAGGTTTATGTGAGGTAGGTTCAGGTTTTTGGGATGAAGGGGATGGAGTTTCAAGTGGTATGTCAAGAGGAGTATCAGGAATTACTTCTGACAAAGGAGGAGGTTTATTTTCTTTGTTTGTTTTAATTTTCAAATTTTTAGTGAGAAAATGACGACATTGTCGATGCTCTCCAGTATCTTGATTGTGTCTAAGTCTATTATGAATTTTTTGTGGTGTCAAGACAAATTGATCAACTTGAAGCTCTTTCATTTGAAAGGGAGGTGGATCAATCTCTTTCTCTTTAACTTTGTAAACTTATTTAAGGAAAGGCAACAAGGTTGGGCTATTCTCAACCTCTCTAGGTCATTTAGACAAAGGGGTTGAAGAATCAGGGTGTGACAAAATGGGTAAAGGTTGATTATTGTTTGAGGGAGTGTCATGCATGATTTCATCTATAACAAGAGGTTCAGAAGTGGGAGGAGAAACACAACTAAGAGACAATTCAACAATCCTTTTAGCTTTAAACTTTTGATAAGCAAGGAAGAAAAAGTATTTTCTAGGTGTGATAGGTTCAATCAGTTTGGTCCAAAAGGATTCTAGAGAAAAGTTACCTTTGGATGATAAAGGATTGAATTGGCTATGATGGATAGTAAAAACTTCATTGTCATGCAGAAACTTTAAAAACTTATGAATGACTAATGCAACCACTTTCATTGCGCGAAGCTAAGGATGGCCTAACTGCAAATGAAATTGGTCAGATTGAAAAACAATAGAAAATATCACATCAAGGGTTTTTGGTCCTATTTTTAAAGGTAGCACGATTGATTTGATCGTAGGGTAGGAAAAACTGTTATGAGTTTTAATCCATGTAGTTGCTTTATCATATTCATCTTGATATAAATTATGTAATACTAAGAACTACTCTATGATCACATTTTCACCACAAGTGTTATCTATTAGTATCCCATTAGTGGGCTTATCATAGATTCTTCCGGTTATGTAGAGAGGATCATCAGGAGTTTTGGTAATATATCTTTATCATAAAAGGTAATATCAAGAGGTTTATTATTATTTCCCTTACAAGGGATAACGTCTATCATAGCCACAAGATCATTCATAGGACTATAGTCAAAATCCATGGGAGATATGTCATTTTGCTCAGTATGTGTATTAATATGCATTACATTAGTGTTAGAAGGTTCACTAGCCTTGATAAATGAAGTAGTATGTTTAGGCATAGAGTTGGTGAAAATTTGCAAGTTTTGATTACGTGGTGCAACAGATTTGTTACTTCTATCTATGATGGTCAAGTGTCCTAGATCAATGAGGTCTTGAACAAGATTTTTAAGATGCTTGAAATTTTCAGTGTCATGCCCATTTTGATGATGGAAGTGACAATAAGCATTAGGTCTAAAAGAGGGTGGTAAGGGTTGGTTAGGATTGAGGGGACGAACAGGTGGCAAAGTGAGCATATGTTTTTCGAGTAATTGGTTCATGTTATTATGGAGGGAGTCGAGTAAAGGAGTGAATTATCTATTAGGGTCCCCATATTGATAAGGCACATAGTTTTTTGAACAGGTTGGGTAGGTTGTGGTTGCAAAGGTGGATTAAATTGTAAAAAGTTTTTGTTTGGTCATCGAATGATCTGAAATGTGGAAGGGATCTATGACAAACTTTGCTAAGTGATTATGCATGAAGGTGAAAAGAAATTAACATTGGAGTACTAGGAACATTAAATAGAGAGAATGATAGCATCGAGCAAGAAGAGAGAAGAAGACACAAATTTTATTTTTTGTAATCAAATTTGTGTCTTCTTCTCTCTTCTTGCTCGATGTTACTATCAGGTTAGTCTGTTTGGCTAGAAATGGATTGGGAACCACGACTTCAAACTGAGTTATTATATTCACACAAAGTCATGCATAAATGCATGAACGAAGGGAATTTCATCATCGTTAACTTGTCCTGAAGGTTTCTATGCAAATTATCAATGAACTTCTTCTGCAGATGTGCATCAGGAATTTTAACATTGATTTGGGAATACACAGATTGATATCATGAAATAAAATCAGTAATATTTTCATCTATGTTTTGTCTACATCGTATGAGATCGGCCATAGTCTTCTTAGGTTGCATATGAACTTGAAAGTTTCTTATGAAGGCATCCACTAACTCATTAAAGGAGCGGATGGAATGATTAGGTAAATTTGAAAACCATTCTAAAGCACTATCTTTTAAAGTCATAGGAAAGAGCTTGGCCAAGAGTCTCTCATCAAGGAAAAATTCACTACATAAGGTTGTGAAGGAATTAACATGGTTAACAAGATCTCCTTTACCTCCATATTTCTCAAATTGAGGCATTTATATTCCTTGTGGCAGCGGGGTACACAGAATCTCTAGGGATAATGGACTACTATGGATATGATATGTAATAGGAGCAAATTGACCTTAGCTAATGGTGGAAATTTGATGTTGCATGGATGATACCATGTTAAGGAGTTGGGTAATAATAGGATCATGGTATGTAGGTTGTGATGGAGTATAAGGAATGGCAAGTGAAGTGAAAGGAATGGTAGGAGGTGAAGTGAGAGGAATGGTAGGAGGTGAACTAAAAGGAGTAGTAGGAGGTGAAGTGAAAATAATGGTAGGAGGTGTGAAGGTGGTTGAAGGGATTTTGGATGCCACAAGGGAGGAAGGAATGTTGGATGGAACTATGAAAGGAGTCACATAACTAACCTATTGTAAAGTAGTAGTGACTTGTGGTGGGGTATAGGTTGGAATAGATGTAATGGTTGAAGGGGGAAGAACTTGAGATCCTCCTTGATTAACATGAGGGATTGTAGATTGATTATTAGGAGGAGCATGTTTATTACAAATCTCAAAAATCTTTCTTAGGATGGTTAAACCATCATCATGTTCAAGTAACTGATGAAGGTTATCAATGGTAGGTATAGCAGTTTTAGAAACATTCTCAAGAGTCAAGTCATGTTGTAAGTGTGTAAATTCTTCATGAATGTTAATCCTATCTTGAGAATTGTTTTGAGTTTCATCTTGGATTGGGTGAAAGGGTGAAATCATTGTATTATTTTTAGTGCCTAATCCTCCATTTTCCATACTAGGAGTAGGAGCTTGTGAGATCCAAAGGTCCACAACGAAAGTGCTATTGTGGGAGGCCATGAGTCTAGAACTTATTCTCACCAAAGTATTGTCAATGGAATACCAAACACTCATACAAGTACTACAAAGGGAAAAGGTGACTCAAATGAAAGACAAACTAAAGTATATAAATGCTGAATAACTAAATTACTACTAACTATAACATAATGAAAATTGAAAAGAATAGAATGCAGGAAAGATTATAGAAAATACAGAAAACAAATGCTGAAAAAACAAAAAAGGACTGATTTTCCCTAGGTGGCGAATGAGTCCAACTATGCAATTTTTTTATTTTTTTTAGGAATTTTAGATGAATGCAATGCAAAATAGAATGGAATTAACAGTACATAATGCAAAATGTTATAATTTTTCAGTTGATATGATGTGTAATAATGAAATATGAATGATCTTTCACCAATGCAAACAAAAGAACTTCTAAAATGAAAAAAAAAATACCCTAATTGAATTATAATGCAAAGTGAACTTTAAGATGCAAAAGTAATGAAAAAAGAAAGTGCAAAGTGCTCAAAAGTCGAGTTCACCAAAATGAACCATAGATTTTTGGCACCTCAAGATGTCTAACAATTTCAAGGTTTTTCACTTAAACGAAGAGAGATTTGGGGCCAAAAACCTAACAATTTCATTCAAATATGATGTGTGTAATGATGTAGTGCCTAAATGATCCTAACTAAATGCAATAGATGAATTGAAACTAAACTAAATGAATGCAAATCTAAGATTTATACAATGCTGGAAAACATAGTGTAATATGCAAATAACATGAAAATCTAACAAATAATGCAGAACAAAAACTATTAGGTTGAATTTGAGTGGACCTAGACTTGAAGTGAAGATGTTGAAGTTTCTAGAAATAAGATTGAAGTCACAAAAAGTTCACTGTGGGACTCATTCACCAAGGGTGGAGAATCAGTCCACCTACAAGTGAAAATTTGTCAGAAATTGGTTTCTATCTGTTAGGATCTTGGATCTGACAAAATCTTGATTTTGATGTTAAGCAGGACTCATTCACCAAGGGTGGTGAATCAGTCCACTCCTAGATTTTTGGAAGTACAGTTAGCAACTCTGCAACATCATATTTTTCAAATCTTGAATGTTGGGTTGCTGAGGTCAAATCCTACAGAAAATGAACAGAAGGTACTCAAAATAGGAGAGAAGATGATGTAATTTCTTGAAGAGCTCAATTGACTTGATTCCACTTTTCAACACCTTTTAAACCTGTTAAATCTATAAAATAACACATAGAAAAAGCGGAAAAATGTTGGTGGGTTAGCAAATAGGGGTTTGCCTTGGTCAAACCCACTTTGGTACTCAAACCCAATAAAAATATATGAAATGCAAGGGAAAGGATACATGAATAAAATAAATTATTACAACTTACCTCAAAACCCTTGAAGATGTAATTCTAAATCAATGTTAATGGCTGCTCCAAGATGCTTCAATGATTGTTTAATTATCTATTGCAAAATACTTGACAAAATGCTATGCTTGAATGCTTGATGGATTGTATGAATGCTTAATGATATTGTTGGATGTTAAAATGAGATGAAATTAGCTTATTTATACCATTCATGTGTCTCAGTACCCAAGTATACATCATCACAGGCCGACATCAAGTGTAAATTTGAATAAATCCTGAAAGAAAATTGAAATTATTTTGAATTTTTGTTAAGGTGCACTCATTCACCACCCATGGCGAATGGGTCCCACCTTGAAGGTGTGTCCAAGTGTCGGGAATTAAATGTCATTTAATGTAGTGTGTCAAGGTATCATTAAAAAATACACTTAAATAAACCTTATGAGTGTATAAGGAGGTCCGATAAGACATGAGAAATGTGTAAATAAAGGGGAAATTCCTGGAAAAGTGTGAATCTTGATAACAAGAGTTAACAACACTTCAAAATAGGACTTGTTGATGTGTCAAATGATGATTTTTAGGTGAATTGTATTAAATAGAGTCTACAAAAATGTAGAAATGTTTTACAACACTTCACAACACATTCACAAGACTTCAATATTTAATATTAGCATTTAAAATAAACATGTTCAAGCCATGTTGCAATATAAAACTAATAAAATACATGTAAAACATGATGAAAAAAGATCTAAAAGGCCATGAACATGACAAGGAGCCATTTTTCTATGGCACACCTCCCAATCAGAAACACACCTCCAACGATGGAGTCATGGTATTCCGAGGGCTTGTGTGGCCTGCATCAACAAGATGCATCCAAATCATCAAATTCAGCCTCCAGATTACAGTTTGCGGCCTCCAAACTCAAATCGTTACTTGATTGGTTCTATGAGATGTGCTCCCTCATGCTTGGTGTTTGACCTGCCTAAGGTATATATTGCTGCTACTGGTAACCAGAGGGGCGCTAGACTTGAAGTGCATCTTTAGATTGAGCATTTCAATTTCAAATGCCTCTTTGTAGTGCACCACAATCTAAATATTGTATGAAGGTGCCAAGTGATTTGTTGATCTTCAAGTGAGAGAAGAGGTCATGAATTTTGAATGAGTGAAATCACAATAGAACACAAGGTTTGCCTCTTCATAAGAAGATACTACCGCCTGGAGACCACATCAATAAGATTAAAAATCTTATGCCCTCCAAATTTCTTCTTGAGCAGCAATTTTGCAGATGCCTTTCAAGTTAGCACACAGGCTGAAAACAAGTAATCACTGCCTTTGATGCCGAGGAAGGGGCAGAGACCAAAAGGTTAGATTTCACCAAATACCTCAATAAATATGCTTCCAAAGACCCTAATCGGCCTACCACAGTAGATTCAACCTTTTAAAAGGTGAATCGTGCCTTCCAAAGGGTGAGTTTGGTAGAGATTCTAATTTAGAGGGAGGCTTGCTTGAAGTTGTGACTCAGAGTTGGAGAGGGAGGTGTCTTTTGACTCCTCCATTCAGCACACAACAAGTAGGATCTCTGCAATCTGTTTTAGCTTTCCTGTGGATGATAAACACACATAAACAAAACAAATCTCACAAAATACAATCAATTTTTTTCAACTATTGGCTTACAAACATCTCTACTTAATGCTCTGATACCATGAAAGAAATGAGAAGGATCAAGGAGAGAGAAATGCAAGCACAATGAACAATGCAAAGAATGTATTAGCTGACCCATCAAATGAAGAGCTCAAATCCTCAGTAAATAGCAAAGAGGTGAGCAACCATAAGCCTTAGGAATAGGAAATCATGGCAAGAGAATAGGAGAGGACCCTTGTCCAACAACTCATTGAGAAAGAGTCAAGAGACAACTCAACCACCTAATGAGGAGAGGACCCTTATCAAAAAATCCTTGGAATGAGTCACTTAACTATGATTGAGTTAGTGTAAACTATAGGAGTTATACACCAACAAATTTTTAAAAAAATTACTTTAATATAAGTTGATTTATGTTGATATATACTTTAATCAAAACATTTAGATAAATCCTTCTTTTAGAAAGCTTCATAGGGATTTTCACTAGATGTTGTTGCATTTTACCTAATCATGATGGTATAACTTTAGAATTAATCACCCAAAAAACAAGCTTGAGAAATCACAAACAAACCATTTCTAATTGAGGTGATACATTTATGAAATTGGAAATATCATTATAAGTGTGGATCTAATGAAGCTTAAAAGTGTTTCATTTTATAAAAAAACCCATAATATTTGGATATTGAAAGTCAGGGAATTATATTAAAAAAAGGTTATTTTATCTCAACCATAGAGAGTCATGTTGTTGGAAGTTTGGAAGCTTGAGTTGTTTGTGAGTTGCTTGGGTGTTTTCATTGATGTCAACCCATTGTATGAAGAGAGTGTTGGAATGTTTCTAGTGTTGATGATGCCAAGCCCTAGCATTGGATTTGTTGGTAGTAATGTCAACACAATGTTGCTGGTGTTGTCATTGATGTTTTACTTCAGTATAGTTGCATAGGTTATTTGTCTAACTTTTGTTTGGAGATATTTTTGTAATTGAAAAGAGTAGCATGTTGTAGATGTTTTTGATGTGTTGTAGAGGTGTTAATAATGTTACTGTTGAAGTTAGTTCACTTAGTTTCCAAGTGCTTTTGAGAAAATTTGAATAAAAGAGAGTTTAGTGTCACATAGTGGTGTTCAGTTCTTTTCTCTACATTTCTTCATGGTTGAAGATATGATCATGCATTTTGGACATGATGATAAAAGTTTTTTAGAGGTGTTATATCCAATGTTTTAGGTTTTCAATCGTACTACATTGAAAGGTGTGTTTGACAATATGTTTGTCTACTGAAATAAGGTGTTTGAGAGAAAGGAGATTGCTCTATATTTCCTCATAGTGAAGGTTCTAGTGTTGCAGACCTAAGAAAATACTTATATTGACTATAGATGAATGCTTATTCATGAATTTAAATGTTGGAACTAATTCTACTAATCTTGGAAGATGTGTAAAGGAAAGTGTTGCAAAAATTGAAGGAACTATGTTGACTTTTTTTGATGCTAGAGATAACTACTAGATCATTGATAGTGGAGGCTCTAATCATATGATAGGTGATAAGAGTAAGTTTTTGAAGCTTGAAAAGTATGGTAGTGATCTTGTTAAGTTAGGTGATGATACATATGCTAAGATCTGTGGAAAATATTCAATTAGTTTTGATGGAAAACATAATATAGATGATGTTAATTATGTCAAGGGTCTCCAACATAGTCTTTTAAGTGTAGGAAAAATGTGTAGCAAGGGATATAATCTTATATTTAAAAATGGTGGTTGTGAAATGAAAAAATTAAGCTTTGTTATTCTGGATGCTATTATAGAAATGGACAAGAGGTGATGTCTATCAACTCAAAGGTAGTGGTGCAAAGTGCTTTATGTCTCAAACTAATGAAAGTTGGCTATGGAATAGAAGAATGGGTCATATTAGTTTTTAGTTGAGTAAGGATAAGTTCAACTAATGTTATGATATTTTTTCCAACGATTACATAGCCTATCAATGTAATCTATAAAGAATGTCAAGTTGGAATGAAAACAAAGACAAGATTCAAGACAAAGGAATATTCTACCATGACAAGTCCCTTGGAGTTAGTGCATACAGATCTATGTGGACCTATTAGAATTAGAAGCTTATGTGGTGACATGTATGACACATTATTAATTGATGATTATTATACAATGGCTTGGGTTACATTTCTCAAAGAAAAATCATAAGTCGTAGACAAGTTTAAAACATATAAGGATATGGTTGAGAATGAAATTTATTTGAAAATATATTTTTTGAGATCTAACAGAGGTGGTGAGTTTAATTCAAATAATTTTTTGTGAAGATCATGGAATAAGAAGGAATTTATTAACCCCTAGAACTCCTTAGTAGAATGGAGTTGGGGAAAGGAAAAATAGAACAGTTTAGGAAGTAACTAGGACAATGATGAAGGAATCTAATATTTTGGATGGCTATTGGAGAGAAGAAATTCATACTATAGTCTACATTCTTAATAAAGGTCAAGGAAGAGTGAATAGTTCAAAGACTTCCTATGAGTTATGGTATGGTGAACCTCTTACTGTGAAATATTTCAGATTTTTTGGAAGCAAGTGTTATATCAAAAAAGATGAAAAGTTATGAAATTTTGATGCAAGATCTGATGAAGGAATCTTCCTTGGATACTATATAAGGAGCAAGGTCTACGAGTGCTAAAATAAAAGGTTGAAAAATATTGTTGAAAGTGTAAGTGTCAAATTGGATGATGAAACACATCAAATTTTAGTACTGATAAATGGATATGAATCGATGAATCCCCTTGCATTGAAGAATAAAAGTATGAAAATAAAGGAAAAGAGGTTATAGTTGAAGAGGAAATAACTCCATAAATGAATCCTAAGACTCCTAAGTATTTTTATAAGAATCATTTAGCATATATGATCATTAGAGATCAGATAAAAGGTGTTATGACAAGAAGAAAAGCTACTATGATAGAAGATTTTTTTTTTCTTACTTTTTGAGGTGGAACCAAAATAGTCAATGAGTCATGCAAAGATGATAATTGGATCAAAGTAATGAAGGAAGAGTTAGAATTTAGATAAAGAATAATTTGACTTGGGAATTTTTTGCAAGATCGATAAACAAGAATATGATTGGCACTAAGTGGGTATTTTGGAACAAATTGAATGAAGATGGAAAATTTGTTAGGAACAAGGCTCGACTTGTGTCTAAGGGTTACTCACAGGTTGAAGGTATAGATTTTGATAAAAAAAATTCTAGTTGCAAGAATGGAAGCTATTAGGATGTTTTTATATCTTGTAGCACATAAAGATTTCAGAGTATATCATATGGATGTGAAGTCTACATTCTTGAATGTTGATTTAGAAGAAGAGGTATAAATTAAAAAAATTGAAGTTTTTCAATTATCAAAAGATACAAATATGGTCTACAGATTGAAGAAAGCATTGTATGAACTGAGTAAAGCTCTGAGATCTTGGTATGCAAGGTTAGGTAAGTAATTTTTGCAAGAAGGATTCATAAAAGGTATTGTAGATAGCAATTGGTATTTCAAAGTTGAAGGAGAAAAAGCTTAATTGTGGAGGTATATATTGATGACATAATCTTTAGAGGAAATGGAGGTACGTACAAAATATTTTTAGAGGAAATATAAAAAATAATTTGAAATTTCAATTTGTGGGGAGAGGGATTTCTTCTTTGGTTTGTAGACCAGTCAATCAAAGAAATGTATATTCATATCACAATCTATCCATGTTTTAAAGGAATTGTTGAAGAAGTTTAGAAGGGATGACTCTAAACCAGTATGTACTCCTATGGTTACTAGTTGTAAGTTGAGAAAGAATGATGAATATCCTAAGATATATTAGAGAAAGCATAAATCAATGATTGGTGGACTATTATACCTTACTGCTAGTAGATCCAATATCATGTATTTAGTTTGTCTTGTGGCCAGATTTCAAGATCCTATAGAATCTCATGTTGCAACAATGAAGAGGATATTCAAATATTTGAAGGGAAATCTAGATTATGGTTTGTGGTATCCTAAGGATATTGACTTCTCTTTGAGTGCATATATAGATACAAATTGGTTTAGATGTGCAAATGATAGGAAACGTACAACTGGTCATGCTTTCTTTCTTATAAGCGGGTTGGTTGCATGGCTAAGCAAGAAGAAGGATTTAGTGTCATTATCTACTACATATGGGAAATATTTTGTAGCACCATCATGATGTACACATGTGTTGTGGATTTCAAAACAAACATTAAAGGATATTAGAGTTTCATATGATGAACCTATTCCTATCATGTGTGACAATAAAAGTGTAATCAATATTTCAAAGAATTCAGTAATGCGTTTAAGAATAAAGTTACATATCTCAATCTGGTATCACTTCTTGAGAGAGAAAGTTCTAGTGGATGAGGTTAAGTTGGAGTATGTGCCTACTAAGGATTAGGCCTATTGTTGATGTTTTCATAAAGACTCTTGCAAAAGATGCTTTTAAGTATCTCCAAGAGAAGTTAGGGGTTATTACCCCTCCTTTCAACTAGATGGATAAGTATGTGCATCAATATGGGAAGCATTTTAGGATACATTCTTGGTCCTGGACTGATGTTGAAGGCTACCTCTTAGGGGGAGTAGGTAGTAGTCATTGGTGGTTGGTGTATTTAGATGGAGAATATTGTATTCCCCTAAGTGGGAGTGTACAAGAGAGAAAAATAGTTCAATATATAAAAGAGAGTGTAGTTGCTTGTTTATGTTGCAAGTAGTGTATGCAAGTGTTTCCCTTTAAATGTTGTCAAAGGGGGAGATCAAGGGAGTTGGATTATTTTGTGGCCCTTTTCCATTGATGTCAAAGGGTAAGAGATTTAAAGTGGTTTAAAAACCATAAGAGAATCTAAGAAACATGGAGCTAGTGTAGAAGTGAATATTGTCTTAAGACCATAGGGGGTGAGAGTATGGAAATGTATTGTCTAAGGAGAAAAGGAGGAGAGTGATCGAGAAGATCACCTGTTACTGGTGTTGTAGGAGAAGAATTCTATGAAGAGTAAATAGTTTTCCTAGTCATCAGGATTATTTCCTATTGTAGTATTAATGTTGGTTGATTTTTATCATTGATGGTTTTTTAGAAAGTAGGCATTGCCACCAATGACAAAGGGGGAGATTATTGGATATTTGGAAACTTGAGTTTTTAATGAGTTTCTTGGGTGTTTTCATTGATTTCAACCCCTTGTATGAAGAGAGTGCTATAATGCTACTGGTTTTTATTATGTCAACCCCTAGCATTGGAGTTATTGGAAGTTTTGGAGTTGTTCGTGTTGTCATTGATGTCTTACCTTAGTATAGTTGAAGAGGTTGATGGTATAACTTGTGTTTGAAGATATTACTATAGTTGGATAGTGTTGCATATTGAAAATTTTGTTGATGTGTTGCATACATGTTAATAATTTTTTATGATGAATTTAGTTCGCTTGGTTTCCAAGTGCTTTTAAGAAAATTTGAATAAAAGAGAGTTCAATATGAAAAAGTGGTGTTTAGTGTTTTGCTTCGCATTTATTCATGGCTAAAGATATTCTTATATTTTTTGGAAATAATTATTAGAGTTGTTTGAAGGTGTTATATCTAGAGTTTCAGGTCATGGATCATACTAAAATCAAAGGTGTGTTTTATAGTATGTCTATCTGGTGAAACCATTGAACACCCAAAATACTGAGAGGTAGATGAATCGATATTATTTTAAACCATTTAAACATTTAACTCACATACCATTTTATATTATAGTAATGAAGGAAATCATGAAAAAAATTAGCAACATCACATAACACACGAACACCAATATTTTAATGTGGGAAACCCAAAATGGGAAAAACCACGATGAGGATTAGCTCATAATATATTATAACTAGTTATAGTGTATTATAGAAGTGCTCACTATAGGTGGTATCATTGTCCAAGTGGAATCACTTCCCACTAAAATATAGAAGAGATAAAAGAGATTATGGTACACAACCAAGTTTTCAACTATTACATAATACATATATAGTATGTTGGAGTACAGTTCCATTGAAGCTCAATATACCGATTTCACACATTTCATATTAATATGAATTAATACTATGCTCTACTCTGCTCTACATTCTCTCTATAATTTCACAATTCACATCCACTTACACTTATAACATTTCCACACACCCCAAAACATTGAAAAAAATCCTTCTTACATATTTGCTTCATCTATAACACCAATTAGGTTGACCTAATTAGATGTAATAAGAAAAATGTAACTTATCAGCTTAAGATCCATACACACTTAGCACTAAGATTCAAATATCAAAACAACTTGAAATAGGTTATCAAAAACCTAAAAGAGCCCCACATAATGGATCAACACATGTTCGGGTGATCCCACAATACTAACCTTTACAACTTTTGGCCAAACTAGGTATTGAGCTGATTTTTTTAACTAAATCTTCACTTTCGAGTACCTATAATGACTAAACTGTAAGGAGTTTGAAGATGATGCAAACTAGTGATTTGTGAAATTTTGTCTTTAGATTCTAAATATAATTTTTTCAATCTTTTTGGAATTAGATTGCACTGATATTTTTAATTTTTTTTTGATAATCTACTATTTTTCCATGTATGTGCAAAACAAATAGCTTGATTTTTGGTGAAAAACATATGTTTAATCAAACTAAAAATAATACATAATAAAACCAAAACATATTAAAATTATATTTGATGGATAGATCATTCCGACGACTACCATCATCTAGTTTGGTCTGTGAATTCTCCTCC
The DNA here is from genome assembly GCA_007258455.2 of Sequoia sempervirens. NCBI lineage: Eukaryota > Viridiplantae > Streptophyta > Pinopsida > Cupressales > Cupressaceae > Sequoia > Sequoia sempervirens. The sequence continues at coordinate 60,670,190 of VDFB02379711.1, forward strand.
ATTTTCATCTTCAACTCGAGCTTCGAAAGAAATGTTTTTGCAAAGATTTGGTAAAAGATGAGGTGAAGGGGGGAAAAGGGGGTTTCGTATGGAGCCCCCCTTCGATTGAACCCCCCCTTTTTTGACCTATATCTTCACTTTAAATTTTTTTCCAAAAACTGGGTCCCATCATTAAAGAGGGTTTGTTGGAAGGGGGGTTCATACAAACCCCTTTTTGGGTGCATACAAACACCTTAGTTCGTGTGAACCCCTAAAAACCAAAAAAAACCATGGGAGCATTTTTGCAATTTTCTTTCATCAACAAAATTGTAAACCAGTATTGTGGGATCACCCGTTCATCCTCCATGTCACACTCAACTCATTAGGTTAGAAGTCGTAATGACCTAGCAACAAAATTTTCTAACTGTATAAGCATATCTGGACACAAGGACCTCAAAACACTATGCCAACTAGCATGCATAATCAACTGACACCTATCAACATCTCCACATAACCACAAAGTCAAAATTCAATCTATAGAGAAGTGAAAATTCACAAAAACATATGCACTGGATTGGAAAACTCCTATAGCTGCCAAGAAAAACTTTTGTTACTGAAAACTTCCATACTAAGATCCAAAACAAGATAAAACTCTGGAATTAGGATTTTCTATCAACCAAAAAAATTATATTAGAATCTTTGAGAAAAATCTTCATTATCATACCAATATGGACCCAATTACCATATCCCTTGTACACAAAATCACTTGAATTGACACTTAGTCAATTTCCACATTAATTATCTTCATTGGATCAAACCTTCTTGCAAAATTGTCTTTCAATACCATCCTCAAACATATTAAAGCCATCCAAACTGGTCTACACAATGGTATTCATACTGGGATGCAATTTCAACATCAATGACAATACTAAAATGCATGACTACACAATTTCCACTCATCCCACGTGCTGATGTTTCCAACAAATGAATAAACATCATCTCCTTATTCTTCAAACAATCTCTCGTTTTGTCATTAATGGAAATATGTCAAAATCATCTCCAAAATAATTCACCCTCTTTGAAATCAAGGGATCAGGTTTCATACAACAGTCTTGTTGACATATTATATCTCTCCCTAACAAATATATATGTATACAAATGAAAGGTAGAAAATTGTTTTAACTTTCTACCTAGTGCATTAAGACCTAGAAAGGACAATTTTCACTTTCACTCAAGAAAAACTCCTTGAGATCTCTTTGCAAAGGAGAAATAGATTGCAAGAGGTTTGTTCTAGGGGATGAATATGATCTAATAAGGGGTTCACCACCAGGTTTAGACTTGGAAAATATAATGAAATGAAAGATGAAATGAAAACCCTAACTGAGTGCAAAGTAACACTAAATGACCTAGAAAAGTGAATGAAACAACACAAAAAAAATACAAAACAGAATGTGCGCACTTGGAAATCTAGAAGTGGCTAGATGGAGGTTAAAAACGCTGGAAATTTAGACTTTATTGCTAACTAGGACTCATTTGACAAGTTGGGAGAATTAGTCCAGTTTCTAGAAAATTGTGCAGGAATAGGAATCTACCAAAAGGGTATCCAAATTTGTTGAAACCTAAAATTTGACTGGAACAGGGTCTCATTCATCAGAAGTGGAAAATCAGTCCAGTTGGGATTTTTTGCAACTTTAAAGGTTGATCCTGCTCTCCTCAGTCTGTTCTATCCTTCCTGATTGGTTTCCAAATCTGAATCTCTGATTCACAACCTATAGGTCTTCTCCAATGTTCTCCAAGGCTTGATGACAACTTTGAAAACTTTGAATGATTTCCAAATTTTCTCCAATCATTCTCCTTAGGAAATCTACAACCTAGACCTACAAATCACACACAAAGGAGAGGAGAAAATGTTGTTGGGTTAGTGGATAGGGGTTTACCTTGGTCAAGCCATGTTTTGGAAATCATTCCTTGAAATCAAATTAAATAAGAATGGAGAATGATGAATGAATGAATAACAATGTTGCAACTCACCAAACCCTACCAATAAGGTGTTGCAAATATCCTTGAGATGGCTACAATGGATGTAGATCTTGAATCTAGCTTGAATGATGTTGATCTTGAATGAAGAAGTTGCATGAATCATAAACTCTACATCACAATTGTTAGCAAAATAACAAACAAGATGCATGAAATCTTTGACATGGTGATTGATGCTTGAAGAATTCTAAAATGCATGATAATATACCCTTGAATGCTCTCAAATTCTTTTGTGATTGCTTTTGAATACTTGATTTAGTGTTATATTGCTAGGTGAAAATATGAATGAAAGAACCCTGTACTTATATGCAATTATGCAAGAATTCTCAAAATTACAACACTACAAGCTGACATCAGATCTAGGAGAATAAAATCCCGCTGGAAATTTGAATTAATTTTGATTTTGGGACACACAAGTCTCATTCACCCAAGGTGGTGAATGAATCCCATCGGCCATAATGTATAGGACCAAAAATCAAAAGTGCTTAGAAATGTGTAAAGTCTAGTTTTGGACCAAAAGATCTAGGTGAGACCCATTTGTCCTATTGAACATCTGAAATACTAAGAGGGGGGGTGAATTAGTATTCCACAGACTGATAATAAAATCCACGTAATCATTATTACTATTTTGACTAAATCAACAAGAGAGAACATAAAGCAAGTCAATGCAATCACATGTAAGAACACCAAGATTTTTACATGGAAAACCTAGAATGGGAAAAACCACGGTGAGGGTTAAATCACAATATATTATATTCTGATACAAATATTATGGGGCTCACTTCTAGGACTCACTATCCTTAAAAGGCTCAAAACTTGAGTATGAAAGATGGATCACTGCCAAAAGAATGAATTGATGGAATACACTTTCAACGTGTAGGGTTCAGTTCCACTAAAGCTCAAAATAAAAAGCACTACATTTATCAACAAATCTATACTACTAATAAAGCATTTACTCTCTAATCTTCTTCTCTATTCAAATTCTCGCACACACACACTCACACTTTTCTTTCTTGCTTTCTTTGGCCTCTCTCTTCTTGCACTTCATCTTCAAAGAATCTTCTATATATATATACAAGCATATCTTGTTCATCAATCAAGTTGACACCATATAAGATTCAAACATTTTATCCAAGTAGTGTATTATTCCAAGTTGGCTGTTAGTCTTCATAATATATTGTATTTGTTGAGTTGACTAAGACTAAAAAATTATTTTTCAAACCGGAAACTAATCATCAAAGAAAAACACCTTTTGGATCTAAGAACACATTAATTTCCCATCATACTACTAGTAAAGAGACTGTCATCTCAATCACAGTATAAGAATATTCACCTTAGTAGAATGAAGAGTCTCTCGCATAGTACACCACACATAGAACAATAGTAGGATACAGAGTTGAACTTTTTAAGAGATAAATTTCTATTCATAGTCAGAAGAATGTCTCAAGATCCAAGAAAAGTAGTTTGAATTAGTTAATAAAACATGGTTAGAAGATTAGATTCATATCAGATCTTGCAATGAGTTTCATACTCAAATACCATCATACTAATCCATCATGTTAGAGAAGTGTTATCAATAGAGAACAACTTCCAATAAACCAAGCAAGCTTCCCATATAGTCATCATCATGTAGTTATTACCATGTTGACATCAATGACAACACAACTAGCACAACCCTCCATACTTCATGCTCATGTTGCAATAATTCCAACAATCTCCACCTTTAACATTGATGGCAACATGAATGACAAAAAAAATTCAAGTATACCATAACAAAATATTCTAACTTCCTCCCCCTATCAAAACAGATCTTCATAAAAAGTTTTTTCTCTGACTCTCCATCTCTTTATCTCTCCCCCTTTGACATCAATGAAAAGGAAGGGGTCTGGTATAACAATGTATATAAAAAATGTAGCCAAAAATATATGAACACAGATTTATCTTGAAAAACAACTTCTAAGACTTTCCAAAATAGCCTTCCATGATGTTTTACCTTCTTCCCATGAACCTTTTGCACTGACAAGAGTCTTGTAAAATAGCTCAAGTTTAATTAGAGACTCTATCCCATATGTTAAAGTATTGGGACTATGATTGATTTCTGATATTTCACCAAAATAGCCAAGAGAACTAGAAATAGAAGTGTGTCTAAATTTAATCATGTCTCTAAGTGTCACAAATTTTTTGATGAAATTTGTTCTTCAATCCTATATAAAGAAAATAATTTCCTGAAGCTGCACAATGTAGGACCACGTGTGATTTTCTTTATCTTCCTGAGTGCTCAATCAAGAGCCACTCATCCTTATTTCATTTCTCATATCCAATCTATTGCCAGACCAATCTATACAAAAAGAAAGCAGTTCATGTGCCTCTTCTTCACAACCTTGTACACTTTCCAATTCTTCAATTACTTGATTGTATGTATTCACACATTTTCTTTTGATATCATTCAAATCTTCTTCAATAGACCTAGTTCTAGAAAATTCTTTAAGTCTAGAGGTATAGACATTCAAGGAATTAATTATGCCATTGAGATTCTCCACAACAAAAATAGATGAATCAAAATTAGCATCAAGAATAACTTTCTAAAAATCTTCCAAAGCTCTCTGAATACATATTCTTTCATGTTCATGTTCAAGCTTACTTTCCTCTACATCTACTAGCTTGACTATACTCTTCCTTTTCTTCCCTATCCTAGTCTCGTTACCGAGGGTGTTTTCATTAGGGCTTTCCAAGCGAATCTTATTTATCAATTTCAGCCTTTGACACTTCATAACTCAATTTAGATATCCAAACCAACCTTGATTCAACTATTTCCATGTCACAGAAATCTGTAGACATAAGAAAATTTACGCTTCTGAAGTATCTTTCCACAACACTTACTAGAATCCTAGACCTTTTGTTCATCGTCATCTGAAATGTTACAAAGAATGTAGCAAGGGCAGATTCTTGTGCATCCAAACCACCAAGATTTATCATGAAAATCCTAATTTGATAGGCAATAGGCTATGAATTTACCCATTCTAACTTTCTTATTACCAGTAAGTCTTTCAAAAATTAAAAGAGTAGATAGACAACTAGATTGCCATACCAAAAAGTATTCTTCCTGCTCTTCTTGATCTCCGTTAAATTCTTCAAAAGATGTATGTGAATTATTCCACACAAGTCATATTCCATACCTTTAACACCATGTCAACAACACTATTTACCGCAATAGTAGAAACTATAGTCATTCTTGGGTAAAAGCACAAAGTTTTGTCACACTTTATAAAGGGAACAACCAACATTGATCCAAATTTTAAACTTAAATCACTAAAAAGTGGCCTATATGCTTTGAATTTTGAAATGATGTAAACTAGTAAAATATATATTTTTTAGTATATTTTATGTTTGTAATTTTCTAAAAAAATTAAAAAAATATTCTAAACTAGTTATTAATAAATTAACACTATAATTTAGTTGTTGATAAAATGCTGAAAAATGAAGTTGCATGAGACGTCAAACTTTTTATAGTAATTTTTTTTTCTTTCAAATGTTTTGTGTGTATTATAACTTGAAACTTTAGTGCATGGATATATTTTTTTCCAATTTTGACAAATATATATTTTAAAATAAATATTAAAATGTGCATAAATAAATAAAAAGTTGTTTCCATGGGATGTCAACTTTCATATTAAATATTTATCTAAAATAGAAAAAAAATATACCATCTTGAAATAGATTCTTTTATCTAGTGCATCATATTTTTTTCAATTTTTTTAATAATTTTTAATAGTATTTATCCTTGGCATGGTAATGAACCTAATATTTGTGTGATAACTTACTTTTCATACATATATATATGTATCTACAATTTAGGGTATTTTAATATTTAAAAAAAAAATTATTTACATTAGTAGGAGTTATTAAAACTTCAAGTTTTTCAAATAATTTTATTCTTTTGGTAAATTGGACTCAAAAATTGGTGCTCCATATATTTCTAGCCAATAGTTTTAGCTGAAAAAGTTGTGGAAGTATTTAACTTAGCTATAATGAATCTTACTAGATCATATGTTTTACCAAAATTGATTTTAGTTAGAAATACTTAAATTCAGTTGTGTTGATAAGTTGGCTGAAAGTGTGATACAACTTTGTGCTTTTACCCTCTTACTAGGGATACAAACTTTATGACCAATGGCCATAGTAGAATACCTAATTACCAGATCAATAATCGATCTCAAACCAATTTCTTTTCCTTTTGAACTTGCATTTGTAACCTCAATTATTTCTTTGTCATTTATAGTCTTTAGTTTAGGAACCAGTCTGGGGGAACATAGACCAGTTACATCTCTAATTGCTTCTCTGGTAATCTGATGTGCCTCATCAATCCACAAAGATTCATCATGAATTCTACTCAATTCCAGTGGAATATATTTCTTTTCAAATTCAAACAAAGGAACTTTCCTCCAAACATCCAACTTTCTCTCAGCTAATACTCTATAGGCATCATGATTCTCTTTCAATTCATTTTCCCAAAGCATATTTAACTGAATTGAGGACATTTCCTCAATCTTACTATAAAAAAATTCATAGATATATTCTATAGGAAACACTCTTGGAGGGATGCAAGAGAATGCACCAATAGACTGTTCCAACATATTCCTCATATATCTCTTCAATCTAGCTTTATCCACACAATTCACAATCTTTGATTGTGCAGATATAACTAGCTCTGAAAATGTATAGATGTTCTATTTTTGGGGCACACTTCGACTATTACTTTCTTCAAACTCTGAAACTCTAAATTCCTTTCCAAAATTCATTTTCATACTTCTCTGAAAATGCATACACCTTTAATGCCATCTGATCTTATTCCTTCCATTCTGAATGATTTTGCAATAAATGTTTCATCTCACAAGTAGATTTCCATGAAAATTGTGTATGCCTCCATTCCTTCAAATTATATAGATTTCATCCTTCACAAATGCAAACATACCTTAATCTTGTTACCATATTAAATATACTTTTTTCAAGATATGAAATAAGTAAAAATAAGGGGTTTTATTAGATTTTTTGATGATTTCTCCCCCTTAGCCACTAATCTCATTTAGAAATTGATGGGAGTATATGTACTAGAGGTCAGCATAGACAATATTGATGAATCCTTTCTCCAAGTCCTCTCCATTTCTTTTCTTGTCACTTTCGGATAAAAGGTTTGATCATTCTTCTTTTCCAGATAGATATTCTTCTATCTTTTGTTGTTTCTATGAAGATGATCTAGTTTTCTACACTTATAGCAAGTACCATTCTTCTTTCCATTTTTCTTTTTATCCTTATATCAATTCTTCTCACCCTTAGAATCATTCACATTATTATTGCAGTCTTTTGCTTATGACCAAATTTCTTATAGGAATGAAAAACACCATTGAAGTATAAATACCTTTTTACATCATGTTGTTCTACAGGAGTTTTACCAGATTTTCTTCCTCGCTCCTTGAATTATTTATCCTTGTACCACATCTTTTTAGTGAATTTGTTTGCTCTAGAAATCTAACCTTTTTCAAACCCTAAACTACTCTTATCCCTTTCCTTTATTTGAGAATTAATCAAGACATCAAGCATTGCCAAGTTTATCTTAAATTTGTCTTCAAAACTCTTTTCCTTTTCTAGATTAGATCTTAGGATTTCTACTTCTAATTCATGCTTCATGCATTCATCCATCTTCTGAATTTCAATTTCTTGATATTCTTCAATTCTTTTCTTCTCTTTAATTGTTCTTGCAAGCTAGTAATGATTTCTTCTCCTTTAGTCAATAGATCATGTCTATTCATACATGTACTTTGTAGCTTTTCAATGTGATCATTTTCTTTTATCAACTTGTCCTTTAGGGCTTCCTTTTCTTTTGAAAATTAAGCAGTGAAAGCTTCTGAGGGAAAAAAATTATATTCAAATTTTGAGACCTTCCTCAAGCTGTTAGACTTCTTCCAAGGAACCACACTCTGATACCAATTGTTGAACATTTGAAATTTATGATGAGGGGGGCATGAAGATCAGTATTTCATAGAATAATAATAAAATCCACTTAATCATTATTACTATTTTGAATGAATCAACAAGAGAGAACATAAAATCAAGTCAATGCAATAACACACAAGAACACCATGATTTTTATGTGGAAAACCTAAAATGCTAAAAATGACAGTGAGGGTTAACTCACAATATATTATATCTAGATACAAAATATTACAGGGCTCAATACTAGGACTCACTATCCTTAAAAGGCTCATAGCCTAAGTATGAAAGATGGCTCATTGCCAAAAGAATGAATTGATGGAATACACCTTCAATGTGAAGGGTTCAGTTCCAGTAAAGCTCAAAATAAAAAGAACTGCATTTCTCAACAAATCTATACTACTAATAAATCATTTAGGCTTTGATCTTATTCTCTGTTCACTTGCTCACACACACACACACACACACACACACTTTTCTTTCTTGCTTTCTTCCACCTCTCTCTTCTTTCACTTCATCTTCAAAGCATCTTCTATATATAAAAGCATATCTTGTTTATCAAACAAGTCGACACCATATAAGATTAAAACATTTTATCCTAGTGTATTATGCCAAGTCATCTATTAGTCCTCATAATATATTGTATTTGTTGATTCAGCCAAGACTAAAAAAATGTTCTTCAAACCAACAAATAATCCTCAAATCAAAACAACTTTTAGAGCCAAGAACACATTAATTTCCTATCATACTACCACTAAAGAGACTATTAGCTCAACCGTAGTATAAGAATATTCACCTTACTAGAATGTGGAGTCTCCCACATAGTAACCACACACAAAAAGTTAGTAGGATACAAAGTTCAACTCTATCAGAGATAACATTCTATTCATAGTCAAAAGAACATCTCAAGATCCAAGAAAAGTAGTCTAAATGAGTCAATAAAACATGGTTAGAGGATTAGAGTCATATCAGATCTTGCAATGAGTTTCAGACTAAAAAACCAACATACTGAACCATCACAAAGAAGTGTTATCAGCAGAGAACAACTTCCGGTAAACCAAGCAAGCTTCCCATATAGTCATCATCATGTAGCTATTACCATGTTGACATCAATTAAAACACAACCAACACAACCGTCCATACTTCATGCTCATGTTGCAAGACTTCCAACACACCCAAGGTGTCAAATGAGTCCCATATCACTAAATCTAGGCCATTCAAACTAGAAACACCTTAATTATGATTATTTAATGATTTTTATCAATATTATCCTCAAAAAGATGCATTGAATGGGGCTTATGGATGAAAAATAGGGCCAATTAAAGCATAAGAAATCCCAAATATTAATGACAAGCCTAGAAAAGTGTGAAAGTGTGTTACAACACTTTACAACACTTCAAATAAGGAAAGATTAATGTTAAAAAGTGTGTTACAACACTTTAGCAAGGTACTATTTAAATTCAATAGTTCACAAGGGTCCAAGACCTAATGTGAATGTTTCAACCACATTACAACACTAAATCAAGGCAATGTTAAGACTAATTCAACAAGGAAGGCCCAAATAATTGTGAAAATGTCCCCGACGATATTTTTTCAATACTACAAGAACTAAAAAAATTGAACTAACTCCCCCTAAGAGAGCTATACATGCTAGTTCAAGTACACCAAAATAATTTACCAATATGTATATGTATTGGATTCTAAAACAATAAACTAAAAAATGCATAAATAAGAATTACTATCAACCAAAGGAAGCTGACTCTTAGATCTTTGCAAGATGAAATTTCCATTCTTGTTTTCCATTCTGCACTATCTCCAGATTCCATTAGGCATTCTTCCCTTCTTTTCAGAGTGTTGGGTACTAAATTGATCTTTTTAGATTTATCAACACTTACCAAGGCACTAAAAATAGATGTAAACTTTGATATCACCAAGTCCCTAAGGTTCCCAAACTATATAACAATTTTCTCTTTATGACCTTGCAATTGGAAGTACTTATCATGTAAGTCTTCTATAGTTGATCGTGAGCTTCCTATTGGAGTAGGAGAAACACTAAGAGGGGGGGATGGATCAGTGTTCCAATAGAAAAATGCAAATTCAATTATTTTTCAAAACACAAAACTTCTTTATAATTATGAAAAGTTTAGTTTCAAGAATGTACTAAAATGTGAACTAATAGATTTTAAACCACATAAAAACTCAAAAGATATATAACACAAAATAACCATAACACAATATTTTCATGAGTGGAAAACCATCATAGGGATTAAAAACCACTTAGTAAAATTCCTCATAGGCTTAATAAAAAACCATTGATTACAGAGCCTCACTAGCAACTATTTGAGCCTTACTAGCTAAAAAAAGAATATGCCTCACTAGAAAACACAACCTCACTAGCAAAATACAACCTCACTAGCAATAAGGTCATCTTTGTCTCAATGAATTGACCTTACAACACTTTGTAAATCATGAAGAAACAAATTACAGAGGATTTCTCTATCTCATTGTAATCCATTACAACTTTCTAAGTTAACACATTCTATGTCCTAAAGGTTCATTAAATCTAGAACCATTAGAAAACAAAATACAACTTCTTACAAAGATAAGTTACAGTATTATCCATACAACTTATTACAAAGATAAGTTTCAGTATTTAGTTCAAGAAAAACAAAATTTACAAAGTATGATTGTAACTTAGGATTTCTTTTAGGTTTAGATTAGGAGTGTTAGCACTAAATCAATGAAGGACAGAGACACCCAAAGACCTATCTAGTACAAAGGAAATTAAACAATTAAATAGTTATACCTGTAAATTGAATTCTCTATGATTACCTCCATAGTACCTTCTTACTTGCTGGTTGACGTGTTGCCCTCAGATTCGTCGTGCGAGCAATCTGCAAATTGATGTCTATGTCCTACACCAAGCTTTGAAGGATTTGATAAATGCCTAAATGCCTATGACTATGATTGACAATGCCTAAACATGCTAAGACTTGATCAAATAAAGATAATAAATGCTATGGAAAGCCTAGGAATGCAAGTGTGAAATTGTATAAAGTGAATGCGTGTAATCGAAAAGTGAGAGGAAAATGGCATTTTATAGAAAATGCCATTTTGAATGCACGGGTGAGATTGCATTCTAACCAAAACCTAAAATAAAAGGTCTAGATTAAACCTGAGAATCCCTAATTAGGGTTAGGGAAAATTCATTAATCGAACGGTCAAGATAATATCTTAGATAATTGGATCGACGGTGGAGAATAAATCAAGAAACATTTTTGAAAATAAAGATTTTCGAAAATGAATAAGATAAAGATTGGACTAAAGATCAATTTTGGAAGGGTCGAGAACCTACCCGATTACTTGACTCTTGACGGAAAGTTACCGATTTGGAATTAAATTAATTCCAAATGTGAACTTTGAGAAATAGTAAATAATCAGTTTTCGAATTATTTACCAAAATGAGCTAATAGTTAAGAAAGAGATGACATTTTAAATAATTTAATTTATTTAAAATGAGAGCAATATCAAATTTGGTAATTAAATAATTAAATTTAATTATTTAATTTAGCAAATAAGACTAATAATTAAATAAATTACTTAATTCATTTAATTATGATAGTTAGTGACATATTAAACAAATAAATAAAACTTATTTATTTAATAATCAGGAAGAAATATATGATGAAGGGTAATTAAATAAATTTATTTAATTAAGGGAAGACTTAGGCAATTAGTGACGTATTTAATAAATAAATTTATTTATTTATTTAATAATCATGAAGAATAAAAGGACATAAATTAATTAAATAATTATGAATTATTTAATCAATAGTCGAATGTGGACCAAGGACATAATTAAATGTCACAATTATGCTAGGACGAAAGTGGTAAAAATGAAGCTTGCAGGTCTAGGTCATTTTTAAGTGTTTACATTTTTCCCCTCTTTGTCATAATGTTGCTTGTCGTGTTGTGACAATGAAAAAAAGTCAAAGCCATTCCCCAGTAAAGGTATGGAGTATCATTGCCCCCTCAGGAAATTTTTCAAATTTTGGGTCGGCGACAGAAAAATTTGTAAAGGGTCCCTATAAATCAATTTGATGACCAGAAAAACAATGGCACAGTCGGTTTTGAATTCTGAAATGTTTAAAGCAGCTAACAAGGAAGTCAAAGTTGGTCAAATGAGCCTCCAGTAATAACCTCGTTTGAGAAATGTCATTTTGACTTTATAAATAAGTTGAAAAAGGGGTAAAAGTCAATTCATTTCTACTATTTACTTTGCAAACTTCGAGAGCCAAGAATGAAAAGAAGCACAGCGAGGATGGTGATTCCAGTGACAGAGCATCGCGGCGAGATCGTACGGACATTTAGACAGCCAGAGGGCTCAGAGCCAGCAGTATGTACCTTTGTCCTGCTTTGTAATTTTTTTGTTTTGCATGCCAATTTTAGGTTTCTAGGGCAAACAACAACTGCGCCGTGACGCAATTGCATTCACATAAGCCGCAATCATTCACGCGTTTGACGTATATGATGCGTCGCGATGCGAATGACTAGTTAATCGTAGGGTGGGCGAGACGTTGCAACGCATTTGATAAAAATTGCGACACATTTGCTTAACCGAATCGCATATGAGTGTTGAAATGCTGCAATTGTCATTTTGTGTCGTAATTGCACATTTTAGCAACGCATTCGCCATCTTGTGTCGCAATTGCCAAAATTCATAATGCAATTTCCATAATGCGACACATTTGGGCAACTGAGTGATGCAACTGTCATGTTGCGACGCATTTGATGATTTTGCGATGCAACTGCTATATCGCGACACATTTGATTTTTTTCCTTTTACTGAGACCAAATGTGATATTTGTGAAACTGTTAATGCTTTTGATGATGCTGATAGTTGTCTAGAAAGTAATGATATATTGTTCACCTTTTTCTAGAGGCAACTTGCCCCTATCTACATGTGAGAGAGCAGACCAACCACATTTCAGTTTGTCGACTAGTTGAGCCCACGGGAGCAGCACCAATTGATGCGACTAGGGTTGTTCTACGTTGCCTACATGCCCGCCATTCAGGCGAACAGGGGATTACTGACTGCACTATGTGAGCGTTGGCATTCAGAGACTTGCTCATTCCACCTACCGACAGGTGAGCCTACCATTACTCTGGAGGACGTCTATCGGATTCTGCAAGTGCCAATCCGAGGGGAGCGAATCATCTACAACCCTCGTCATGGCGAGAAGACCTTCTGAGCATACTACCAAGATTAGGGTGTAGGACTAGGCATCCAAGGTTATGAGATTAGATAGGAATTCATGGCGGATCACTATAGTCGTTTTAATGCATTCCTTGCGACTATAATTGGGGGGATCTTGATTCCCAATCGTTGGAGACATGGATTTCCTATTGGCTAGGGAGACGTCCTAGTTGGCATGAGACGAGACAGGACCATTTATGCTTGGGGTCCTTGCTTATTGGGGACACTCTACCATCAGCTGCATGATATTGCCTATAGGAGAGGAGAGAGTATCTCATGTGGGACTACGTTGATGATGATATGGGCCTGGGAGCACATATCCATATTTTGTCCACTGATTTATAGACCACAATTGGCCGACGGTATACCCTATTACTACGCCAGTGCCTTACAGTAGACTCGGATGGGTGAGACAAGTTGGTGGCGGCATCAGATTGACATGATGGTGTCCTTTATCTGGAGGCTATATCGATACTATGGATAGTGGGATGATGAGGTAGACCACTTGAGTCTATGTAGGCAGTATAGATATTTGATTAGCAAGACAGTGAAGACTTCATTGATCATTGAGATGTATTTACCACAGCATGTCCTGAGGCAATTCGAAGAGCAGCAGGGTGTACCTGCAGGGATAGCCAAGTACGCCTGGTCTTCTAGAGAGTATGCTTGGGGACCAGCCATTCCAGTGGCCTTTGCAAAGCAGCAGATTGACAGGCTAGGAGCCCAAGCATGGGGATGGATGGGAGGAGCAACCGATCTCGGGATGACAGCTGATTATGACTTATGGTGGCAAACACACAGGCCAGTGCCATTGATGGATCCGGATGGGCCAGCACTAGTGGATAGTCGATCAGTTATACCTTGTGTGCTGTGGGCTAGGCAAGGTGGCAGGGGTAGAGATGGAGGCAGGGGAAGAGATGGAGGCAGAGACAGAGGCCCAGGTGGAGACAGAGGTAGAGACAGAGGTAGGGGTGTAGATGGAGGCAGAGGTGGGGATGATGGCGGAGATGGCCGGAGGTGATGGCAGGATGGTCAGAGACAGGCCCAGAGGGTGCACCCACATGTGGCGAGGGTAGAATTAGATGCTATCCCTGAGGTTGGTGAGGATGGGGAGAGAGAGGGTGAGGAGAGATAGGAGGAGGAGGTGGAGGTGGAGAGGCAGGAGGAGGACGTGTTGGAGGATGTGGCGGTGGCAGAGGATGTGGTGGATGACGATGATGACAAGGATGATGCCATGGATGAGGCTGAGAAACTCCTCAAAGGGTGGATGGTGGAGGGAGAGGAGGAGATATCGTCCTCGTCGAGATTGCCCCAGGATGCCATGATAGATCAGAGGGTGGCCAACCTATAGTGGAGACTAGACGAGAGCATGGCCCACATCAGATCATTGCAGTCTGAGTTAGAGGTAGCTCGGGTAGAGTGGGATCAGGCAGTGATCTACCAACAGGATTCGGCTCAATGGTGCACATAGTTCAGAACATTATGCATAGGGCCTGTAGGGGACATGGCTCACGAGCTAGCCAGGGTGAGCACGAAATTGGGACAGTATCAGACATTATATGAGTAGGCGGTGCCACCTGAGCGACAAGATCCTACCTTGTCACGGTCATAGATAAGGACCAGCAGTGGCCACAGATCAGGCAGTGCCAGTGGTAGCAGGAGTCACACCAGTGTCGGAGGATCTACCTCGACAGGGCACACATTAGTGTACAGGTCACATCACTCACACCGGCACACCTCGAGTCACCATTTGAGTCATAGCCATGGGTCGACTGGTTCAGTGTAGAGATCAGTATAGGGACAACCGCCAATGGTTGATCCATCGATTTTTTAGAGTCAAGCCGTAGTGACATCACATGTATCTATTTCCATAGATATGATGCCTTCATTTGCAGTTCCACTAGTGGCACAGGTAGAGGTTGCGATAGGTCTGCCTATCGGTTCAGTCCTAGTTTCAGAGTTGCAGCCACCACATTCTTCACGAGGGGATGATGAGAGTCTAC
This sequence comes from Sequoia sempervirens, assembly GCA_007258455.2. NCBI lineage: Eukaryota > Viridiplantae > Streptophyta > Pinopsida > Cupressales > Cupressaceae > Sequoia > Sequoia sempervirens. The sequence continues at coordinate 60,685,454 of VDFB02379711.1, forward strand.
CCTAGGGTCATTTTGTTATTATGACACACTATGTATAGATTATTGAGCCTACGAGCTCCATTTTTGGGATATCCCCTGACTTTATCCTATGACATTATACATTTTTGAGATGATGTTATATGATGATGCAGTTTTGATGCGGCCTACATGTGTGTTATGTGATGTTCTTTGATTTAATGCATTATGATATATGTGATTTATGATGTTTATTTATGATGTATCATGTATGTCCTATGATGCTTATTTATGATTTTGATGCCATGGTGATGCAATGCTTACTTATGTGAGATGATAATGATAATGATGTTCCTAATGTATTTGGTAAGAGATGCAATGTTGATGACAATGTTAATGCAATGTTTGTGATTGTGTATATGATTTAATGTTGTGGATGATGTATGTATGGACCTAATGCAATGTTTATATGATCATCTATGCACTTATGTTTTTGGATCTCACGGGATATCATCGTGAGATGGACGAGAGAATACAATGAGACTAATGAGAGAAGATGACCAAACCAAAGAGGAGAAGATGATGAGATCGACGGAGATGCATGTTAATTCCTAGACCAAATCCTTCAAAGCTTTACTATAGGACTTTAATATTTATTTCTCTTAATCATCATTGGGCAGATTGTTGTAATGGCCAACAAACACCATGATATGACATAGATCAAGGTGTGCAAGGTCATACCATCACGTAAGACAAGCAGTCACAGACAAGGATGATCATGACTCATACTAAGAGCGTGATTGCCCCAGTCTTTTTGTCATAATCAACCACTAGCAGAAAAAGACAAGGAAAAATCATGAAATGTCGTTGCTTCTCTAAATCCTGTTTCTAGGATATCCTTGAGAAACTAGCAACATGATTACCAAAATATAAAAAAATAGAGCCCTTATCATGATACGTCGTTGTTTTTCTAAATCCCAGAATCAAGACCTCGTTGAGGAACTAGTAGTTATGCATGCCAATCGTCATGATATGTCGTTGCTTCTCTAAATCTTGTTATTGGGATCTCGCTGAAAAACTAATAACATGATAAAAAGCCAAAATACAATGTCAAGTGTTTTCTAAGTGCATCTGTATATCCATTGTTCTGATGTGAAGATGTCAGGTTTGATAATGATGAGATGCCAGAGTGTCAAAGCTTTGATGATGCCTAGATGAAAAATGTCCAAAATTGCCAAATTAAGGAAGGACACATCCTGAATAATGTTGATGTCGAGAGGATTTGATCCCTAAAAGTTGAAAGGGGTCCCTTGAGATGATGACGATTCCTAGGAAGGACCCATCCTAAGGCATAGATGGCAAAGTTGGTTCTTCAGAAGGACACATTTGAGAAAACTAATGTTAAGAGGAGTGATCCTTAGATGCCAAGAGGATCCCGTGAAATGTCGAATGATAGTGACGATGCCTAGGAATGACACATCCTAAGGCATGAATGACCGAGGCTATCTTTCAGAAGGACACATCTGAAGGTTAACCTAAAGTTGACAATTTGACAGGTTATGATTATTTGACTTGCTTTGACTGAGTTTGACTTGTGTTTGACTATATGCCGATATTGTCATGATGATATGATTGACCTGTTGATGAAATTGTCATATTGAAATAACTGATTCGAATGATTTGTTCTTAGGAGTTTACCCATTTAGGAGTGATTCGCTTTTCCTTGAAGATATTTTGACATGTGTGCCAGTATAGTGCCATGAACCCTAATGGACTAACCTATTGCGGCCTCGGGGACTCATCGACAGATGGCCTTGCCTATGTCATACACTTAGAGACCTCATATTCGACATGACCAATGACTTTATATTGATGACCAAAGATTGCATCATGATTTTATTGTGACAAACCTAAAAGGACTGACCTAATGTCTTGGGGACTCAAATGTGAGTCTTGCCTACGTAGCAAATGCGCAGAGACAACATAGTTTAGACAAATGACAAAGACTGATCAACATGACTGACTTTGACAAGAGATGATGTTTTTGCGCTCTTCGAGTAGTCTGATGTTTTGTTTGTGGTTTTCTTCAGGATGTTTTATGATTTTTAGGTCTTTCTTCAGGATATTTTATGATTTTTTTGTCTTTTTTAGGACATTTTACGATGTTTTTGGTCTTTTTTCAGGACTTTTTACGATGTTTTTGTCTTTTTTTAGGACTTTTTATGATGTTTTAGGTCATTTTTTTAGGACTTTTTATGATGTTTTTGTCTTTTTTTAGGACATTTTATGATGTTTTTGTCTTTTTTCAGGACATTTTATGATGTTTTTGGTTTTTTTTCAGGACATTTTTCCAATTGCCAAGATCATGTGCGACATCCACTGTAGTTTCATGAAAAAATTGTTTCCCCCAGTTAGGTCCAAGACTTAGCCATTTTGAAGGAACATGGATGGGATGCTGCTGGTTTACTAGATGGACAGTCGTTAGGACTTGATGTCAATCATTTATTAACCATGATAGGTAGGGTGGTATGGTGGCGATATGCATGATAATGGTGGAAATACCTTTCATCCTAGGCCAAGGTAGACAAAGTGATAGTAGATGGTAGAGCAATGATTGATTACGCATGGCGCCTGTTTTCCAGGTTTTCACCATGGTACTTATCTAAAGCGCTTGTTTGCCAGGTTTTTACTATTGGACGAAATTTTTCTCTTTACTAATTTTTTGTCCTTTTTCTTTTTTTTTTTATGTTGCCAAGATGCCTGTTTGCCAGGTTTTCATCAGGGCAACGATTTTTTACCATTTTTCAATTTTTTTTGTATTTTACAGTTTTTAACTCAATCCTCTGATGCTATGCGTAGAACCTTAGGAGATGTAAACTATTGATGGGCTCTATCAATTGTTCTCCATCTGGTGTGGCCAGCTAATAAGCTCCAGAACTGAAAGAAGATATGATAATGTAGGGACCCAACCAGTTTGGTTCAAACTTTCCTGGCTTTTCCTTGTCAGCTTGGTTCTTGGGGTTTTGCATGAGAACTAGGTCACCAATGTCAAACTTTCTGATCATAACCTTCTTATTGTAGCTGTGACAAAGACGGTTCTGATATGCTTGGAGATGGTTCAGTGAATTTTTCCTTCTTTCTTCCAGCATTTCCAGCTCGTGCAAGCATGATTGTCGATATTCCTCTTCATTAGTTAAACCCTTCAAGGAGACTCGTAACGAAGGAATTTCAACCTCAATAGGAAAGATGGCCTCAGCGCCAAAGACTAGGGTAAATGGAGTGGCTCCTATAGGCGTATGAATACTAGTTCGGTAACCCCACATAGTAGGGTTGAGTTGTATGTGTCAGTCACGGTCAGCATCGTTGACAGTCTTTTTGAGGATTTTGACAATGGTTTTATTTGACGCCTCAGCTTGACCATTTCCTTGTGGGTAGTATGGAGATGAAAAATGGTGTTGAATGTGAAATCGCTCACATAACTCCTGACCATCTTAGTTTTTAAATGGACGTCCATTGTCAGTGATGATGGATTGCGGAAGGCCATACTGGCAAATGATGTAGTTAAGGATGAACTTGGATATTTGTTTGCCGGTAATATATGTCAATGGGATGGCTTCAATCCACTTCCTAAAATACTCAGTGGTAGTGATAATGAATTTGTGGCCGTTGGACGAGGTTGGATGAATTCTACCCACGAGGTTGAGTCCCCATTGAGCGAAGGGCCAAGGAGAAGTGATTGGTCAAAGTTCCTGTGTTGGAGCATGGATCAAATCACTGTGAATCTGACATTTGTGACAAGTCCTGACATATTCAATTGCATCCTTTTCAATGGTCGGCCAATAATACCCAAGTATCGTTACTTTCTTAGCTAGAGTAGGACCACTCAAATGAGACCCGCACATACCGTCATGCACTTTGCGTAAGGTCGTATGTGCTTCATTGGTGTCAAGACATCTAAGGAGGGTGTTGTCAAAACTATGGTAGTAAAGGGTGTCACTGATGATGGCATACCTTGCAGATTTTTGGATGAAGGACTTCCTTTGGTTATTGGATAGGTTCAATGGAAAGGTTTGAGATTTTAGGTAGTCATAAATATCTTGATACCAAGGAGAGTTGGGACCAACAAGTTTGCAAACCATTTTTGATTCATGGATATCATATGCTGGCATCAAAATTTGTCCTACTAAGAACTCAAATTGTGACACATTTTGAGGGAAGTCCAAGAGAGAACCAATAGTAGCCATTGCATCAGCTGCCTTATTTTGTGTCCTAGGGATTTGTTCAAAAGAAATCAATTGGAAGTATGTCAGGAAACTATCCACCATCCTCTTGTAGGGAAGTAACTTCTCATCCTTTGTTTCATAGTCATCATTCACTTGGTTGATAACGAGCTGGGAATTCCCGAATACAAGTAACGTCTGAATTTTCCATTTAATTGCCATCTTGAGACCTATGACTAGTGCTTCATATTCAACAATGTTATTTGTATAAGGGAAAGCAATCCATAATGACTTAGGAATTGAATCCCCCTTGCGATGTGATAAACAAGATTCCAGTGCCTGAGCCATGACTAGTATGAGACCCATCAAAATATAGCTTTCATGGTACCGCCGGTTACGCATGAAAAATGGACTCATCAGGAAAATCAGTTACTAGTGGATGAGTGACTTGAATCGGTGCATCTGCCAGTTGATCTACTATTACCTGTCCTTTTGTTTCCTTACGCTCAACATATTGTATGTCATACTTGCTTAGTATCATGACCCATTTTTCCAACCAGCCTATTAATGCCACCCGACTTAAGAGATATTTCAATGGATCAATCTTGGCGACCAGTTGTGTCTGGTGAATAAGCATATAGTGTCTTAGTTTTTGGGATGCAAAGACAACAGCAAGGCATGCATGTTCAATGTTTGTATAGTTCAACTCATACCCTATCAGTGTGCGGCTGATGTAATATATGGCTCTTTCTTTTCCTTCATAATCATTTTGTGCTAGTAATGTCCCCAGTGCTAAACTAGTAGTCGAGATGTATAGGATCAATGGCTTTCCATGAATGGGAGGCATAAGGACTGGTTTTGACAGTAGGTAATCTTTGATCTGCTAAAAGGCTTCTTAACATTTATTTGTCCATACAAAGGGGATACCCTTGCATAACATATACTAGAATGGGTGACACTTATCTGCCAATTGGGTTATGAAATGCCGAATAGATTGTACTCTACCTTGTAGAGTTCTGAGTTCACTGATTCCTCTGGGCAGAGGCATGTCTATGATGGCTTTGAATTTTGTTGGATCAACCTCTATGCCTCTTTGGGAAACTATGTATCCCAAGAGTTTACCTAATGTGACCCTAAAAACACATTTATTAGGATTTAGCCAGACTTTGTACTCTTCAAGTTTCTTGAAAATTGTGTCGAGCACCTTCAGATGATCTCTCCTGGTTACTGATTTGGCTAATAGGTCATCTACATAATCTTCCATTATTTTGTGCATCATGTCATGGAAGATTCTGGTCATAGCCCTTTGGTATGTGGCACCTACATTTTTGAGACCAAATGGCATGACATTCCAACAATATGTACCCCATGGGCAAGTAAATGCCATTTTTTGCTAGTCTTTAGGAGCAATGTGAATCTGATTATAGCTAGAGAAACCATCCATGAGGGATAGCATCTCATATCCTGCTGTGAGGTCAACTATGATGTCAATTTTTGGCAAAGGAAAGTCATCCTTTGGGCATGCTTTATTTAGGTCTCGAAAGTCTATACATACGCGGATCAGCCCATTTGGATTTGTTACCGGCACCAGGTTAGAAATCCATTCAGCGTAGTCAATAAACCGTATGAATCAGGCATCTAGTAATTTCTTTAACTCGGCCTTCACCAATAGAGAAAATTGAGGGTGCATGTTGCACAACTTCTGTTTGACTAGTTTAGCATCAGGTAATAGTGGTAGATGGTGCAGAACTAGTTCTGGGTCCAATCTTGGCATGTCAGCATAGGACCATACATAGTTGATTTTTCGTTCTACAAAGAAGTTATGAAATTCTAATCTCTCTTCTTTAGTCAATGATGCAACAAAGAAGACCATCTTGGGATCTTATGCAGTTGATATGGTATCCTCTATTGTGTCTTCGATAAGCATAGCCAATTTTTCCTGTTGCATAGGGAGAAAGTCTAGTCCTCCATCTTTGGGTGCCTCAAAGAGGTTTTCACCCGTAGATACATCCTTTATTTTTACTATTTTATTGTCAAAAGGTGCCTTTCAGTTTTCACCTAGAGATGTTTCATTTTTTATTTTATTTTTATTTTTACTTTTGCGACTAGAGGATGGAGCAGTCTCGCCGAAGTATGTCGTGCAGTCTAAATCAATGGTGAATCCTGATTTGTGGTCCCCACTGGGTATGCCTTCTTGTAATCCCATAAATTCAGCAATTGCCTCATCATTCTGAAATGTGTCCAGGACTGGCGGTCCTTGTTGGTCCCAATCAACTAGCTCAGGGTAAACTAAGGAAATGCCATCGTCAATGTTGGTGAATTGAGGTGAGGATGTAGACAACATGCAAACGGATTCAGTGATGTTGTAGATGATATTATCATCATCCAACTCTACATCGAACTCTATCCAATATTCTCCTTCACTAGTGTCATATTTGTTGTCAAAATAAGGGGTGAATATTTTAGAGCCCTGGTTGTCAATGTCATCTGATACTTCAGATGGATTGGACTAAGGGGGTTCAGATGATGGGTGTTGCACGTCATGGGAAATGGTAATGGGACTTTGACTATTTGGTGCATGTTCAATTTTGAATTTTTTCCAAAACCATTGTTCAGAGGTCAGTTCCCCTGGTTTGACAAACAAATCATCAAGACAATAGTCACTTAGGGATCGTTCTGAGCTAAATTCCCACTCGTGGGAGTCAGTTTCGGTGAGGGTTTCCTTAGTGGTTTCGACACTTTTCGAAGCATGTACTCACTCACTCGAAAGTCCAATGATACATCGATCGTCATTGTCGGGCGATCCAAACCCTAATCCAAGATACTTCAAAATTTGAAAAGTTTTTATGGGTTCCCTTCGGCTAGTTTTATTTCTTCCTAGGCCACTAGTACCATCGTAGGCTTTAGCCTTCATTATGTCATAACCCTTGCCATACTTTTGAACTAGTAATGGGGGTAGTGTGACAGTATCCTTATAGATCCATCCTATAATTTCAGCAAGGTCTTCATTACTCATGTCTCCCCACTTGATAAAAACTATTTTTGGTGGAACTTTGAAAGTTTCCCTAGGTTCAATTCTGAAACATGGCCGACCATATATCTTTGGAGACTTGGGTATTGTTGTTATGTTGTATGTTGTATTTAGTTTGAACTCTCCGTAGCTGAGGTCCTGGATTTTGTTAGTGGATTCAGTCTTAGGGTTTGACAGGGGCGGTGGTGTGGCGGAAGGCGTGGATGGAACGAATGCGGAAAATGATGTGAGTGTGGATGGATCAATGTATTTGGATGACAAGGAGCCAAGTGCTTCCCGATTAATAGGCACTTAGTTTTTAGAAATACCCCTTAGGTTGGTACAATATTGGAAGGGGTCGGGGTCTCCGTATATGGTTATTTCTGTGCCGTCAAATGGAAACTTTAGGCATTGGTGATATGTGGACAGAACAAATTTTAAGGCATGAATCCATGGATGCCTGAGCAAGATGTTATATGGTAGCTCCAAATCCAGGACCTGGTAGGTTGTGTCCACAATGACTGGTCCCACTCTGATAGGGAGAGAGATAACACCCCATGAAGAGTGTTCCTCGTCATCGTATGCTTTGATCACTATACTCTTTGTTGGGTCTACGCATGCATCAGAGAACCCTAGATCCTTAACCAGTTTGAGGGAGCATATGTTCAATCCTACTCCGCCATCTACTAAAACTCATCTAACTTTGTGCTTGTGGACAAAAGTTTCTATGTGCAATCATCATTGTGATTGGTTTCAGGTGATGAGTAATCTTGATTCGAGAAGGTGATGTGGTGAGGCGTAGTGAGATATCCCACCATGGTTTCAAATTGATTGAAATTGATGTCCTTGGGGACTGACGACTCGAGTAGGGTTTTATCTAGGATATCTTTGTGTGCAGGAGATATACAAAGCAACACAAGTATAGAGATTTGTGCAGAAGTCTTTCCTAGCTGGTCGATGAGGTTGAATTGACTTTTTGGTTTCCATTTCTTTGTGGTTAGGATAGGTTTTGGTTGTTTAGCAGATGGGATAGGAATGGTTATTTTGGGTTGTCTAGTGGGAGGCGGACCAGCTATGGTAACCTTTCCACTATGAGTAGTAGCATTACATTGGGGGTGCTCTCCTGACCGTAATGGTATTGATGTATTCATTGTCAGTTCAGACATTGTTTATAATAGGTCCACTAGAATAGTTGTACTTGGCTTAGGAAAAGTTATCTTGATTATTGTTCATCTGTGGACCTGACATGGAAGCCTTATGAGAACCATGGTCCTACAATGGATTCTTATGGATAGTATGATCTGAATTGGAGGCAAATTGAGATTCACCTTCTTCAATGATGCAACTTTCGATAAGATCTTGTATTAGGTTTTTCAATTGTCGATAGTTAGAGGTTGTATGTCCTTTTGCTTGATGGTATTCGCAAAATGCATTGTCATTCCACCATGCTGGTTTGAATTGTCCTAGGTCATATGGTTTTGGTTCTTGTAGTGTAATGACCCCATTCTGGAGACATTTATTAAGGACTTCTTCAATGGGTTCACCTAAAGAGGTGTATGTGCGACCCTTAGGAAATTGTCTCGTCTAATGGTATTGTCCCTAGTTATTTTGACTGTTCTGATTGTTTGAAGGGACATTAGTAGGGGGTGTCAATGTCATTGTTGGTTTGTGTTGTTGTTGGACCCCCTTTAGGGCCCATATAGGATCCACAGTGTTTGCAGTCTTGGCGTCAACAACACCGTCATTTGTAACGTGCTTATTTTTTACCCAGTATTTATTCTTGTCAGTGGTTGGATTGGCATTTGTGTTTTTGGTACCATATCTTAGTTCTCCCTTTGCAATAAGGGCTTTCTCAATCTGGATCCCCTTTTTGACTAAGTCTGTGAAGTTTGTGCAATAATGTACTTGCAATGCATATTTTAAGGGCCCCAGAAGTGTTTGGACAAACATGTCGACTTTCTCCCTTTTGGGTATGTCAATGTGACATTGACTAGCAAGGCTTCTCCATTTTTGAAAGAATGGGATAAACGTCTCACTAGCATCATCTTGCGTGAGAGTGCACAAGCTAGTGATAGAAGTATCCATGTCGATGTTGTATGCGTAATTTTTTATGAATTTTTGTTTAAGATCATCCCATGTCTGGATATCCTTTTGCGTGGAAAACCATTCAAGGGCAGGACCCACCAGACTCTTAGAAAAAAGTCTCATTAAGTATGTTTCTTCATAGGTGATGTTCATAAAATTGGTTGCAAATTCGCGAACATGTTCAATGGGGTTTGTCTTGCCTCTGTATTTTGTGAATTGGGTGACATATCCCGGAGGAAATGGAGGCATGTATAAGCTCATGTCAAATGGGTATACATTTATATCATATGATATTTCTGATTTCTTGCCTGAAATGTATATGTTCTGGATAGTTTTTTCTAAACCCATCAATCTTGTTTGGAGGGCGTCCACAATAGGGTTGTTTGTGTTTCTGTATGTTGTATTGCTTGGTACACCATAGGTTCCTATTTGTTGTGTGTGAATATTGGTGTATTGTGGTGGTATGGATTGTTTTGACATGTATGATGTATGCAGATTGGCGTGTTGGTATTGGAAGTTAGGGTTTGGTGTATGTTGGTGGGTAGGAACGTGAGATGAGTAGGTTGGGATGTGTCCCCCAGCCATGTGTGTCGTTATCTGGGGAATATGATGACCATGAACATTATGATGCGTTAATTATGCCATGGGTTGTGTTACTTGGCCACCTTGTGTGAATTGTTGGGTTTGCATAAGGGGAATGTTTGTATTTGTACCTTGGGAGGCAATGACATGTGACTGTGTTGTCATCTTAACGTTTTGTTGTTGTCCTTGGATAAAGATGCATCCTTTGCCTCCTCCTGAAGGATTTTGTGAAATACCACTGAGCGAATATGTCGAAGGTGTGCTCATGGTAGTAGATGTAGCTGTCAAAGGGGAGTTGTGACTTGATGATGCTCCCATGGTATTTATTGTCATGGTAGAGAGAGGGTTTGAATAATTTTCCCACATTTTCGGGGAACCAAAGGTGGTGCCAGCCGATTGTGACAGTGTCGTGGATGGTGTGGGCATTGTGGCTGATTGTTATCCTCCAATAGATGTAGTATTTATTGTGTTGGAGGTGTTTGGGATGTTGGAGGTAGCATGTACTGTCGTTGTGGTGTCAAAGAAAGTATTGCTCATAGTGTTGGAAAGTTGACCACTGTTTGACAGGTTATGCATGTTGTTGATATTAAAGTCCAAAGATGTTAATTTGATCGTGTTAATGTAAAATCCTTGGGGTAATTTGGCTCCTTGACTCAAGAGTATAGCCAAGTATCTATGTCATAAAGGACCATTGTTTCAACAAACTAACAAGCCTCTAGGTCTTGTGCCGCTACCTCTAAGTTTTCCTCAAGTATTTGATCGTACTCATCTTTATACAAGAATGGCTCAAATGGACTGTTTGATGAGGGTTGTGTTGTCGTTAGTGGTTGATTGTTTGTATTGCCAAATGGATCGTCAAAGGTCCAGTTTGGGTCATACGTTGGATTGTTGATAGTGGAAGTGGGGTCTTGTCGAAAGTTTTCCATTTGTCGTTGTTGTTTTTGAAGTCTAGTTTCCACCATAAAATGAGATTGCTCAAATGAAAATGACAACTATATGAAATGATGACACTATGCAAGTTCTAAGTTTGAAATGATGACTATGATGACTATTGTTTTTGGATTTTTGGGAATAAAATATGCAATGTCAAGACTTATAATGCAATTTAAGACAAGGGTATCTAAGCACTTCTAAGCTCAATCTTTGTTTTTGATTTCGGTTGCTAGAGGACTTTGTTGAAAATGACAAGGTGACAAGGTCAAAATGACTAGTGAATTTTCCTAACTAGACTTTTGAGTTTGAAAATCTCACAAAAGAGGAAAATGACTGAAAAGGGGTTTGATAACTTAGTCCAAGAGAGCCTAATTTTGAAAGCAATGATGTTGCCAATTGTACTGATATTTTCCTAATCCTAAGTATGCAAAATGTAAACCTAGGGACAACCTAATGTCTAATGTATGCAATCCTAAGAAGAATGAAGGATGAAACCTATGGTGATGAATGCAAACTAAAGGTCAAAAATTTGAGCAATTTCAAACTTGATTTCTGAAAAAACCTTCTTGGAAACAATGTTTGACAAATGATTGACAAGGTGAAGACTTCAAATTTGAATTTATATGAAGTTTTAATTGTGACAGGTGAATGCATCGTTTGAGGTTTCAATTGCGTCACGGTTTTGCGAATGCAGTTCAGGTTGAGAAAATGCGACTCGGGATAAGACAAATGTGACTCGGTTTAGTAGATGCGACTCTATGGAAGTCAGTTGCATCGTGACACATGCATATGCGGTGTTTGAAATTTTGAATGCAGCTTAACAAAGCGATTGCGACTCAGAAACTCAAATGCGGTTTTTCAAATGTGACACAGTTTGTGAAAAATGAGTTATTGTCATTTTGATGGCAGATTTGTTCTGTTTGATATTGATTGCTTTGTTTAGAACTATAAATGTGATGATTCCAAAAACACTTGACAAGCACAGTGTTTTGAAAGTAACCAATCACACATTAGATAAGTACAATCCTAGGTTAGGCCATGACAATATTCACTAGATTCCACGCGGGTTTCCCCAACTGCATATCTGTAGCGTGTGAATTCAGAAGCTTGGCTGAACGAGCTCCCCCTTATAGTGCACTCTCTTCTTAGGCCAACCAAGCTTCCAACCCCCATGAAACTCCCATGGCAGGGTGATCACCTCTACTACAAACTGTGAAAGTGCGGATGCCTTCACACTGACTGGTGTTGCACTAGCAAATAGAAGGTTTTTGGCTTACTACACAAAGTTTTTTAGTTCAAGACCCTCATTTGAGTGGCCATACATGGGTCAAGAGATTAATCACCAATAAGGTGGCACTCTAGCCTGAAGAGGTTAAGCTCAACAGGGTTTAAGGGAGTACAACTCTGTCCGTATGACACATCTGCACTCGCAATCTTAGGTTTTCCCTTAAAATTTACATTTATACACCAGTCGGGGGTAGCTTGGATTTAGCTCTGTTGCTAGTTTGAGTCGCGTTGGAGTGATGAAATCCCTAGGTAGGCCCAATATCTAGAATTGGTAACCGTTTCTCTTACACCCAAGATCACCCAAAAGCGCAAGGGGAGAGGATACTCCAATATACCAAATCGTGAGGTAAAAATAGATAAAAATGGGTCTAGTTTTCTTATCACCAAGTTTTCACAAGGTGAGAGCATACTCACCTACTACTTTGCAAACACATTCAAACATGATCAAACAGAGGTTCGTTTTAATTGCACCAAAATAAAATGTGTTACACTACTAAAAATGCAAGCACATTGTTTTGATGTTTAGTCTTTGACGGTCGAACCTACAAGACAATTCGTTAGTAGTTTTAGTGTTTGTCTTCAACCCAAGAAAGTAACCGCCAACAAGCTACAAATCCTGATTAGTAATAGAAAACCTATGCTAGGCAGAGTGTAGGAAATAACCAGGATAAAAGAAACACAAAAAATAGCAAAAAACTGAATGTGAAATAACATAAAATTTTACCAGTCGAATGCGTCACAACAGAGCGATTGCATCACTCTGTGTATCAGATGCATTTCAATATTTCAACTACGGCTTTCCCGAGGACTATTACGGCACGACAGGGCGATTATAGCATTTCTGTTGGCTAATGTGTCGCGACGCATCAGATGCATCACGAATTAAAAAAATCAGTTATGTCACTTCGTACCTATACCTGCAAAATAGCAGAAAACACAAAAAATGTATGGAAATAACAAAAAAAATAGAGTCGGGTTCACCAATGTAACTTAGAATTTCTTTTAGGTTTAGATTAGGAGTGTTAGTAATAAATCAATGAAGGACAGATAAACCCAAAGACCTATCAAGTACAAAGGAAATTAAACAATTAAATAGTTATACCTGTAAATTGAATTCTCCATGATTACCTCCATAGTACCTTCTTACTTGCTAGTTGACATGTTTCCCTCAGATTCATCATGCGAGCAATCTGCAAATAGATGTCTATGTCCTACACCAAGCTTTGAAGGATTTGATAAATGCCTAAATGCCTATGACTATGATTGACAATGCTTAAACATGCTAAGACTTGATCAAATAAAGATAATAAATGCTATGGAAAGCCTAGGAGTGCAAGTGCAAACTTGTATAAAGTGAATGCATGTAATCAAAAAGTGAGAGGAAAATGACATTTTATAGAAAATGCCATTTTCAATAGACGGTTGAGATTGCATTCTGACCAAAACCTAAAATGAAAGGTCCAGATTAAACCTGAGAATCCCTAATTAGGGTTAGGGAAAATTAATTAATCAAACGGTCAATATAATATCTCAGATAATTGGATCGACGATGGAGAATAAATGAAGAAATGTTTTTGAAAATAAAGATTTTTGAAAATGAATAAGATAAAGAGTGGACTGAAGATCAATTTTGGAAGGATCGAGAACCTGCCCGATTACTTGACTCTTGACGAAAAGTTACCGATTTGGAATTAAATTAATTTCAAATGTGAACTTTGAGAAATAGTAAATAATCAGTTTTTGAATTATTTACCAAAATGAGCTAATAGTTAAGAAAGAGATGACATTTTAAATAATTTAATTTATTTAAAATGAGAGGAATATCAAATTTGGTAATTAAATAATTAAATTTAATTATTTAATCTAGCAAATAAGACTAATAATTAAATAAATTACTTAATTCATTTAATTATGATAGTTAGTGACATATTAAAAAAATAAATAAAACTTATTTATTTAATAATCAGGAAGAAATATATGACGAAGGGTAATTAAATAAATTTATTTACTTAAGGGAAGACTTAGGAAATTAGTGACATATTTAATAAATAAATGAAAATTATTTATTTAACAATCATGAAGAATAAAAGGACATGAATTAATTAAATAATTATAAATTATTTAATCAATAGTCAAATGTGGACCAAGGACATAATTAAATGTCACAATTATGCTAGGATGAAAGTGGTAAAAATGAAGCTTGCAGGCCTAGGTCATTTTTAGGTGTCTACAATGATATTTCAATGAATAGCATCAAACCCAACACAGAGAAAGTCACTATTTTTATAACATACAAGAAGTAACATTTTCTACCAACTGTCCATGTGTAAAACTCTCAAATGTATAACTGCTTTTTAGAACTGCCTTTTACAATTAGCATAGTCTGTTTTTCATACATTTGTGCAAGGTAAACTATGTAACAAAAGCTTTTACCAAATCCAACATTATACATTATAAACATATGTAACAACCATTTACACATAGTTGGCATTGTGAATAAACTAGGTATATAGACTACACAAAATACCCCACATCAATGTATGCAATAAAACTAAGTTCACACTTTACAAAAAGCAATATATTGTTGGACTCAAGGAACACTTAGAGGGGGTTGAATCAATGTTCAGCTAAACTTTAAATTATAACCCAAATATGAAATCATTCACATCACATAAGCAGAAATAAACAAGCAACCATAAAAGAAAAGTACTCATAACACCATGACACCAATATTTTTGCGTGGAAACCCTGTGAGGGGAAAACCCATGGTGGAGGTTAATCCACAATTTATACCTTGTTAAAAGTATAAGAAAAATGGGAATGCTCTTGCATTTAGGCACATTGCCTAGAGCTCACTACTTAAAAGAAAAAAAGGCCCACTACCTTACAAAAGGTTTGAGTTACAAAAAAATAGTGAACTGAAAAAATAGCTTCTTCAAAGCTTGGTTATAGTTCCATTTAATCTCATTGAACATATTCTTACCTCATGTCAGATTCGCACTTTCTGCTCCTCTTCTACTCTGCTCTACTCTGCTCTACTCTACTCTTCTCTACTCTGCTCTGCTTCCAAAATACCTTTATACAACTGTTCCAGATCAATCAATTTTTTTTATATTCACTATACACATCAACACATCTTCTACTCTTCTTCCACACATATTCACACATTCGCAGTTCAACCTATTACACATATATATCCGCTACATAGATTTCATCCATATGTTGGCTTAAACAAAATATAGAAATATTCTCCAAGGGTTGGCTCAAGCACACACAATATTCGATGCGCACCTCCCAAAAGTTGGCTAAGACTTATTTGGGAACCAAAAAAAATTCTTTGAACATGGAGACACCAAAACAATTATACCTTATACATCTGCAACATGATACGCACATCAAGTCGACCTTAATAAACAAATAAACAAGAAATAATTCTGTCGGATCTCATAACTCGAACACATAATAATGCAACATCATTAATGATAGTAAACACAATGGTAGGGATACGAAAACATCTTCTCCAAGATCCAAAATTCAAAATAATCATCCAGTGAAGCATACAGAGAAATAGATTGACACAATACCCTGTTCTTTATCTGTTATTCTGGTAAAGTACTGTTCTTCATTCTTTCTGTCGGAGTGATCAAATCCAGATCTACAAACCTTATAGATGACTTAGGTTGCCATCAATGACAACACTAGAATTCATATACAATCTTCTCAAGCCATATTCGAACAATCTCCCCCTTTGGCATTGATGGCAACACTTAGTGAAAAATGAGAACACTGCAAAAATTCAAGATTTCAAGATACAACTCTTCTCTCCTTGGATTCAGATTCATTTTACACAACACCTTCTCCCCCTTCAACATCAATGAAAAAAAAGTGCTTTCAATCTCCTCAAAATTTCAAATTTATCTCCCACTTTGAAATACAATTAAAAACCTTTTCTAACTCCTTAGAAACATTTCCATACTTATGCTTATTCTACCAAAACTTTACTCAAAATTCCAAAAACTAATACCATAATTAGAAAATTACCTTATAATTATCCTTTATCACCAGAAGGAATTTCTTCCATGCATCAACTGTAATCCCACTGATGAGAATTATGCTATTGTTTGCAGATGTTTGATTGAAAATTTTCACCAGACTTGGGAATTGATATTTCTTCTGCCAGTTTTTCTCCTTTCTTCACGACTTCAATTAACTACTCCAATCTTCCTTCTGTCAAATCCTTCACCTTCCAAAAGGTATCCCAAGATTTTATTTACTGTATTGCACCTGTGCATGTTCTAAATGTAAAACTTGAACTCTTTTCTTCACTGCACCATCCAAGTCCTAATGCATATTGTAGCTTTGTCCAATTTCAATAAGTTCTGACTCAATCTGTTCTAGCTTCTCCTTGTACTTCCTAGTTGCATGGGGCCACTGAAGACAATAATTATAGATAGTTTTTTCTTTATTAATACACTATCTCAGCTTGTTCATCTTATTTTTCAATTTAACAAGAGATAATTTGAATTGTTCCTTTAGGTGTAGAATTATCTCATCTTCTTCTTTATCCTAAGAATCATAAGCTATTTCTTCCTTTATGCACTGAATCATTTCATCAGGAAATACATCTTGCAAACTATCCAAATCAACATTGTTGCACTTAAAGTATGTTCCCAGAGTGTTCTCAATCAAATTTTTCTCAAAAGAAGGTTTTTCCAACCACAAATCAACAATCTTCTTCATCTCATCTTCCTCTTGAACTATCATCAATATCATTTCCTTTCTAAAGTATTCTTCTTTTGTAGTTGTTGCAACCAATTCAATTGGTTCTGGTTCATCCATCAGAGTGTATCCTTTAGAGTCTTCATCAAATACTTCTAAGACAACCACATCTTTCCCTTTCTCTTCAGATTTAGAAAATATGGGTACCAGAGGAGAGTCCACAACATATTGTTTAGCTCTTTTCGTCTTCCTTTCCAACTTACCAGAAGAGGATCCAACTTCAAGAGTTCCCACCATAGGGGAAATGATAACTTCTCTGAACATCTTCAACAATTCATTAAATAACTTTCCACATTCAACCTCACAATTATTTAGAGCATTACAATATTTAAATATTTTCTGACAGACTGGTTCATTTTCCTTCCATACCACATTGTTAATCTAGGGTAAGCATTTTAGAAAATACATCATAATGCATATAGCTAGGGTTCCAAAACTAAACACATAGTCTACTTCCTTTTTCAATTGAACATTTTCCATTAACTGATCTTTCAGTAAGCCACACAAATTGAAGTCTTCATCTTCCATGATAATTTTGTGTGAAATGTATACTATGCCTACCAAAGTTGATCCTTCCCTATTTCTAAAGAATATTTTGTAAGAAATTCCATGTGCAATATATCTTGTGATCGGACCATTAATCATTAAATCACCAAGTCTCGTTGATTGCTAGTTACACCAGTTAGGGTTTATCCAAGGTTAGAATGTCACCATCCAATTGGTTCAAGATAAACCTAATAATTTCTGCATTAGCAAAGAATGGAATTCACTCCAAATGTCTAGGATTTTGTGCTTCACTCCCTCAAGACATTTCAATTCATTTTCTGACAATGAATTCCTCACATTTCTAATCTTATCATTGTTATATTCATCCAAGTTTACGATTCCCTTGATTTCCTCATTTTCTCTTTCTTCTATACATACGGAATGAATACCGAAACAAGAGAGATTTTCACAAACAATTCAAAATACCTGAGAGATTTTCCACCAAATTCTCTTTGAAACTTTACTGCAGAGATCTCCTTTAGTTCTTCAATAATGCAATATGACAAATGAAATTACCAATTACCCTTTTTATGACTTCACGCACCTAACCCTTTAACTAAATTTAATACTTTTCCCTAGGAGTTATGGTAGCTTTATTTTCACATACAACAACAACAAAGTCTATCTGTGGACCTTCCACTTCACAAATCATTACTCCAGAAGTTTCTAGCACACCTACTAATGATCTCCTAGATTTTGGTGCTAATAATTGATAGGAGGGAAAATTATTTTCCTGAAAAATCCCCCCTAGGCCGATGGCCTAAGATCAATTCTCAGAGGAATTGTCGGATGAATTTCTAGAAGTAGCTTCTAGTTCAGACTTTTTCCCTTCCTCTAATTTACTTTTCTTCACCCATGTCTTCTTCATCTAATCCCTTATCTCTTCCATTGACACTTTTCATTTTCCTTTTTCACTCATTTGTAAGTTTCTTCCTCTGTATGTTGGACCTATCCTATCCATATTTTTGTTCAAGAAAAAATTAGTAGTGTGACCAATTTTGTTGCAATTGAAGCATACAAGATTTCTTTGTCTAAATTTGTCATTCCATCGATTTCCTCTAGATCTGCATTGATTAGAAATATGCCCAAATCTTCCACAAGTATAACATTTAACATTCCTTGTTTTGATAAAAGTGTTTGACATACTTCTGCATTCAATTGAATTATGACCTAATTTTTTGCAATTATAACATTGACCAGGAAATGATGAACCATTTGAATTTTCTTTCCTTCTACACTAAGAAGCCATATGACTAAATTTATTACAAACAAAGCAATAACCATTAAAATTTTGTGCATTAGGCTATCTTACTGGATGTCTTTTTCCTTTATTCATCTGATTTCCTTTCTTCAATTTCTTCTATTTTGATCTAGAGCTTTCTCCGTTTTCATATCCAATCCCTCTTCTATCATTTGCATCTTTCTGTCACTTGGTCAGCTCATCAAGCTTAATAGAACTTGTCTTGAACTTTTCTCTGTACTCATTAGCAGTAGTGAATTCTCCACTGAGAATAACTAACTGTGATTCAATCTCTTGTTTATGATCTCTAGACTATTGTAGTTCCATCTCCAACTGAATAAATCTTTTGCTAGCTATATTACATTCTTTATATTTTTGTTTTAAATACTGAGCCATATTTTCCTCATTCTTCCTCCTTTCTTCAACCTTAGTTAGCTTCATCGCCATAGATTCCATCTCAAGCTTTAGAGAAGCATTATCTTTAGCAAGCTTTTCACATTCTTCAATTATCTCTTTTAGGGTTTGATTCAGATGAACATCTTCCAATATTTTATCTTCTTTCTGCTTCAGTTGATCACATAGTTCCTTCCTCTTTTCTCTTAACTCATTGATTTTATCCTTCAAAGATTGAATAAATTTCTCAGCATCCACAATATTTTCTTTTAACTCCAAAACTTTTGACTTCGACTGATCAAGATCAAGAGCTACCATAAGCTGTTGTTTAAGACTACTAGAGTCCATAGCTTCAAAATCCACCTCAAGCTATTATAATTTCAAGGAGGAACCAAATCTGATACCAATTGTTGGACTCAAGGAACACTAAGAGGGGGGGTGAATCAATGTTTAGCTAAACTTTAAATTATAACCCAAATCTGAAATCATTGACATCACATATGCAAAAAAAAAAAACCAACCATAAAAGAAAAGTACTCATAACACCATGACACTAATATTTTTGTGTGGAAGCCCTGTTAGGGGAAAATCCATGGCAGAGGTTAATCCACAATTTACACCCTATTAAAAGTATAAGAAAAATGGGAATGCACTTTCATTTAGGCACACTACGTAGAGCTCACTACTTAAAAGAAAAGAAGGCTCACTTCCATACAAAATGTTTGAGTTACAACAAAATAGTGAACTGAAAAGATAGCTTATTCAAAGTCTGGTTATAGTTCCATTTAAGCTAATTGAACATATTCTGACTACTTGTCAGATTCACAGTTTCTACTCCTCTTCTGCTCTACTCTTTTTTGCTCTGATTTTCTTCCAAAATACATTTATACAACTATTCCAGATTGATCACAATTTTTTCTTATATTCACTATACACATCAACACATCTTCTACTCTTCTTCCACACATATTCACACATTCGCAGTTCAAGCGATTACACATATATATTCACTACTTAGAGATTTCATCCATATGTCAGCTTAAACAAAATATAGAAATATTCTCCAATGGTTAGCTCAACCACACACAATATTTGATGTGTACCTCCCAAAAGTTGGAGAAGACTTAGTTGGGACCCAAAACACATTCTTCGGACATGGAGACACAAAAAATTATAACTTATACATATGCAACATGATACACACATCAAGTCGACCTTAATGAAAAAATAAATAGATGACTTAGGTTCCCATCAATGACAACACTAGAAGTCATATACAATCTCCTCAAGCCATATTCCAACATATATTTGTATTCAAAAACCTATGCTTGTGAATCCCTTAAACTTACAAAAAATAATGCATGAATAATAGTTCGGGTTACCCAAACTAGGTTTAACAAAACATAGACCACAAAAACCTGACTTTCAATGAACCATATGTCGTCACAAGGCCACAACACAATGGTGTATAAACTATGCAAACCCTTATGAAATAATATATGAAAGTAAACCAAGGTTGAAACAAAAATTATCAACATTCAGACTATCTTGATAACCATTGTCAACATTCCAAACCCTTTAAATAAAATGGGTCAACTAAGTGAATAAGAAGTAAAACCTAACTACATCCAAATGAAGAGACTATATACATTAGCAACAATGAAAAAATAACAAGTCCTCAATATTTTCTAGATAATGCACAAACATGTTAAGAAAAATCAGACTAGGGTTTTCTATAACAACATTACCACCTAGGAAGCATTTCAATGAAGTCAACATCACCTTGTATGCACTGAAAAAATGATTTCCTGAAAGTTCTTGAAACCATTTTCTAGATTTATTAACCGCCAAACCACCATTCACCATATCTCCTTCGAGCCCTAACTCAGCCTTCCAACATTCCATTTTGTTTTACAAAATGTCTAACTTTTAGGGAAAATACATTATTACGTCAATGTTTCCATTCAATGTCGATTTTGTATGTGCCACTAAATACCTAATAATTTGTTTTGGCCTTTTTTATTTGCATGAACTTAATCAAACATCATAATAACCAAAGCTAATAGCCAATGCTTTGTGTTGATTTAAATGTCAAGTGAATCAAATGTTAAGATAAGTCCATGTCAACATGTGTTAGTGTTGCCTCAAAGTCCATTTATTAATGTTGCCTCAACATAAAAAAAATGATAGCTCATAGTCACCAAGGAAAACAACTAAACCAATGAGGTTCATGCACTTCATCAATATATCAAGATGACAATATTTCTTGAAATCAATGCAAAAATTACAATGTCAAAGGGGTCAACAAACTCCCCCTTTTTCATTGATTCAAAACCTACCAAATACTTGAATATAGATAACATGAGATACCAAAAAACATCACAACAATGAATCTAATACAACAAACTGTCCATATGTCAAAATGATCTACATAGTACACCAAATGCTAAATGTAATAATTAAGTGTTGAATGTTACATCTCCCCCCTTTGAAAAAAATTCCAAAGGTCAAAGGGGTACAAAATCAACAAATAGCTAGAGCAAAATATTGAGAAACTGTGAAAGAAAAAAGTTACCAGCAATTGAACCTATATGGAAAAACCAAGCCCCAAGAAGTTTTCTATCATAGTAAACATTGAACCACTGTTAGATCAGAATATAAAATTCATAAAAAAGGGACTGCCAAAATGAGTCATGATGGCTGTTATAATATAGTAAATAGTCAAATCATATATGCCAACCATGAATATCAATGCCATATTAGAAAAATATGGAATATTCACTATATATCCATGATGCTGAAAAATGAGAATAACCACACCAATGCATCACATATACACTGTGAAGTAAAACTGATTGAAGAGAGAAATGAAGAGCAACACAATAAACCACCAGGGATAAATAATGATCTATGAAACTCCCCCTAAAATTATGCAACCAAAAATATCATCGGCCCCCCCTTAGAATACTATCACTATAAAACTATCCACAATTGAACCACTCAGTATTCCATCAAAAACATACCAATATGACCACAGGTTATTTAAATTCTAAGGAACTATCCAAAAGAGTTTTTTATTTACATTCACTATTCATGTAAACACATAAGAAAATGAGAAAGTCCATTGTCCCTTTATGTTCCACAAGAGCAAAGAAATAGGTCATGTCCAAGACATTTTGAGGTTGCGTTTCACTGACAAAGTAAACTATCCTACAAAAGTTGGTACAAGTAGAATACTATAGGCATATTTTTATGGTCAAGTTGGGTTTAACTTTTCAATCATTACTATGTTCAACTGTCAAGCACCAAGCACCATTTTTGTGCAACTTTCAAGCATCAATCATAACTACATAGCATCAAACAAGGAAAAGTGATCTACATTTATATAAACACATAAGAAAATACTCCATTAAGATAAGTGATACAACACTATCAATCAAAGATCCAAGTAACACATTATTTACTATCCAATCACTATCAAGAAGATTATTATGTTCATGCAAGATCGTCATCACTATCAACACACAACCAACAATCAAAGGTTCATCTACCATTGTTACCAAGCCAAGCATATAGAGCATTGGGAGGAATCATGAAGGAATACTATCAAAGTCTAGGCTAGAACAAAAATACAAAGCCATTATCCTCAATAAACTATCCATAAGTCAACAATATCACTGTTTAAGCACATATCTATCACTTTCAAGAAAATTTTGTGTCTAAAGAAACTCACAATACTATCACACTATCAATGTAAAGTGTTTGTGTTCAAGAAAAGTCAATTGTCCTTTAGAAACTTCACTATCAAAGAAGAAAAAAAGACTACAATCCAACTAAGGTCATAAGCAATCATCACTCACTGTCCTTTCAAGCATTGAAATTCACTATCCTTTCAAGAATTGAAATTCAGTCTTGATTGTAACAAAGATATTAGAGCACTGTCTAACCAAGACAATCAAATCATTGAAATAATCACTCACACTACCATCAAACTTCCATTGTCAAAGAATTAAGAGCATTAAACCATTGTAAAGGCACAAAACCATTGTAATATAGAGACTAAAAAAATGCAAACAAACCTTATTCATGCATAACACAAACCATTTTTCAAAGAAATTAATGTTCAAACCACTATCAAAGATAATATGCACTTCCACTGTATGACCATTTGCAATAATAAATGTATTGAGAAGAAAGGACATTATTGTTCAAGCAACTGTCTCACCAAGATTGCTATTAGAATCTTAAGAATGCATATCTTTATGATGGTTCATAACAAAACTCAACAAGTGAATAAATCATTGATCATCAACCAAAGAACTCATGTTCCAAATATGCCAAAAAACACACACTTGTGAACCACTATACTATAAAGATACCACCATTGACTCAATGCAACCAAAAAACATAGGATATAAGATTATATTTGAAGCACACCCTAAAAAGCAACACATAAATGATTTAGTGAAGATAAATAGGAGGAAGATCATCCAATCTCTCCCTCAAACGATCAACCATACTCATGCATTTGGTTTCTTCTAGATTATAAATATTTCCTTTGGTCCTCAAACCTGCTGCAACAACTTCACCTATTTTATTTCTAATCTCACATCTAAGAGCATCAAAAAGAATATAAAAACCCTAATCACAAATCTAAGTCACACTTAAGAGATGATGCCTAAGATGTTCTGCATAGTACACCTCATGTAAACATATTTTATCATCCAAAGACATAGTTGTGACAACAACAAAAAGTATTCCTTTTCCTTTTCCTTGCTTGATTTAGGAATAATGAAAGATAAATTAGACTTGATATTTCCTTGATCTAGTGTTGTGATGAGTTTTACACATCCACATTAGGTCTTGGGCCCTTCTAAGCTAAATAAACTTAACTTTTCCCTAATTTAATGTTCTAAAGTGTATTTATTTAAACCGTCACTTTAAGTCTAGGAGGCTTGCAAATTAAGTTGACCTAATCTAGTATTGTAAAGTTTTTTACACATTCACATGGTATTTAGGTCCCTTTTAAGATAAATAGACCCAATTTTTCCTTAATTTAGTGTTGTAAAGTGAATTTATTTACACTTTCACATTGGATTTTGGGCCTTCTTACATTTATGACCTTAATATAATCATTAATAGGCCCATATGACCCCATATTATGAATCCCAAGGCATATTTTAATTAAAAACTTGATTATATCAATAAATAAGTTTAATTTACACACTCCCTAACACTTTAGCAATCAAAATAGGCCTTGTGGCACCCATTCGCCACTTTGGGTGAATGAGTCCCATCCATGTGGGACCCATTCACCACTTTGGGTGAATGGGTCCCATCCAGGTGAGAACCATTCACCACAAATGGCGAATGAGTCCCATTTGACTTATTTTTTAGGTTTTGAGCGGGAAATTTGGGTTTTAATTTCAAATTTCTTCTATGTCAACCTTGGGAATCTAATAAACGGTCATTTGATTTCATTTCCTATATAAGCAAGCTCTCAAATCATTATTTCACAAAAGCCTACATGATATCAAGACAAGCAAGCAAAAGTCAAGCATTCTAGGTCTTCACAAGGTCATCAAGATAGCATTCAAGATCAATTTTAAGACATTCAAGGGAAAAAATATTCATCAAATATTGCAGAAATTATAGATCCATCATATTGTCAAGAATATCAAGCATCAAGAAAGTTATTGATCTAGTGTTCTAATGTAGCATTAAGGATCCAAGATCAAGCATTGTTCTACTCCTATTGTCAAGATCAAGATCTACATCCTTCATGGCCATTTCATATTGAGTTGAATATTTACAAGAAATCATTCAAGGTATCATCGCTCATGTTTCATATACTATATGTCCATGTTTCATGTCCTTGTTTCATTGTTTCATCATTTGGTTTGATTACCTAAAATGAGTTTGACCAAGGCAAACCCCTATTCACTAACAATCAACAAGTTTTCTCCTCTTTACATTTGTGATTTCCAATCTAGGTTTCTTGGAGCTTGAAAGACCATTCAAGATCAGGTTACAAACTTGTTGGAGTTGTCTCCCAATTTGCAAGGTAATAATCTTCACTAAAAGGCCATCTACAACCCCAAAATTATAGTTTTGGATCCAAAAACCTAGAGGAGTAGATTGAGCAAACTGAAAAGAGTAGATTCAAACCTTGAAGTTCTAGAAAATAAAAATTGGAATCATTCACCACAAGTGTTGAATGAGTTCCACTGTATGTTTTTTCAAAGATCTTTGTAGATTTAGATACTTGTTTTCTTGATACCTACTCCTATGCAAAAATCCAGAAATAGGACTGATTCACCCAGAATGGTGAATGAGTCCCAATAGGCCAAAATTTTAGGATTTACAAAATTTCAAGTCTACATCATGTCTCTACAAGTTTCCAGGTACACGGATTCTATTTTTCAACTTTCTATTTTGTTTTATACACTTTTTTAGGTCATTTTGTAGGTCATTACATCAAACTAGGCTTTAGTGTTGCATCTTATATTGCATTAGTCTTTCCAAGTTCTTACTTGGTGGTGAACCCCTCTTGTAATTTGAAATCATATCCTAGGATACCTTATTGTCAGATCTCTCCCTCCATTCTTTATTGGATTGAGATCTGTAAGGTGTACTTGACAGTAGCAAGTGTGAAATAGGAACCTCATCCTTGTGTTTATGCCTCACAGGTGGGGAGTAATGTTTTCATTACTACATTTTGGTGAATCTACATTTGGAATACCTTCTTTACTGATTTGGAGTCCATCATCATCTTAGATATAGATTTTATTGACTTTGCATTAGGGTTTGCATTAGTTAATTGGCATCTAGGGTTTCTAAAATTTTGCATTAGTAACAATGCATATAGGTTGCATTTTTTCATCTCAAATCATTGAAAACCATCTGAAAACTACATTTGTACCTAGGTTAAATATCATACAAAATAGAAAGCATAAAAATCGATTGAATTTTTTTGAAAATTTTGAAAAAAATCCCTACTGGGACTCAATTGGTACCTTGGGAAAATCAATCCCAGAGTAGATCTAAAACAACATTTTACAACATTAAAAACCTTATTTTTATACTTTTGTTAGCATCCATTAACTATCTGTTTTAGTTGGTTGAGTTCCTGGTACATGAATTTCATTAGATCTAGCTTAATTTGGCTCATTTCATTCATTGCTTAATTTCAATTTTGAATTTGTACATTGTCACATAGCATAATCAATCAATTTTCATCTTCAAAATCTAAAAAATTACATTATCCCTTTGTATTTTTTCCTTAGTATTGTTTCATTTCAAGCTTGTAGAACAATAATTACATCATGTTTTCATTATAAAAGGCTATGATTATCATACTTCATGTTCTATTTTCCAATCTTGGGTATGTCTAGGATCATCATGGAAAAAACAAACCCTTAAGTGGCAAAAAATTTAGAAAAAATAGAGTTAGGCAACTTGACGTAAAAATTTGAATAAGTTATCTATATTATTTCAAAAATATGTAAGAATAGAATCTATAGAAAATTGAATGTAGTTTTTAAACAACTAGGATTTATTTTTTTTTAAACTATTTGGTGAAAATTTGAAATTTCAATGTAGGAGTACTTAAATTTCAAGGAAAAAATAAGAAGTAGGTGTCTATCTGACCACCCTAACCACAATAAAATGATAATGTTTTTTTATAAGATTTTAGATATAAGTAGAGGACTCATGTTCAGATGTGATGCACATTTTTTTGTAATTTTTTTCCAAGTAAATAATTAAACATGAATTTTTATTACAATTTTTTAAAATATAAAAACAAATATGTTTGACCACCTTAACTTGGTCAAAACTTCATGAAATTCAATTTTGTTTTAATCCTATAGTATGTGAAGCATAGAATGTGACACATGTTTCGGATTCAAAAAATGTGATACCGTTTAAAAGCTATAGATGTTTTTCAATCAGCCTATCAATCAGAACTTTAGTCATAATTCAAATAGAAAATGAATAATAATTATTTATTAAATTCAAAGTAAATCATAATTTATATTGGTGGAAAGATGGGAATCTCCTTTAAAAACCCTTTTCGTTTCATCAATTTTGGGTAAAAAAAGGGTTGTCAGCCACATACCCTACACATACCCATCATATTGCCACTTTTTGGCTGATCATGATCCTACACATACCCTGTTGTTAAATGTTGTAAGAAATTTTTGTTAAGTGCATATGAATATGATGTCCTTTCCCCTCTCTTTTTGTTCATCATTGACCCATCTCCTAGTATCCCTTCTAAGAGTGAGGTTAGTCTAGTGAAAGAAACCTTGGGTAATCATAACAATCACATTTGTTCTTCTCATAATATCTCTCCTTATTGTGAGGAAGATATTTTAGTGTTAGAAGAACTAATTGATGAGAGTTTTGAGAACCCAATTTTTTTCTCTCCTCTTACCTCTAATATTAGGCAAGACATTACTAAACAAGAGGACATAGTGATAAGTAATTATGATGATAACATAAGACAAAAAGAGACCATTGAAACCTACCTACATTCATTTCCCAACATATTCTCATCTTGTGATAATGATGTCGATATATTGGTGTTAGATAAGAAAACCTTTAAATTTATGACAACCCTCTTTATGTTTCTTCCCCCACCTATCCTATTTTGGAACAAATTATGGGACAGGAGTGAAAATTTGGACAATTTTGACAAGCACACTTGTTCTTCTCTAAGTATCTCCCCTAGTGGTGAAGAAGATACTTTGATATAGAAAACACAACTGATGAAAGTCATGAGAATCCTATGGAACAAGACAATAACATCATTCATGAAAAAGACAATTCAATCATTGATCATTCCCCTACTTGAAATGAAGTCATTTTATTAGAACCAACCTTTGAATTTCATGAACATTTAGTTTGTAATTCTCCTAAAAAATCTCCTCCTATAGAGGATATCATGGTGTAAGAAAATATGAACATTGACACATGTAATGTGGCTTCCTTAGATGAAGATGATGAAGTGACATTAGACTCCTCTTCACTAATAGATCATGCAAATAAAGTGGGAGATCCAATCTTATACAAAATTGAATGATGTAACATCCTCCTTTCATCCAATGCAATTCACATAGTTAGAAATCACATTCTCTAAACATGAATTACCCTCACTTGAGATTCAAAACAAAAATGAAGCCTTGATGATAAAGGTGGCCAGTAATGAAACTGCAGTTAGGCACACTCTCATAGACAATGGAGCAAAAATTTATGTTTGTAGCATTGACCTCCTAGAAAAAAATGGCATGGACAAAAGGCTCATTCAACTTCATGGATTTGACAATGTTAATAGGAAACCACTAGGGACGATCATATTACCCATTGAGGTTGGACCTGTAGTGTTGCCTACCCCTATCCATATCATGCAAAGACCACTTTCATATAATCTTCTCCTAGGTAGACCATGGATTCATTCTATGAAAGGAGTCCCCTCTACTCCCCAACGTACAATGAAATTTGAATATAACAATAAGATACACATGGTTGATGTAGATGAACAAAGCTATGAATCATATGATAACAAAAATTCCAACTCCCCTATTTTTTTCATTCCAAGATCAAAAGTTGAACCCATACAAGTAGATGTCAACCCTAAACTCTTTAGTGATAATTGGGGCTCATTATATTTTATGCCTCCTTTCAATAAGGAAAATAAAATCTCATCCTCATGGTCTACAGATTCATATACAAATGATTTATTTTGATGAAAGTTCTAGTAATAATTGGGGTTTCACACATTCCTTTATAGGAGAGTGAAATATCACAACCTAAACCAAAAGAGCCTTGTGTTTCAAATGCTCAGCTTGGTTCTATGTCAACAACATTACCCCATGATAGCAATGGGGTCTATTTAACTCCCATCCCTCATGAGGGGAAAATGCATAACTTTAAATAGGATTTGTGTTCTTGTGAGGAATCTAAACCTTCTCATAAGCACAAACCCCCTTCATCTAAATTGAAAGATTGTTATGGTATTGGATACAATCTCCCTCCTACACATGGATATAATGAACACACGAAGAAAACTGACATACCATACTCTTTCAAGAAATATCTAGGTTTAACTCCCTTATCTCCATTTTCATCTAAAGCCTTATCATTTAGTGTGTGAATGACATCGTGCAAAAATAAAGGAACATATTCTACTATTGATCAAGAGGGTATCTTGGCAAGACTCCTCCAAGATCACTTGATATCTCTCCCTCCAAGAACATGAAAGAAACTTCACTACAAGAATTCATTTTGTGCATATCATAGAGTTCATGGTCATTCTACTAATGAAAGTAAGGCTCTAAGAAAAAAAATTCAGCATCTCAAGGAGTGTGGTGCTCTTGTGTTGAAGTGCTCACCTAATTCCTCTAATTGATACAAATACTTTCCTCCTATTTGGTGTAATGTCCCCTTTTTAGCCTAATGTTTTATGTGGATGGTTTAGCCTATTCCTAATCCTCATAGGCTAATGTGCATGCTTAGGGGGTCTTCTTAGGGAAATTACCTAGTCAATGGTTGGCTTCTTCTCCTGAATTCAGTAGTTATAAGGGAATTTCATATGTTATGTTGAATGCTGGAAAACATAATGTGTTATCGGAATGTTGGGAAACCAATTGTTTTGCCATCATGTTTGCACTTAATGAATTCTAAAGTGGTATTCTAGTATAATTATAAAGTCCAAATAAAATAATAATTATTAATGATTTATTAGAATATTCTAGATGGGCTGACCTCAAGAGAAGAAAAGTATATTAAGAGGAGGTGGGCTTTGCTTCTAATCATCTAGGACATTTCGATATTTGCTTGATGTGATTGTTGTGGAGAAGCCTCGGGTTTCTGCAATTTGACATTGAGATCTTTGGGAATGATCACTCCCATCAATTTGCATAACTAAGGTAGTGAAATATCTACTGAAGGGTTGCAACCATTTGAGTGAGTGATATCTTAATCATTCACATTGCTACAATTTTGTGGCGAAGGGCCAAATTTGTGATAATTCAATTTAGGAGATTGGAGATATTGGCATTGTTTGATTACATTAATAAAGAAGGATGATTTTTGGTGTTGTTTATCAGTTACAGTCATTTTGTTGCAATATTGGAACCCATTATTTTTCTTTTGGTGGTCTCATACTCCATCAATTTCTCATGGGTAATAGTTCGCTCCAATGCTAGAGCTAGGAGATCATTCTTGGCATGAAAGATCATCAATAATAGCTGCCAATATTTTTAGTTTGACTTAGCATCAAGAAAATAGGGACAACACTCTTCTAGGAGGGTGATTTTGATCAAGGAAGGACAATAAAATATGATTAAATTCAAGAGGCATCACTGGAAAGCTAGGAGACAAGGTGCTACATCATTGAGGTAAAAATCATCTTAAGCAAGGGGAATCAAATTTCTTTGTGTTGGCAGCCATGTTATACCAGGTTCGAAATTAAGTAGTTGCATTAAGTTTAGATTCATATTTTCATAGAGGAATCATTGGCATCTTAGTAATATAATTGTAGTCATAGTATCATAATCAAACTTCTCATATGTGTAGTTGTTTTAGGTGATTATTTATATCAGATTTGGCATTGTATTGAGCATTCATTCTTAAGCCAAGAGTCTTGGTTAATTCATGTTAGCGTTGTAAATAATTTGTCAATCAATAGAGGAGAAATAAGTTGTGTTCCAATTGTTTGATGCAATGTTCATATTAATAATGCTCTTGATTATCATACTATTTTTCATGCGAAGTGTTTGACAAAATGTCAATTGGCTATAGGTGCACATTCTTCATATAGAATTTGCATATATGCATTCAAAAGGACAAAAAGAATTGCATTTTCATTTTAGTTCCTTGGCTATACATCTTAGTAATAATTTGAAGGAATTTAAATCACATTTGACACCATTTCAAGAAATTATAATTAGACTAAAACATAGAAACATCAAGTACATTCTTTGCATACAAGTTGTTTGACAATATTCCTTGAGTCATAAATAAGCAAGTTAAGGTCAATTTGAGAAGGGATGTTATAGTGGTATAAAATATTTAATCCTACCATCCTAGAGGGTTAAAATATTTTCATGCAGCCACAAGAAGTTGGGTCACACAGGTATTACACATTCCCAAGGGTGGTACAACAAATAAATTAGATTGCTAATATACAACAGGTCACAATGGTAGATAGAGGAAATGGTGGTCCAGCTAGAAATGGAAGAATAAATTGGGGACATGATGCTGATCAAGAAGACTATTAGATTCTTAGGCAATTATCAATAGGGCAGAAACATGTAGCAGTTGCTATTCAGGCACTTATGACAAATTTGTAACAAATGAATACTCAAGGAAGACAAAACCATGTACTTGATGATAACAGGGGTGTGGTTGGAACACCTAGGGCTCAACGAGCACACTCTCATACTACAAATAGACCTACATGTCCTACTTTTTTTAGAAATGAAGGGGAAGAGGAAAATGTTGAAGAAGAAGGTGAGATCGGGTTTGGTAATAATGTTATGGAAACAAATGATGAATGGGAAATGTTGACACTAGAGGTTAGGGAGTGCATAAGGTTTGATAGGTTTATAAGTCAAAGAAGAGAACATTGGAGATTTACACAAGACCAAATACCAAGAAATTAAAATAGGGAATTGAAGAAATCCACCAACAAACTCACATTACCTACATTTGATGGAAGTTGTAAGAGTGCAACACAAGCTTGGGTCCACAAGTTAGACACTTTCTTGAACCTCCATCCTATGGTAGAGGAGGATGCAATCAAGTATGTCACCTTACACTTGGAGGGAGTAGCACATGATTGGTGGTACCATGGGATGGTCACATTGAAGTATAATCACATCACCTCTTACCAAGAGTTTGTTGATAGGTTGGTTGAGTGATTTGATAAGAAAGATCTTGAATCATACTTTATAGACTTGGCTCAACTCAAGCAGATTGGGAGTTTGGAGGATTACATAGGTGACTTTCAAAAGCTATCAGTAATGGTTTCCAACATATCAAAATTAAGATTTTTCATGATGTTCATTGAGGGCTTGTTGGAGCCAATGAGAGGATGGATTACAAAATTTGATCCCCCTTCACTGCAGATAGATATGAAGAAGGATAGAAGTATGGATTTCACATCCCCAAAAAGAAAGAGTTAACATAAGGATGTTCCTTCTACTAGCAATGAGAGTCCTCAATAATTTGTTGATAAGAAAAATAAATCAGGAACCATGGTGGATGAGGAGTCACATGAGGAGTTAAAGAAAAATAAATTGTGCTATTGGTGCAAGGAACCATATAACAGGGATCATGATTTCCCTTTGATACCTAAGGGCATGGAAAATCATATAATGTGGGCATAGTATGAGGACTCCAATTCTGAAAATGTAGATCAACAAGCTGATACATGGGTTGATTAGGATGGGAATTTGGCTCCTTTGGCATTCCTTGCTAATGTATAGGATGAGACTACATTCAGATTCAGAGGAAGAATCAAGGGACAACGTTGCATTGCCATTCTTGACACAAGAGCAACACATAACTTTATTTACAAGGGTTTTGTGGCTAGATGTAGACTACAAGCCAAGGATTTTGATGGATTTAGAGTCTGAGTTGTTGATAGATATACCCTCACATGCACTAGATGGGTTAATAATCTCACTTTTTTGTTGAATGTTTATGAGTTACGGATTGATTTTTGTATGGTCAACATGGGTGAGATGGATATAGTGTTGGGCATGAAATGGCTCCAGGACATAGGAAAATTTACCCTCAATGTGCCTAAAATGGAAATAAAATTTTAGATTGATGGTGGGAAATATGTGTTGAGGGGAATTTCAGATGGGAGCTTGCATTCTATCTCTTTTGGTAAGGGTTTGGAAAAGAAGAGAGAGAAGGAGGTAGTTCAAGAGAGGGAGCATGTGATGATCTACAATCCATTGTTCAATATTTATGCTACATGATCATATGATAATCCACTTTTTGAGCTCGATGTTGATCACTCTCTTGACTCCAATTCTGAGATGAGTATTGATTGTAGGATTTGGGATCCTTCCAGTGCATCTAGATTTCAAACAGGACCCATAGAGGAGATTTCAGAGGTGTTCATGGTGAGGAGTGCACACAAATTTACATTTGATCCTCATGTACATGACTTATTTCAAATGCACAGTTTAGTGGTACATGTGGTAGATACTTTGTGTGATAGTTTACCTTGTGTAGAGATTGGAAGCAAATATGGTCAATCTTTTGACTTGCTTCCTTTTGATGCTCATACTTCTATGGAACTTGATTGTGATATTTTGATGATTCAATAGGTTCAGTTAGATGTGTTGGTGTTATACGAGCTGTTTGGTGATAGCAGAGACATTACACAGATCTTCCCTTGGGATCGAGGTGGGGAAGAGTTGTCTTTGCAACCAAGATTGCTTGGTGCCAAGAAATTTTAGGGAGGGTGGGTTGTAATGTGTCTTTTTTAGCCTGATGTTGTTTATGGATATTTTATCCTATTCCTGACCCTTGTAGGCGAATGTTCATGGTTATGGGGTCTTCTTTGAGCAGTTACCTAGTCAATGGTTGGCTTCTTCTCCTAGATTTAGTAGTTATAAGGGGTGGTGCAGGGGCACCAAGGCCAATGCATGTAAATGAGGTCTTAAGTTAGGATTTAAGTCTTTTATCAATGTAATAAGTTCTGTTAGACCATTTTCAATGTCTTAGGTGTCTAGGAGGTCTAAAATAGAAAAATTGCAAAGTAATGTAAAAGTTGTCAAATGGGTGTACTTGCAAAAAATGCAAAAAGTGTAAAAATGGGAGATGAAGGGTCTAGTAGGTGAAAATTCAGTTAGAGTCATTTGTTTGAGTTGGTTATGGTTTTTAATGCATAAATAAGCCTCCTTGACTTAGAGACGAGGATGGTGGAAGATGAATTTGAAGTTTGAAATGAAGAAACCCTCAATTTCTCTATTTTCCACATCTTTAATCCTATTTTGAGGCTTTGTATAGAAGGAATAGACCTCTCCATGATATGAGACAAATTGGATAAGATAGTTTTTTGAGTTTACTTCATATTGCAATTTTTTTCATTCATTTTCATCAAATATGGAGGAATATATTGCATTTTTACTATAGATAGGTTTGCAACCCTCCTAGGGTAAACAATGAGTTGAAAAAAATTATGAATCTCTTGATCTAACTAGTGGAATGGTGTAAAAAAATTCAAAATGTTTCATTTTTATGTATACTCTCATATTGCAAGATTGTAGGTTGTGAATATTTTGTTTCCTAATGATAAATTGATGCCCTGGGGACTAAATTTCATGTGTTTCAGACTGTCAATGGTAGAGAACAGTAAAGATTTAATTTTTTGATTGATGACCTAGGTTTTTCTCATGGGTAAGAACATTTGAATATGGTGTTATAGTGTTTGGAAATTTTTTTTAATCAATATTTATCAAAAGTTGCAAGTGTTAGTCCTTCTTACCCTCAATATTGTTTGGCAGACTATGATAGTCCTAGATAAGTCTGTGTGTGACATGTTTATACTGAATGGAATTAAAACCCTTTTGAAGGTTGCTTATTAAAGTGTCACGAATAGCCTCAAAGAAAAGAATGAGTCTCTCTTGATGTGTTGACAAAGAGGTTAAAAGTGACCAGTTTCAAGAAGCCTTAAGAGGCCTAATTAACAATGTGATAGCCTTCACTTAGGAGTGTTGTTACAAAACAAAGATATCTAATTATTTAATATGTTTATAGAAGATAAAAAAAAGGTATTCTAATATGTGTCTATAGTTGGTGTATCTAGTCAGACCTAAGAATTGTTAAAGATAGTCACCAAGGAAGATTGTATGAATGAGGAATCAAGTTACTAAGTTGTGATTTTTGGTGAATGTGCACTATAGAAAAATGGCCTGTTGTCATTTTCATGGTCTTTTAGGTTTTTATTCATGATTCTTGGTCCATTTTTCTCTGAATTAATGTTTCAATGTGGCTTAAATATTCATATTAGGTCCTTAAAATTCAAATTATGATGTCTTGTGATAGTGTTTGAAGTGTTGTAAAACAGTTCTACACTTTTCTAGACTCTATTTAATATAATTCACCTAAAAATCACCTTTTTATTCATCATCAAGCTTATAAGGGTTGTAAAGTCTTGTAACAAAGATTCATGCTTTTCTAAGTTTAATTTCACTATTTACACCTTTCTTATGTCTTTTATGACCTATTTATGCCCTTATAAGGGTTAAGTGTGTTTTTGAATATAAACTTGACACACAACATTAAATACAAGATAATTCCCAGCAACCACTTTCAATTCCAAGGTGGGACCCATTCACCATGGGTGGTGAATGAGTCCTTCTTGGATCCAAATTCAAAATATTTTAAATTTTCTTTCAATTTTTTGTTTAAAATCACCTTATGTCGGCCTGTGATGAGGTATTATTAGGTTACTAAGGCACAAGTGTGTATAAATAAATGTTTTTACATCCACTCGAACCCCCATTCATTCAAGCATTCATCAAATTCACTTATGCACTCAATCATTCAATCATTCAATCACTCAAGCATTTTGCATCAACGAATCAAGCAATTGTCAAGTATTGTGGAGCAACCATTGCATTATCTTTAGATTTATTCAACAAGGGCTTGGTAATTTGATAGCATTTTCATGCTATTTATTTATCACTCTCTTTCATTTCATTATTTCATTAAGGTTTTGATTACCAAAGTGGGATTTGACCAAGGAAAATCCATATAACCTAACCCTTAACCATTTTTCCCCTTTTGCATGTGTGTTTGCAAACTTGTGTATGCAGATTTCACAAGTATTCGGGTGTTGAAAAGTGAAAAAGAAGTCAACAAATTTTTTCAAGTCAACTATATCATATTTCAAGCTTCGAGAAGACATTTTGTCTGTTTTCTATAGATTTGACTTCTACAACCCCTCGCCGCTAGCTCTCAAAACACAGCTTGAATGTGCCCTCAAGAGGCTGCCAATCTCTTGATATGCTTTAGGGTAATAGAGGTGAAGAGAACTTAACCTCTACCTTAAGGTGCTACTAAACCTGTGTGGGTGTACCCTTGAATTGAGCAGACTTTATCTTATGATTATCCTTCTAAAATGCTTTGGTCCACAATGGCAAATGGAAGTGAACAAATGAAAACAACCCTTGATAGCAAATCTTCCGACCCAAATCCCAAAACGCCAATTAACAAATAATATAAAGAAACCTAATAAATTCAAATGATGAAATCACGAGATCTCGCCTTGTTGGCATGCGGAGTCAAATGAAACAGCGGCGGCAACTTATTTTTGGCAGAAAATCAAACAAGCAGTATATGTTCTGTTCATAACTTGTATAAACAATGCAGGATTATGACTACTAAGCTCTACTTTTTAATAATCCTATGAATCTCTTCCCTGACAACAGGTGATCAACTAAAAGGATTTGACCCTACTTGAGAGAACCAACAATTAATCACACGATACAACAAATGTGCATTGGTAAACTAAAAATAAGCTTTGTTATTTCAATATAAACAACCGTAAAGCAACCTAACTTGAGAGAAGCAGGCAATGATTTTCAATAAACCTCAACATTAACGGTATTAATTAGAAATAACTCACCACACTATTGATTTCATTGAATTCACCATTTGAAAACAAGCACCCTAATAAGAGAAAAGCTATTCTAATGAAGCCATTCCTAATCTACTATATATGATCTTAAAAATCGATGCCAATCAATTACAAAACGTGGTGTATATATATATACAGCAACAAGAAAATAAAAATGCCCCCAAGCACATGCTCCACTTCACAAGAGAATTCGGAAAATCCACACGGCTGTAAACGCCATACTTAGAAATTCAAACGTTGGCCCACAACACTCAAGTCTTTGTTAATCATCCACCGAGGCAATCACCAAAACATCTCTGGAGGTATGCCAAAGACAAATATATCGCTGATCATCCCTTTGGTGTTCTGTGCCTCACTGTAACACATCTGAGTCATGAAGACATCATATCAAAAACCCCTACCATACCGAGAGCACCTTTCTGTTATGTTCATTTCATTATCATTGTGACCACATGGTATCGGAGAGACCTCATATCGGCACACAATGTCTCTCAACGTAGTAAAACCTATATTTGTCTCTCACGGTGAGATCGGCCGGTGGACTCAACAATTACATCAAGGGAGATGTCATGCATAGAGTACTCCATGTTACATACATTGAAAGTCACCATCCATCCCGCGAAAGTGCGTGTCAATCGCGGATAAGAGCAAACTCCTCACGGGACAAGGTCTATCATCATTGAGTTCCATCGGCGGTGACCCCGAAGCAGCACTTTGCCAAGACAACAATACAAATCTGGAGAGGTTATATAGATTCATCCTTTGTTTCCAATTCTAGCCTGAGTTTTCATTTTTAGATCGCCGCAATTTTTCAATCTTCACACCAATGGAACCATATAATCCCACGCTTTGTCATTGTGAATTCCGTAACCGGTTTCTGGGGAGACCCCACGTGACAATATTACATCACACCAAAACCATCCAGCGCTCACACCGTTTCCGCCAAGACGACATGGATCCTATGTTGAAAGCCACTTGTTAAACTTTTGTCGGTAAGATTAACAAGTTTTGCAAGACCTATTTCAAGCAAAGACCTGCGATAGAACCCACTTTCACCGGCCTATACAAAATCTTCTAGAGACAAGCACCTAATACAAATTACCTGTACCATAACTACCAAGATAAACTTTGATCGCCATGAGAAGGAACTGCCGAGTAGGGCAGTGACATTTACGTGCAGAAAAACGATCGGGAGATCCGTGAATGTCACCGACACTTGCATATCTAATGAAAAATGCACGACTCAATGGGAACATATGGAGCAACATCATTGGAAAAATATAAGTGGTTAAGATGGAACTTTATTTTGAAAAATGCACTGGAAACCGGTGGAATGATCGTGATTTTTATAGTCCTTAACAAAGGGTCATTCCTGGGATGAATGATAGTGAGATCATTGCAAGGATCCAGAATCTTTGGGTGAGCAGACCAGACACAAAACGATGAGCCGAGCAGAATGGAAATGGAAATGAAGCATGAAGGAATGAATGAAAAATGAAAGCAATATGGAAGTGAAATGGATGCAAAATGAAGGTGAACCACAACCCGAAACTGTCGGAAAAATGAAAACAATTGGTAGAGATAAGCAAGAGCTACATGCACTCCGCAACCTTAATCCTCAGGCTTAATTCGTTTCTAAGCCGTTACACCAAATCAAACCTCCCTATCAAATACTTAGTTTTCTTAGTTCAATGTTCTCCCCAAGACACATTATGCTATCTTCCTTTGTCACCGAAAGTTTTAGAGACCACCGCTGTCACCCTATTCAAATTTCCTTCATCACTCTGTACTTATATCGACAAACCCCTGCGATTCTTCATAATATATAAACGTCTTACCGTACAAGATTTCTATTGTCTTTCATTGTTAAGGTATTAATATTATATCTTCGTGAATGTATTGAAAATAGACCATCAAGGTGCTTCTCTTGAGAATCAAAAAATTCTATCATATCAATGATGTCTAAAACAAACAAATCTGAAACCTTATGCACCTCTCCAATATCTCTATTCGGAGACAACACTGGGTCATGACTCATATCCTCAATATCATGCATATGTGAACCAATAAAATATGGACTTCTATCATCCTTGGTATGCAAACAACGTTCCTTTCACATGAATTAGAAATTTCAAATCATATACCTCATCTTGAATGGCATTGATTTTTGATCAACACCAAATTTCATTAGTTCCACAGGTATAGAGTCATAAAAATATATTTACACAAATATTTTTCTACCATCAAAACAAAGTAAGCTGACAGTAAAAACTTCAAGATCATCTTCATGTGCACATCCCTGGTATTCAGAGGTAAAAAAATCTGCAATCTATTCACAACTAAGTGAACAAGTCTCTATATATTCATCACTACAATTAAACTCCTCACTTTTGTCATCATCAAAAAGAAATCCAATACCATCAAAGAATGGGAAATCAGAAACATCATCAACGCTGTCATTTATTCCATCATCTTGCTTGTCTAAAATTATCTCCTCTTTTTCATAAAGTGGATTTGAAAATACCTAAAGTTCATTCATGGGGATACCTCTGCAAAATATCATTTGATCTTCATTTAACTCTTCATCATACAATGGGTTTGAAAATGTTTGGAATTCACTTTCAAATGTACAAACCTCATTATCTTTAGCTGTATCTTCATAGTAGGTAGAAGAATCCCTTGATTACAGATCAAAATCCTTTGGTTCATCGTCAAAATTTGAATATTTACTGGATTCCTCACAACATACACTACTTTCCCTATCACAATCTATTATGCAAGAGAAATCTCTTGTACCTTCATCTTCCTTATGCAAGCAATCATATGAGTCATTCTGACTTGCACATGTCTTATCTTCTATTGGATGCATCATCTGATCAACTTCTCTATACTCATCAGAAATACAACAATTGGATTCAACATCGATAGTGTTCTCATACCTTATTCCCTGGGACAATGCTTGAATGAAGTTAGAAGAGGAGCCTTTTGCCTTAATCCTTTTCTTCTGCTCCAATGTATCTCCTTTTTTTCTTCCTTCTGATCAGCAATAGTTAGTATTTCTATCTCTTCTTCAGTAAGTCTCTTCATACTATATTGAGTAGGTACCTCAATAGAATGTGGCTTTGTATAATCTTCTTCAGAGTCATAAAAGACCTATTGTTCAGGCATATGAACATTGTATTTCTGATTTGAAACATCATGCTGATAACCTTCATCCTCTGAAGATGAGCACCTTCCCACAACATGGTGAAAGGTATTTGAAGTCAAAAATACTGGGTGATCTTCTCTATTGTTTCCCATCAACATTCCCTCTTCTTACATTCTCTGGACTACAACACAATAATCTAGGGAATGTGGCATATTACAAACTTCACAAAAATAATTGTTACTTACCATATAGGTTCCCTTCTTTGTCAATGGATCAAGAGATTCTTTGTTTCCAAGCCTAGCTATTATAGGTTTCTCATCCTTCCAGTCTATATTATAAGGAAATTCATGCAACCTCAGCCTTTCATTTCTGTAAGTATTCTCCTGTAGGTACTGATAACTGCTACTTTGTTGACAAACCTTAGGATTGTCTCTTTTATCCATTATCCCTGCAACCCTCCTATTGTTTTCAATTTTCTATGCCATCTTCTGAGCTTCAGCTAAGTCTCTTGGGAATTTATTTCTCAATTCATACCCTACCTTAGGATCAAATGCATTCAAATAAATACTCAGTGCTACAAAATCTGGAAACTTTGATCTAGGAGGTATTTTATTCTGCAACTTATTGAATCTTTGATTAAAATCATAGACTATATCACTTTGATCTTTCTGAATGTGTATTAATTCATGAAGAGCAGCATCTGGTGCACTTAGATTCCCAAATTGCTCAAGGAATTGATCCTGAAACCCTTGGAGAGAATCAATAGAGATAGCTGGTAGGCTATTGAACCAATCCCTGGCATCTTCAACAAGTGATATCATGAATAGCCTCATGTGTAAATATTCATATGGCACACCCAAATCTTAGATGAAAGCATTGAAACTTCTTAGATGCTCTTCAACAGTGACAACATCACTCCCTGTAAACTTTGGAACAATTCTTCTCCAACTGCCATCCATTGGATAAGGGGATAATTGAATCCTTGCCAAATCAAAATGTCTGATCATGGTTGTGTATTGATGAGGAGGGGCGCAAGGTGGGTGCTGATGCTAGTACATCAGACCATAGTGTTGTGCATGATGATATGGCATATACTGTTGACCATGAGGAGCCCTAGCATGACCTCCCCTGAACTAAGATCCTCCTCCATTCATGTTTGAACAGCTACAAAAATTATTTCAGAGTCACCACCTACTTTTCCAAAAGTAGGAAAATCATTATTTATGATCTTTTTCCCAGTGGAATCACTCTTTCTGAGATTTATCAAATTACAACTTTTCCTCTAATGACTCTATAATGTGGTCTTCAACCAAATCTTCTGATATAGTCCCTAGCGGAGTCGCCAATTTGTTAGCTCTAAAAAACGCAGGCTGAATGCCTCAAGAGGTTGCCAATCTCTTGATACGCTTTAGGGTAACAAACAAGGTCAAGAGAACTCAACCTTATACTCTTTAGGTGCTGTTAAACCCAGAAGGGTGTACCTTTTAAATTGAGCAAACTTATTTTATGATTATCCTTCTGAAATGTTTTTTCCACAATGGCAAATGGAAGTGAAGAAATGAAAACAACCTTGATAGCAATCTTCTGATCTAGATCCTAAAATGCTTAATTAACAAATATAAAGAAAATGATGAAATTCAAATGATGAAATTGTAGAGACCAGTGCCTTGTTGGGTATGCGGAGTCAAATGAAACAGAAGTAGGCAACTTATTCTGGAAGAAAATCAAATTGCAGGCATATGATCTGTTCATAACTTGTATAAACAATGCAAGATTATGACTACTAAGCTCTACTTTAATAATCCAGATGAATCTTCCTGATTACTATGATCAACGAAAAAGATTTAATCTCTACTTGAGATAACCAATCAATTAATCACACAGATACAACAAATGTGCACTAGTAAACTGAAAATAATATTGTTACTTCAATTTAAACAACTAGAAAGAATCAACTTGGAGACAACTTAGCAATGATTTTCAATAAACTCAACATACAATTGACACCAGAAATAACCTGCCACACTAGCTAATTTTCATTGAATTCGCCATTTGAAAACATGCACATAGTCTTTGATAAGAGAAAGCTATTCTAATGAAGCCATTCCTAATCTACTGTATATGATCTAAAATATGATGCCAATCAATTAAAATGGGGTGCATATATATACACCAACAACAAGAAAATAAAATGCCTCGAGCACATGTCGACCACCGTAGAATTCGAGAAAATCCATGTCATCCTGCAACGACACTTAGAAATTTAAACGTTGGCCCACAATGCTCAAGTCTTTGTTAATCATCCACCGAGGAAATCGCCAAAACATCTCTAGAGGTATGCCGAAGGAAACTATATCACTGATCATCCCTTTGGTCATCTGTGCCTTGTCGTAACACATCCGAGTCGTGAAGACATCATATCGAAAAACCCCTGCCATACCGAGAGCACCTTTCTGTTATGTTCATTTCACTATCATTGTGACCACATGAT
Organism: Sequoia sempervirens; assembly: GCA_007258455.2. NCBI lineage: Eukaryota > Viridiplantae > Streptophyta > Pinopsida > Cupressales > Cupressaceae > Sequoia > Sequoia sempervirens. Next base: position 60,727,791 of record VDFB02379711.1, read on the forward strand.
ATTGGAGAGACCTCATATCGGCACACAATGTCTCACCGAAAACCCCATTTGTCTTCCGTGCATTATTGTGACCTACCACACTCGGGGAGATGTCATATAGAGTACTCCATGTTACATTGAAATTCACCATCCATCTCGAGTGTCGCTGTGACAAGAGCAAAGTCCTGCCGACAAGGTCCATCATTGAGTTCCATCGGCGAGACCCCAGGAACTTCTCCAGGACAATACAAAATCAAGGAGAGGTTATATAGACTATCCTTTGTTTCACTGAAAGCCCTGAGTTTACTTTATATCGCCAAGAGAATGCCAATCTCACACCGACAAAAACCATCTATCACATGCTTGTTGTTGTAACTTGCAACTATCGGGGAGACCTCACATAGACAATATTACATCACACTAAAAACCATCCAAGTTCACACCTGTTTGCCAAGGTGACATGGATCTCACGCTAAAAGCCACTCATTTAACTTTGTCGGCAAGATCGACAGGCTCGCCAAGACGTATTCCAAAGCAAAGACCTCTTGCCGATAGGAACCCACTTTCATCAATCATGGAGATAGGAAATCTTCAGTGAGAAAATATACCGAATACAACACTTATACCTATAACTGCCAGTAGATAAACTTCAATCGCCATGAGAATAGAAACGTCTTGCTAATAGGCAATAGATGTTGACAAGCAAAAAAATAGATCAGGGAGACCCAGAAACTGTCACGCCGACATGGACCAGAATGTGAAAAATGCATGACTCAATGGAACATATGGAGAAACACATGGGAAAAATATGGGAAAAAAGTGTTCAAGATGGAACTTATTTGGAAAAATAAGAATGGAAAACCTATGGAAATATCATATTTTTATAGTTCCAACAAACCCAACTATTAGACAACCTCATATATGGTGCTACAGAATTGGTCCGTGATTTATTAGAATTTTGGGAGAGGAATAATTCACTATCAGTGGTGAATGAGTCCCACCTTAAGGCTGTAAATTCATGTTTTGTCATATTCCAAATGCTAATACTTATAAACTAGCTCTCAACACATTTTCATCAGAAGCGGGATTGATTCACCATCAGTGGCAAATGAGTCCCACTAGTGATTTTTAGTGAGTTTTTGTCAACCTCAAAAATATTCTAGAATCTCCATCAAACATCTAGGTGCACTCTGTTTCAGTCTTTTACATTTCTATTCTTGCATTTATTCATGTTTATTTCATGTTTCCAATCATCACTATGTTTTCCAACATTACATAGTTCTTAATTTTTGCATTCATAATCATTCAAAAAGTTCATTTAGTTGCAGTTAGATCATCTCATTTAGTCAAAATAACATCATATTGTGATCAAGGGAAAATCTGAATTTGTTAGAGGGGTTAGCACAATAACATTAAAATTCCAATGAAAATAACAAAGCACAATGGAAGTGAGGTGAAGACAAAAGGGATAGTGTTACCCTATGTCTCCACCTTCCATGATTGACCTTTGTTACACCTCCTAGCTTGCAGTAAATAAAAATGCCCTCAGATTTGTATGAGCAACTATGACAAATGACTAAGCCCTATGCAAGTGTTGAAGGATTTGCAGAAAATAAAATGTCCCTACAATGGACTAAAATGCCTATGACTGTAAGTGACTATGACTATAAGACTAGTAGCATAAATTGAAATCTAAACATGAGAGACTAAGAGTGCAAGAAGTCAAGAGAGCTGAGAGATTGAGATCTCAAATGAGGTCAAAATTTCCCTTTTATAAAAATTTGCAATTTTGAATGTGTGGCCAGGATGAAAAGATGACAGGAACCCTAAGATCAATGCTTAAGATTGAATGTTGATATGTGCATTAGGGTTAGGTCAAAATTAGGGCAACAGGTAAGAATGAAGGGTGGAGATTGAATTATGAAATAATTCAATCAACGGTCGAAATTAAATGAGAAGTCAAAAGTCAAGAATTAAATTGGAAGATGGGTATCGCAATGCATTAAAGAGGCTACCGGAGAAATTAAATACACAAAATTCCACCTGTAAATAGTACCAAATACAAAGATATTATTTTAATTATGGAGGAATGATAAAGACCATTTCAATTAAATACAATTTAATTCAAAATTCAAGAGAGTGGACCAAATTAAATAAATTAACTTTATTTAATTTAATGAGAGAAGAGGTTAATGAATAATTAAATAATTAAAATAATTATTTAATTATAGTAGAAAATGGACAAAAATCAAATAAATTAGAATCCATTTAATTTTTAAAAGAAGGGGACTTGCTTAGTGACGTAATTAAATAAATAAAATTTATTTATTTAATAATCAAGAGGAATAAATGACAAAAGGGGAATTAAATAAATTAAGAAATTTATTTAATTAAAGGAAGACTTTAGGTAATTAATGGCGTATTAGATAAATAAATAAAATTTATTTATTTAATAATCAAGGAGAAATAAATGATAAAAATGAATTAATTAAATAATTAAAATTATTTAATTAATAGAAGAATTATGACTTTAGAAAATAATTAAATAATTAAAAATTATTTAATTATTAAGAATGAAAAGGGCAATGTTGAATAATCTAAGAGTTGCAAGCCTAGGACACCTTTTATGTGTCTACATTTCTGCCCCTCTTGTCGCAATGTAGCATGTCGTGATTGTGACAAAGAAAATAAGTCAAAAAATATTCCAAAGTAAAAATAAGATGAGGAAGAATGACGAAAGAGGGTTGTGATGCCCCCGAGAGACATTGCATGTGTTCCAAGAACATGTGTGTGCTCTCGAAATGGATGATAAGACTAGAATATGAAGAGACAAAGAAATGTTAATGAAAATGATATGGATGATGATATGGATGCAATGCCTATATGATACAAATGAGAGAAGATGACAAGACTAAAGAAGATGCATGTTAGTTCCTAGACCAAATCCTTAAAAACATTGCCATAGGACTTTAATATGTATTGCTCTTAATCATCATTGGGCAGTAAAAATGACACAAATGGATAACAAACACCATGATATGACAGACCAAGGTGTGCAAGGTCATCCACTTGAAAAACAGACAGTCACAGACAAGGAATGTCCTAACTCATACTAAGGGCGAAGTTGCCCCAGTCTTTTTGTCAAGACAACCATGCATGCCAAGAGTCAAAAAAAAAGGGCTGTGGAGACGGCCATCAGACCTCTAAATCCTTCATGGGACATCCCTTGAGGTAGCTTAAAATACGACCAAAAAGACAAGATGTAAAGAAAAATAAGGCATAAAATAGCCAAGATAGTCAAAAGATAAGACAAGTATAATGAAAGATTAATGTGTACCATTTTATCTTTGTTTTGCTAACAAATGTTTTGTTTGCCAAAGATTGAATTCTTTGTTTGATTTTGAAGGTTTTGATAGCTTTTATGAGTTTTTCCAATTTGATGGTGGCCGACGGTTGGACGGGTCAATACTGGCTGAAGCGTTACATTGCCAATCTCAAAAAGGCAAAGCGGCGATTTTGATGGTGGTCTGTTCCAAGAAGGACAATATCTCTTGAAGAGGACCAAAGAGTGATGATTGATACTGTTTGACTTAATGTGTTTTATGTGTTGATTGATGTTTCATCATAGATTGATTGGATCAGGTCATTAATTTTGACTCAATTTTGACATTGACATTTCAAAATGGACTGCTTTTGTGTTTGAGTTTGACTATCATCTCGGGAATTATTCGACCGATGTGATGATTGCGGACAATGCTATGATTTTATTCTTTTGACTAACCTAAAAGGGATCGGAATTTTAATGTCTCTCATCTACCACCGACATGGTTCTCGCCTACGTGAAAGTGTTGTAGATAACGTAGTTCATACAAATGACATGGGACTAATCATACATTGACTTTTGACTTTAATATTTTAGGGATTCCGGTTACTGATTTGAATGTTTTTTTACTTTTTCAGGACATTTTATGATTTTTTTTGGATTTTTTTTTTTTCAGGACTTTTTATGATTTTTTGTTTTTTTAGATTTATTTGGATTTTGACGTTTAAGAGGATAGTGAAAAATGCATATGACTGATGCCTACATATGAGAATCCAAGGACAAACATGATTGTGCCCCTAGTCAAGCTGAATACCAATTGACAGGTGATGACAACGTTGTTTGACGTGGGAAGGACGCATCCCAAAACAACGTGAGGACGATGACAATAAAGTGACAAAAGTATGGAGGTCTACAGCCGAGCTAGGAATGCAGTCAAGTAATGTTTTGGATAATACGCTTGTATGAATTGGACTCATTGCATTTGGAATGACTTGGTTAGGACTAGATGGGATGATGATTATCCTTAGACCGTTTGACAAGGGAAAGCCAAGATAGGTGATAGACATGAAAGTATAGGGGGTGGCCTTGGTAAAAGATAGGAGACATGAGATTAATGGAATTGTCATATGATTTTTAAGGACTATGTCGTATAATGACAATAAGACTATGACGGTCAATGACATGATGTTTTATGAATCATGTATGACTTAAGGATAGACATGTCAAGAGTTTTCCTCAAAGCGTGATTTATGTGTGCTATTTTTATGTCAAGACCAAGGTAGGTGGGAAAATGGACGGAAATGATAGGGCTTAGATGGATGTCAATGTCATGAGGAAGGTATGGGAAATGAGACTACTTGCCCCCAAGTGTAAGAGTCCACATAGACGATTTATTTTACACATGACGCCTGTTTGCCAGGTTTTCATCATGGTACTTATCCAAGGCGCCTGTTTGCCAAGTTTTCACCGTTGGATGAAATTTTTCTCTTTACTATTTTTTTTGACTTTTTGATTTTTATTTTTTTTTTGGTGTCACCAAGATGCTTATTTGCCAAGTTTTCATCAGGGTGACGATTTTTTAATTTTTTTAATTTTTTTTTTGTATTTCTGATTTTGTGGATAGCCTGGATGCTTTAGATAACCACTAACTGTTCTGAATCCACTGACGGTGCCGATGTAGAGACTGGTGCCATGATATGCCAATAATGACCTTGCTGAAGGAGTTGTCTTGTCAGGATCGTAGCACTTGTATACAATTGATTGATGTGATTGTGATCATTTCTGATACTAGAGTTGGCCTTATCAAAATACGCACATCGCAATAGAGTGCCATGAGAGTCCTTGTGGTAAAGAGTTGCTGCCATGACATGACGGATTTGTGACGTAGGATTTTTGGACTTTAGGCGACATGTAGGATTATGATGAATGATGGTAGACATGGAAAGGTTGTTTGGACATTTAGATGAATGACTTTTTATTTTCCAAACTTGGGATGTTGGATGACGGATTTTGGAGGGATGGTGTTTGGAACCAACACTTTTAGATGCCTTGCTTGATGACCATTTTGAAGGAGGTGGACATGTGTTATATGTGGGAGTCCTCTTGCCTTGTCGCTCCACATTGTGATTGACTTTTGCATTTGACTGGGTGTCTTTGTTCGATCCGTCTTTCTTTGGGATCCATTTTAATTTCATTTGTCCACTTGTCCTTTTGTTTGATTCAATGGCCTTTGACATTTGATTTTGATCTTCTGATTTGTAAGACTTTTGTTTTTGTTGGTCCCAAAGGGGAGGTTGATTCATGATAGAATGACGGTTCATGGTGTGGGTGGAGGGAGTGTTGGCAGCAATCTTATGACAAGGATTTCTCATGGACTCCATTTTGACATTTGTTTCTGACAAAGTTGCCCCTAATATCGAGGAGGTACCACTGACATCGTTTGATTTGTTGTCTGAGGAATAACCAAGACCTTGATGTCTGTAATTTCCCTGAAGCTGTATTGGTTCAAGAATGCCTTGCTCATGTATGCCTAGTCCTTTGCCTTGATATTGCATGCTTTGACAGATTCTATTTGCAATGGGGTATTTATTGTTTTGAAAGCAAGATGCTAACCCATCATGATGTCTATGGACACTGTCACTTGTAATATTTTCATTTGCAAGAAATCCTGCTCTAACAAAGATAGATGCCCCTAATTGATAAAGTGTCTTAGCTTCATTGTCTTGTTGGCCATATTCTTGACTGATATCTTTCGTCTGATCATGCGACATGTCAAGTTCAAATGACTCTGTTGGTGCTTTCAAGGCAATGTCAAAGCCATCATTATTTTTAGTGTCATAGAGTCCAATGATTTTAGCTATAACTTGATCATATGCAAGCATGTCCTTAGTGGAAGATTCTTGTTCTGGAGGAATATCATCTATGTGTCCCATGAAGGCAAGTGTCTCATCATAGGAAGTGTCAATAGTCGAGGCTTGTATAGGGTCGGCAAGTGTTTGATCATGAATTGCATAAAGGTCAATGAGTGGATCATTTTGGACTTCTTGGTCAATGGTAGGGTCTTGCTCGAAGATGGGGTTGTCATGGATTATATAGTCAGAAATAGAGTCGTTGTCAAGGAGAGGTGTGTTCTGGATGTCATGATTGTCTTGAAGGACTTCATGGATGGACTGAAAGATAGGGTCATTGGATGAACTACCTTGTTCTTGACATGAGGGTGACATTATAAGGTCATGCTTTGGGCTTTCATTTTGACATGTATCCTCAAGTTTATTAAATGGGATTTGACTTTGGACTATGATAGAATTTTCATGACTAGATGTGGCTTGTGAGGGGGTGACTTGAAAAGGATTAATGACCAAAGGACTAGAATAGGATGTGGGAACTTGGACTGGACTAGTATATGAAGGACTAGGATATGACATGGGTACTTGCATTGGACTAGTATGTGAAGGACTAGGGTATGACGTGGAGACTTGGACCGGATATGACATGGTGTCTTGGACTGGAGTAGGATGTGATGGCATATGATGTGACATGGGGACTTCGACTATATTAGTTAGTAATGATATAGGGACTTGGACTGGATTGGAGTAAGGTTGACTAAAATGGGACGTGGAGACTTGGGCCGAATTGATATGGTATGATGTGGGGACGTGACATGTGTTGGTAGATGGTTGGTAAGGCATGTGGACTTGGACGGAATTGATAGGTGAAGGGTCAAAATATGACGTGGAGGTATGGAATGGACTAGTGGACAATTGACTTCCCTTGTCAAGGTTAGGATAAGGGTGATAAGTGGATGTTTGTTGTGAATTATTGGTAGGATTCATGTCAAGTGACTGTTGATGGTGAGGGTAGATGGATGGTGGCAAGGTATTTATGTCAAAGCCTTGTGGTAACTTAGCCCCTTCGTCCAAAAGCATGGCTAGATGCCTTTGAGGGTCACGTAAGAGATATTTTTTTACAAAGGAGACTATGTGAGGATTTTGCTTGGCAGCTTCTATGTCTTTGAAATATACTCGTCCATTTTGGTCTCTTTGTATGAATGGTTCAAAAATGTTTTTTGATGAAGATGGCATGTTCATGGGAGGTTGCATGTTCATGTTGTGAAATGGGTCGGAAAAGGTCCAATGTTGGTTTGTGTCATAAGTGTTATTGTCGATGTTGGGATTGGAATCTTGTCCAGAGTTTGCCATTTGTTGTTGTTGTCTTTGAAGCCTAGTCTCAACCGTAAAAGGGATTTGCTCAAATGAGGATGATGAGAATGATAAGTAAATGCAAGGATGACACTAGCCTATGTTTTTGTATTTTTTTGATAAAGGATGACAATGCAAGACTATGTTTTTGGATTTTTTGGATAATAAGGGATGCAATATGACAATGTTGTCTAAAGAAAATGACTAATGCCACATGACAATGAAGACTAAGATGACAAGTTATGACACTAATTTTTGGAGTATGTCAATGCAAGGTGATAATGATGTTTGCCTAAGGAAAATGACCAATGCAAGGTGATAAAATGTCAAATGTCAAGGTGACAATGAAGATGTTGACTAAGGAAAATGACCAATGCCAAGCTAGATGCCAAATGAGGACTATGATGGACAATGCCGAGTCTAAGTTCAAAATGAGGACTAAAATTGTTTTCTGATGTTTTGTTGAAAAGTCTGAGTTGTCCAAGGTCGATTGTTTGTGTCCAGATTTGTGAATGTTGTGTATAATGTTTGAGTAATTTAACAAGCACTTGACAAGCACAATGTTTTGAATGTAACCAATCGCACATCAAATAAGTACAATCCTAGGTTAGGCCATGACAATATTCACTAGATTCCACGTGGGTTTCCCCAACCGCATATTTGTAGCATGTGAATTCAGAAGCTTGGCTGCACGGGCTCCCCCTTACAGTGCACTCTCTTCTCAGGCCAACCAAGCTTCCAACCCCCATGAAACTCCCATGGCGAGCTGATCACATCTACTACAAACTGTGAAAGTGTGGATGCCTTCACACCGACCGGTGCTGCGCTAGCAAATAGAAGGATTTTGGCTTACTACACAAGAGTTTTTAGTTCGGGCATTTCGTTCGTGGGCGTGATCCATCGGCGAGAGTCCCCTTTCGGATCCATCTCGTCGGAACCAGCTCGTGATTCTTGGGCTTTCCCCAAGAACCCACTTTTATATACCGGTGGAAGTCCCTCGGTGTCAGGGTGCTACCGGTCGAGTCGTCCTGGGGTGAGTACTTTTTCCCACCAGAACAGGCCCAAGTTCTAGAGTCAGTAACCGTTTCTCTTACACCCAGGATCGCACGAATGCGCAAGGGGAGAGGATACTCCGATATACCGAATCGTGAAGGGTAATTAACAAATAAAGATGGGTCTAATTTTCTGATCACAAGGTTTTCACCAAGTGAGAGCATACTCACCTACCATCTTGCAAGCACAATCAACCAAAGAAGACATGTGTTCTTTTTATATGCACCAAAATCAAATGTTTGCTAATCTATGAAAGAAAAACAAGCACAATGTTTGTTTCTTCCTTCTTTGACATTTGAATATGCAAACAATGAATTAGTAGTCTCTTTAAGCAATGGTCTTGGACACACGAATGAGAATCGCCACACGCTACAAGAAAAGATTAGTCACAACAAATCTGATTTTTAGAAAAAAATTTGACAGTAAGATGAAAAATACAGAGAATAAAGTCTATCTAAAATCTCAAGAGGTTTCCAAAAATATAAATAAATCAGAAAATTTTTCTGTTTTGCACCAGAAATTAATTTTTTATGAAAACTCATAAAAAAATTATTAAAAATACAAAAAAGCTTTAAAAATTCTGATTTCTTTACTGGAGTCGTCTGATGTCATTCCAAATCTGCAAAAAAAAATTTGTGATCAGATCGGCAACCATGAGTGAGATCTAAGCAAATTTGTTTTAAACCCTAATTTCAAAACCTCCATTTTTTGACTAATAATTTCACATCCAAATTTAAAAAATAAAGAGTAGACCCCTATCAAAATTCAAAGAGATTTCTAGAAATGTAAACATATCTGAGAAATTCGATTATTTGCTCCCGAAATTAATTTTTTATAAAAAACAGAAAATAAATTATAACAAATTCAACTCGGCCCCAAAAAATCTGATTTTTGGAATGAAATCTCTAAACATTGTCTCCAATCTGCAGAAAAATTTTTGTGAAGAAATACGAAGCCGTTTAAAAGTTATGGTCGAATCTTTGGAAACTAGGGTTTTGTCCACAATGATGTCAAACCTGCAACAAAAATCAAACAAAACCTGCAACAAAAAGAAACCCAACTCCAAGATTTCTCAAAATGTGTTAAAATATGTCAGGTTCACCAATGTAATCAAGGGAAAATCTGGTGTGTTAAAGGGGTTAGCACAATAACAGAAAATCCAAAGAAGTAACAAAGCACAAAGGAAAATAGCATGAAAACAAAAGAGCAATATTACCCTAGTCTTCAACTTCCATGATTGACCTTTGTTACACCTCCTAGCTTGCAGTAAATAGAGATGCCCTCAGATTTGTATGAGCAACTATGACAAATGACAAGATTAAAGCAAGTTTTGAAATATTTTATTGAAAGAAATGACTTGACAATAGACTAAAATGACAATGACTGTAAGTGACTATGACTGCAACAAAAATAATAACCTAAGTTAAGACCTGAACATGAAAGAGACCCAGAGAGAGAGAGCCAAATGAGAACAAAATTGCCATTTTATAAAAACTGCAATTTTGAATGTGTGGCCAGGATGAGAAGATGACAAAACCCTAGAATCAAAGATCAAGATTGAATGTTGTTGTATGCATTAGGGTTAGGTCAAAATTAGGGCAATGATAAGGATGAAGGGCCAAGATTGAATTATAAGATAATTCAATCAAGGGTCGAAATTAAATGAGATGTCAAAAGATAAGAATTAATTTGGAAGATAAGAGTGGCACGGACAAAGAGGTTGCTGGAGAAATTAAATAATAAAATTTATTTACTCCAGGTGACCAGTGAATAATTAAATAATAAAGATATTATTAAATTATAGAAGAATGTGACAAATGAATCATTTCGAAATAAATAATAATTTAATTCAAAATTTAGGAGAGTGGACCAAATTAAATAAATTAACTTTATTTAATTTAATGAGAGAAGAGGTTAATGAATAATTAAATAATTAAAATAATTATTTAATTATAGTAGAAAATGGACAAAAATCAAATAAATTAGAATCTATTTAATTTTTAAAAGAAGGGGACTTGCTTAGTGACGTAATTAAATAAATAAAATTTATTTATTTAATAATCAAGAGGAATAAATGACAAAAGGGGAATTAAATAAATTAAGAAATTTATTTAATTAAAGGAAGACTTTAGGTAATTAATGACGTATTAGATAAATAAATAAAATTTATTTATTTAATAATCAAGGAGAAATAAATGATAAAAATGAATTAATTAAATAATTAAAATTACTTAATTAATAGAATAATTATGACTTTAGAAAATAATTAAATAATTAAAAATTATTTAATTATTAACAATGAAAGGGGCAATGTTGAATAATCTAAGAGTTGCAAGCCTAGGACAATTTTATGTGTCTACACTTTTATTGGCCTAAGTTGGCAAGAGATGTTAGAAAATATATGGAACAATGTTTTGTGTGTATGAAAGCTAAGGGAGGAGCTAGTAATGCTGGTTTATACCAACCCCTACCCATTCCTAATAGACCATGGGAGTGTGTGAGCATGGATTTTGTGGTAGGCCTTCCTAAGACCAAGACTGGTTTTGACAGTGTTTATGTAGTGGTAGACAGATTTAGCAAAATGAGTCATTTTATCCCTTGCAAAACCACTCATGATGCTAGCTACATAGCTCATATTTTCTTAAAGGAGGTAGTAAGGATCCATGGACTACCTTTGAGCATTGTTTCAGACAGGGATGTGAAGTTCATGAGTCACTTTTGGAAGACTCTATGGAGTAGATTGGGTACAAATCTGTCATTTGGATCAGCTTACCATCCTCAGACTGATGGTCAAATAGAGGTGGTTAATAGGGTGCTTGGTAATCTTCTAAGGTGCTTAACTAAAGAATATGGACAGACATGGGATATGGTTATCTCCCAAGCTAAGTATGCTTATAATGACAGTGTCAATCGGACCACAGGGAAGAGTCCATTTGAGGTTGTGTATGGGATGCACCCAAGAGGAATATGTGAGCTCAGAGATCTTGGAACTATGGAACAAAGAAGTGGACATGTAGAATACTTCAGTCAGACCATGAAGGAGATTCAAGAACAGGTCAAGAGGATAGTCACTGAGGCTACACAAAAAGTGAAGAAGGCAGATATGTCAAGGAAAGATGTGCAATTTCAAGTAGGGGACTATGTTATGGTCCACCTTAACAAGTCAAGGTTGTAGAAGGGAATGTAAACCAAGTTGCAGATGAAGAGAGTGGGTCCATGTAAGATATTGGCCAAGTATGGCAAGAATGCATACAAGGTGGAGTTACCTACCAATCTAGGAATCTCACCAGTTTTCAACATAGCTGATTTGATCAAGTATAAGGGGACAATCAATGATGAGGTTTAGTTTAGTCAGTAGATCTTCAAGGACATCAGTAATGTACGCCTACCTAATCAAGAGAAGCCTTAGGCAGAGCAGATATTGGAGTCAACAGTACAAAAGTCTACAAGGAACAAGGTGTACATGGAGCACCTTATCAAGTGGAAGAACAAGCATGAATCAGAAGCTACATGGGTACAAGAAGATCAGTTCAAGAATTTTGGTATTGACCTAGCATTGGTCACTCCTTCCATTCCTTAGTGTTGGCTAAGAGGGGGAGAATGGTGCAGGAGCACCAAGGTAGCATTGGAAAACACTAGGCAATTTTGGAAGCCTAGGAAGCAATTTTGAGTTTTTAAACTTCAAGGTCATGTTGACCATTTTTGTTTTGAGTTAGTGATGTTAGAAGATGTTAGAATGAAGGGTGATCAGTAGTGAATGGTGGAGTGAATGGGTTTCTAAATTGGTTTTCATTAGGAATCACTAGATTTTGGGAAATAAAGCCAAAATGTTGCAATTATTCAATTTTGGCCTAATAGGGTGGTTATGTCCGACCAAGGGAAGATGTAACCATCTAGGAACCTTTAAAAGAAGATCCTCGAACTAGATTTAGGGTTGGAAAAAGCATTGTATCAGTTGGTGTTTACTGTTCATATGGAAGAGCATTGAGTTTGTTGCAATTTTTCTGGTTTTAGTGTTTATTTGTGTGTTAATTGAGGATTTCAGGCTTTGACCAGTGTGTGAAATGTGTGGCATCTATCTTACAAGCTTTGTGTGGTTGTTGTTCGTGTTGTTTCATCATTGCATAGTATTGTTCTTAGTAGGTTTTGTTTTCTTTATTTGCTGATCAACTTGATAGATTGTTATTCATGGAGTCTTAGACCTTTGTTTTCCACTATACCAGGTGTATAGCTCGTGGGAAATGAGGCTAAGCTCAATGATTGTATATAGGATAGTGTTAGGAGGTTATATGAAGCATGGATACATGGTGAAAGACCTTCCCTAGGCGAGCTTGACAGTGCCTGGTTAGGGAAGACAGTCTAAAACCAAGCCCTAACATTGCAGGGGTATCAATTCATTTGCAACCCAAGGTGTGTAGTGGATGCAAGGGTCTTGGAAAAGGTCTGGAAGGAAGGAAAAGTCTTCACCAAATCATTTGGTGGTTGAAGGAGGTAGACAGATCATTGATTGTCCAAGAAAAGGCCTAAAAAGCCCTAATTCCCACAAAAATAGGGCTGAGCCTATGTATAGCCTATGAAGGCCCAAAACCCCAAAATTCCTTGAGAGGTTGGCAATTGAACTAGGGTCTCAAAAAGAAGTTTGTGATGAATCTCAATAGGATTGGAGTTATAGCCTAATTTCTCGGGCTAAGAGGCCTAATTGGGGCTCAAGGGCTACTAGCCTTCTTAAACCCTAGACTAGGGTTTGAGGGAAGCGATGGAGATTTGAAGGCTTGTGACTGATCAAGAACCATGGAGGGATGGTTTTGAAGCTATAGAAGACACCACATGCCTCTGCAACAAGTTGGTAAGGTTTGGAGAGTTAGTTGGCCTTTAGGAAGATTAAGGGCCAAGGAGAGAATAGAGGATTAAGCACCAAGATTGACTTGGTTAGGTGTATGTAGATGATAGTAGGGTTGGCCAGGAGAACCAGGGGTGCCTAACAAGCTTTAGGACCTATAAGTTAAGAAGGTGGAGAGTAACACCAAAGGGGTTTTCCTAGGAGTGACCCAGAGCATGGGACAGTGATTGTCTTAGCCAACCCTGCCCTATCACTTTGGAGAGTAGAGCACGAAGTTTCCAATTAGTAAATTTTCCACTTCTTAAGGCATTTATGACCAATGTCGAATCTCCTTCAATGGTTATCTTTTACAATCCAAGATCTCTATAGAGATTCATCCCATGTATTATAACTCTAAATTCGGCTTCATTGTTTATTCCTTCAGGAAGTCGGCTGGATAATGAAGAAATTGTGTTCCCCTGCAAGTCTTTGATAATACAACCGGCTCTAGATGGGCCCAAATTTCCTTTGGAAGCCCCATAAACATTCAACTTGTTCCATCCATAAGGAGAGGGGTCAAAACCATAAAGGCATAGGCTTGTCGAGATCCTGCACCACCACACCCAATCCAGGGAGGCACCCTGAGAGAGGGCCATGCTTCACATAGTTTAGCATCCCATTCCAAAAATGTCTTCTCTTTGCTCGCACATTGCTCCAATTTGGAATTCATTATTTCTACAAGAGCAACCTCAATCTTACTAATGAGGGAGACTGCACACATTTTTCTGCCTTGGAACAACCTCCCGTTCCTTTCCTTCCATATCTCCCAAACTAAAATTGAAGGGCTCATCGTCCATACATCCCCGTATATTGAGTGCCTTTTCAATGATGGCCAGGAGTGTAACCAACTAAGCAGATCATTAGGCATTGCACATGCCCAACCCAATCTAGTGCAAAGCCATTTCCAACATTCTTGAGAAAAAGGGCATCTGAGAAGGATATGGTTAGTAGTTTCTTCAGCCTATTCACACATTACGCATCTAGATGGCCCATGGAATCCTAATCGAAGGAATTTTTCTGTCGTAAGGATTTTATTTTGAGTAGCCACCTAGGAAAATGTGCCTGCCTTGGGAAGGCATACATTACTCCAAAAAGGATGAAGCAGAAGGCTATCAACTATCCTCCCCCATTCCATAGACAACATCTTGTAGCCATCTCTTGCATTGTAGATGTTGGACTTAGCTCTAGCCCAAATCAATGTGTCGCAACCCGCTCACAACATCAAAGTTCTCTCTTTCAATGCATTTGTAAGGAGCTTCACTTCCCTCTATGGTAATCCAAGGCCTATAAAGTCTTTCCATTTCTAACCTAGCCCCAATTTTTTCTCCTCTAAAACTATGTAGTCCCTTACCCAATCACCCCAAATGCTTTTTAGTGTTTTTTCATTTCATTTTTTTGATAGTATTTTCTATTCTTATTTAGAGATGATTTTCTACACTCATTCTTTTGTTTACAATTCCATATTGCTCTTCATATTTTTTCAATTCCAAATGAGCTAATTATACAATCCTACTGCATTACATTCTCAAATAAATACCAAAAAAAAGTATGATTGGTCAACATTGACTTTAACAATTTATGAATTTTCATTTCACAATTGCCTATTACCCTTTTTACTATCAAAACTTGGATAGTTGTTTGCCACTCAATTAACCTATCTTGGCACCCTCAAAGAATTTCTTAAAAAATATATGCTTGAAAGGAACTAAAACATCAATTTAGTTCTTTCTGGTAACAATCATGCTCCAACCATTGTATTCTCAATAGCATACTTCCTCCAAATTAATGATAGAAAATATTAATCAGCTAGCCCTCTACATGACCCCATAACTACTCCTTGGGTAGAAAAATCAACAACCTTATCACATAAAATGAAAAAAATGTTGCTCTTCTCACATCAAATAGCAATAATCTACATATAATTGTAATTCTTGCATTTTAGAAGCTAGCAAACCTATATATTTTAAAAATAATCATAGTGATGTAGACTATAAGGTTCCACTAAATGAATTAAACATTACAAAGATGTTTCTATATTATGCATTTGTGTTTGACTTTTATGACTTATGTCACTTCTCAAAAGACATATCTAGAAGTATGCTTCATTATAAAGTAAAGTTATTTCAAAACATAACAAATAATTGGATTCTAATATAAGAATTTATAGTTCTATAATTGCATTCTAATTTCATCTTTTACATCGGAAATAACTATCCAATGGATTGATTTGTTGCACCAAAGTTTTTATTGACAAAATAATATATATTAAATCAAAATACAGAGGGTTGAGTAAATATCACTAAGTTGTTGAAGTTAATGTAAAAGTAGTAAGGAGGGTTAACAAAATTGTTGGTTAACTATATTTTTGCAATCAATTGTTCTTTAAATTGCTCATTAATTATAGTTTTTCAATCAAATTCTCTTTTGATTAGAGTATTTCACAGTATTTTTTCCATAAATCAAGTATGTTGAATTTGAATTTGCTTCCCCATCTACCTCTTGTAATACATCCAAAAAGAAAATAAATAAAAATGATTACGGGCTTAAAAAAATGACTCACCGAACATGGATAATCATGTTATCATAATTTGATCATAGCATAAGGTTTCATAACATCATATCGAATATTAGTATCAAATTTGAAAACATAAAGCACCTATTGATTACAAAATTGCTGATTTGGATGGAGGTTAGAAATTGGAAGGGCTTAAACAACCAAAAAATGTAGCAATTTCATATTTCAGATATAAAAAATGTTGAGATATATCCTTTTGTAGGGTAGCAATTTTTTTTTGGGTCATAACTGCTGGAAGAATGAAGAACATCTCATTTTTCTATTTTGTGTTGTCAATGATCTGTCACCATGTTATATGAGTTGTAGTTGCAAGATTAAGTCTGAATTTGATCTAATATTTTGGACCGGTATCTGAACTAGTATGAAGCTTACATCCTCCAATATTTTGGTCTGCAGTCATTTTTTGTTGATTATTGTTGCTTGTGGTTTTGGAAGATGGTGCACAGATGTTGGGAGCATGTACATTCAAAATATCATGTATTCATATGCTTGTATGGTGTATCAACATTATTCTATTAATTGCAATTTTGCTATTAAGTCTATCTTTGGCCGACCTAATGGATAGATGATGTAATGGTGGATTAACTTTGTTTTGTGGATATATGTGTTACCTATCTTAGGTCCATGCTGACATGATGTAGCGTATTGAGCGTTTGAATTATTTTTGGAAAGATTTTGTGAAATCTTGAAGCCAATAGTTGGTACTTTTGATGAATAAGAGTTGCATTTAATTAGGCCCACCTAATTGATGCTTGTGGATGGATCGAGTATATATATTAGACAATTTTTGAAGACTGAGATATAGATGATGGAGTAGT
This sequence comes from Sequoia sempervirens, assembly GCA_007258455.2. Taxonomy (NCBI): domain Eukaryota; kingdom Viridiplantae; phylum Streptophyta; class Pinopsida; order Cupressales; family Cupressaceae; genus Sequoia; species Sequoia sempervirens. Next base: position 60,744,616 of record VDFB02379711.1, read on the forward strand.
GAATGAAAATGTAAAGAAGTGTGAATATGATGAAGTGTGTCAAGTCAGTTTACTAAGCTTCATTGGAACTAAATCAACACTTGTTAGGTGTACAATATCAGTTCAATTTCTGGCTATAAGCTATTTTGTCATTGTAATCTTGTAGGCAGTGAGCCTCTAATTTTGGACAGTGAGTCCTAGTAGTGAGCCACCCCATTTTTGTAATAGATTATAATCGGTTATACTATATTGTGAGCTAACACTCACCGCGGTTTTTCACATTTTAGGTTTTCCACATAAAAATCCTGGTGTTCATGTGTTTTGTGATTTCATGTTCTGTTAATGCTCTTATTTATCTTCATTTTTTTATGCATCAAAGTTATTGGATGGCATTTTTTTAGTAAGTTTAAGAAGATACTGATTCACCCCCCCTTCTCAATATCTTGGATATTCAAAAATAACTCCGTTGAACTCTGTGAGTTTCAAGAAGTAATCCATCCAACTAGCATGTTGAAAAATAGGCAACACCAATCTATCCTCCAACAACTGATTGTGTGCAGATGGTTCCCTTTGAATTATAGTCAATCTATTCACCTTGTTGATCCACCTTTCTAATCAAATATTGAAAAAGGATCCTAAAAGGAACCTTAGGTTTAAACACTAAACATTTAAGGTTCACCCATTTTTCTATGTTTCAATATATAAATATGTGTGTGTGTGTATGTGTGTGTGTGTATACACATGTACACATATATAGATGTAGATGTATGCATGTGTAGATATATATATATATATATTTGTGTTTATGTATATATAGATATATATACACACATATCTATGTATGTATATATGTGTGTGTATATATATTTATGTATGTATACATGTATGCATATGTATGTATAGAGATACCTAAATTCATATATGCACATGAATACATATACACATATACATGTATATACATGTGCATACATACACACACACACATATATACATACATATACATATATGTGTGCATATGGATGTGTGTATATATACACACACACACACACACAGACACACATATATGTATGTGTATAATTTCTAGTTATAACACCAAACTTGAATGTAGACATAGATTTGAATGTAAATCAAATTTAACACATTTTCTTCACACCACCTCATTTATAAATCATATTTAAACATATTTACAAATTTCAAATAAACTTGAAATTAAACAATGCAAGTTTCATTACCTTTCTAAAACAAAAGTAAACACAATAAAATTATTTTCATTTTAACAACTACCTCATTACTATACATTTGATAATCTTAAAATAATGGAAACACATACAAATGAACAATCCTTTATTTTTATGTAACTAAAATAAAATAATAAAAAGTCCTCAAGTCTACCTTCATGTTGAACTCAAAAAAACTTTAAAAAATTCTTCAAATACATTTACACTTATAAAAAGAAATAAATATATAATTTGCAACATTTATAACTTAACAAGAACTCCATATAAGCTCTAGGACATCAATGCCATTCAAGCTCCAAAAAGTCAAAAATTAACAAAATTTAATAGTCACTAACGAAAACCACTTCTCAACCATATAATGTGTACAAAGCTATACCAAACCTTGAGCTAACAAAATACACAAGGAATCAAGTTTCACAAAACATGCACTTGTAGCCATTTTTCCAACACAAAAACGTCACAAAGAGGATGATTTTCACGCAAGAATCAACTCTTTGATTCTTCAGAAAAAGGGAGTCGAGAGGGATCTAAATCCTTTAAGAGAAACTTATATTTGGGATCTAAAATTCATTTAGAACAAATTTCATATGGGCCTTTAGCCCACCGACATTTCCATAGACATTTTCATATATAATCACAATAACTACAAATATCATATCAAAAAATCTCAATCAAAACCAAACCACCCAACACATCTGCTCATCCCTTTTCAATCTACAAGATAATACAAATAAATTATTTCTCCAACAAGAAAAAATACATATAAGGAGTGTGCATCTAACTATTTTCATATCTCTCTCAATCCCTAATACATAGCTTGTCCTCAAAATTGAGTGAGAGACAAAGATAAGGGAGAACTTATATACAACCCCCAAATTACAAGAACGAGGAGGTATTCTCAAACATTCTCCTTCACCATAGAAATACAAACACTTGAATATTAAACATTGAGTGTAGGAAATTGTACTCCCTTGTAGGTGATAGTACAATTTCACACATATTTTGGACCTATTTTAGTGATCTTACATTTATGCATTTTTACCCTTCCTGAATAGGCCTTAATTCCCTTTATTATGCATCCCAAGGCCTATTTTTATCATTTTCTAGCATTGAAATACACATTGAATAAATGCTTTCAAACATTAAACTGACTTGGATCATGTGTGTCTTGGAACTTTAGGCTAGGACCCATTCACCCTTGGGCGAATGAGTCCACTTTGAGTGGCAAGACCTATTTTATAATATGTTTTTGGTGATCTTTTAATGATTCAAAATTCATTTGGCTATTGGGATCTAATATTCAAAAAATCATAGAAGAATCCTATAAAGCCTAGTCTTTTCAACATTTCAAACTAGAATAGCAAGAGAAAGAGATTAGGAGATCAAGAAAAGAGATTTTGAAGAGAAAAAAAGCAAGAAAATTTAAAGTCTTGGAGCAACATTGTGTGTATTTACAGATCTTCAAGCTCATTTGTTGAGATTTGATCAAGGATTGTTCATGATTGAAGGTTGTTACCTATAGAAGAACATGATGGATTCTAGGATTGGGAGATGTATTTGGCCACTTCCCTCTACCTAATGACTTGTTTTTTATTGTTCTCATCTTTAGGCTTCACTCTATTTGCAGCCTAAGCAAGGTATCATTGTATTGTGGATTTATTTAGGGTGTTTTGACTTCTCCCTAAGTGGATCTTATCATTTCCATATAGGAATAATATAATAACACACTTGAGTAGGGATTTTTTGTATGTTAGCTCTTAACAACCTTAGATGCACAAGGTTAGGTCTCATACACTGTCATTTATCAAATAATTGTCAATTATGAAGGTTTAATTACCAAACTTGGGGTTTGACTGAGGCAAACCCCTATATAAACAAACAAACATTTTTTATGTGCATATTTATCATAGGTCTAGATCCGGAAATGAAGATTTGTACGTGTAGGAGTAGAGTGCAGAAAAAGGCCTACAATCTCAATTTTTGTAGTTTTTGAAAGGCCTACAAGGATTCATTCACTCCTAGGTGAACCAGTCCTCCAATAGAGCTCAAAATCCACTTTTGGTGATAGGTGCATGCTATCAAAACATTCTCAGATATGTCTGCAAATTGTGGTTTTTGTCTCTGTACATTTAGAAATTTGTATTTCATGTTCTAGGTCTTATTGTGCATTTATTTTGGATATTGCAAATCATTTAATTAGGTTTTAGATCTGCCCTATTGTCTTAAAGGACTGATATCCATGTCTGATTGACTCACCATTAAGGTTGATAGTCAATCATTACACCTTGTGATCTCTTTCCTAATGAAATGCCCCTAGGAAAATACACCTATTTTGGATCATTAGTCTTATTTAGGGAACCCCTTTCCCCACATTTCAAACATATATAATACTATACTATTTCACTAGGCTTCTAACACACTCAATCAAAGTTGATTTAAGCACAAGAATAAAACCTAATTTTTTCTCTCAACAAAGTCATACATAAAATAAGTAAGTAAATAACACAAGACTGTTTTGAAATATGTAACTATAGTATTGAAAGTTATAAAACCTTGCAATTTCACACTACATCGTTTCCTCACTTTAGCCCTCTCATATAAAACATTTCAATTACAAAAAATAATAATTGAATCGTAGATTTCTAGCAATTTTATGATAATTTAGGGCTTCTAAATTTAAATTTTCTAGGATGGGAGCACAACACACAAACATTAATGTGACACACTAGATTCCCATTAAAATTTATGATTCTAGTGGTTGTTAGACTATTACCTTATGACAATTAATAAGTAATACTCCCACTGTGACTATAATCATAACACTGTAAGCTAAATACACTAGATCCAATAGATTCTAAGAAATACTTAACTCATTAAGCTATAATCCCAATGGAATGCTTGAAAACATAGAACGAAGAAGCCATTTAAAATAAATCTATTAAGAAATTCATAAAAGAACCTAGTTAAATACCTTAAACCTCATCCCATTGGGGGATTGGTGTTGCATTGATATGGAATGTCAGCCGTTTCCCAATCCCTTTGATGAAATAAGCATCTAAAAAAACTCCATTGATGAAAATATGCTAATGTTGATGAAAACTAAGCTAAAAATAGATGAAAAGTTAAAATGGATGCAAGATGGATGAAAATGAGTATTCAAATGTGTAGCATAACTATGCTAAAATGGAAGTGGATACTTTTCTTATAGAAATGAGAAGTATTTATAGGAGAATATGGTGAATCAATGGCTAGGATTTATTTGATCCATCACTGGATGAGAAGCCATGAGAGGTGAAGTCATGGATCAAGGATTCTCATCAATGGACAAGAGTACAAGTTGACATGGATCAAAGAGTTAATCAATGGTTCTTAATGATTCAAAGAAGCACACTTCCTAAAAATTAGGAAGTTTGTTACAAAGTTTGCTACAAAGGAAAATTCCATTTTGGAGTTCAAAAGAAGGAATATTCCCTTGCAAGTGGGTAGATAATTAAAACAAAGCTTTAATTGTGTAAGTTGAGTGAAATCAAGATGCCCATTACAAAATTTATTTATTTAATGAAAGAGGGTCAAATGACATTTAATTCAATAATTAAGATTATTTAATTAAATGAGAGGACATAAGCAATTTAATCAAATAATTTGCATTAACTAATTAAACAAGATGCAAATTAGTGTGAAAGGGGTGAATTATCCAAATAATAGTGATCATTTGATTAATAGGAGAAATTGATGCATTTAATTAAACAACTAGGATTATTCAATTAAACAATAAAAAAGGAGGTGAATTTAGGATGAAATGGTGTTAGTAATCATAGTCAAGTGTGCAATATTAGTTAACAATTTTAAGTGTCTACACCCTCATCCTTCCACTTGCTTACTGGGGATGCGACTGTCACGCTAGAGGATGTTTGGTGCATCCTACGAGTACCATTCCATGGTGACCGAGTTATCTACGATGTGGATGCTGGGATGATTTATTTCTATGACATACTCAGTGTAGACACCATTTGGATAGAGACTACTCATATTGACTTACAAGATTACATAGGATAGGCACTAGACTTGACCTTGATTTTTGAAGCTTTGATTTGTGGAGTGCTCATTCCAGACCAATGGGGTAGAGGCTTTAGCATTGGTTGGGGACTTGCCTAGTTATGAATGATATCAAGCATGACTCTCTTTACTTGGGGCCCCGTGCTACTTGTGTCTCTATATCACAATATGCATTAGGTTGTCTACATGGATGGAAAGAGCATAGAGGCCAACATTACAATTACATATTTGGGCTTGGGAGCACATTGTTGTGCTCAGATCGATCATTTCTTCGGTAGATGTGGATGCAGATGATCCTACAGTATATCATTATAGAGCCATGATCGTGCTCCATCATACAGGTCCAACAAGCATCCCCAACTAGAGACAGGTTATTGATGATATGAAAGTGTTTTGTTGGAGACCATGGTTGCAGGAACCACCATGGTTCGTTGATCATTAAAATTTCTTCACTAGATAGACCAAATATATGCAGGGGTGAGAGCACACAATGATCAAGAGGTAGCTCCCTGATCAAGTTGCTTGAAAGTTTAGGGAGGTATAGGATGTTGTCCCATAGGATTATAAGGTCGTATTTGCACACACCACTAGAGATACTGGCCGAGGTTCATAGATTCAACCCCAAGTGGTAGTTTTTGATTTCAAATAGCTTGTGCACTGGCCATGGGAATACGTCAGGGGACCATATGTCACAAGTACTACACCTGTATATGATACATGGTGGTTATAGTTCACGCACGTTAATTTGACAGATTTTGTAGTTGTACAGGTACCCGACAGAGGTAGGGGATATGGACCTGGTAGAGGATATGGGAGGGGGAATCAACAGCCTCCTCAATAGCCTCCTTGAGATGGATGGGATGGTCGAGATCATAGAGATGGCCATAATGGATAGGTGCGCAGAGATGAGAACTAGCAGCAACCACATGATGGATATGTGTCAAGGAATGTTCCATTGGGACCACCATTGAGACCACCATCCCCACCAATCCATCATCAAAAGGGTTAGGGTATAGGCCCTTGAGATGCATACAGGAACTCACAACCTAGAGAGATCAATTATTACAATAGATTTAGCAGCTAACAGGGGAGTGGGATGCAACCCACACAAAGGTGTAGAGGGTGACAGAAGAGTGGGATCAGGACCAACAACAGGTCCAATAGCTCACTATCTAGCTTTCTCAAGAGATGCAGGACAAAGGTAGCAACTGGAGACTACGACGATGTATACACAGGGCCAAACCCACCTCATATGTATAGACAAGTGATAGCAGAGGCCTTCTATTACCACAGCTTGTACCAAAGGGCGGTGCCCAAAGCACAGTGACAAATAGACTTTTTGCACAAGAGTGGGGTCGATTCGAGTGGTTTGGGAGGTCCCTCAGTTGGGAAACCCTTAGGGAGCCACTAAAAAGACTCATCTCAACATGATGACAGACATAGTACTTGTATATACATTCATCAACTGATTTTTGATAGCCTCTTGTTTATCTAATTTTTATGACATTTACACATTGATTCTTTGTATCATGATAGTCATATTTTGAGATATATATGAGATGACCCAATTTGATTACAAATATGATCTATCATTTTGATGTGATGTTTCATTTATTTCATTACTTATGCCCATGTATGGATGCACATGCTATGAATGGATGTAGATTTATGTTATGGATTTGTTTCTTTATTTACGCATATCATATGATGTGATGTATGATCTATGATGTGATGTTTATATTATATGTAATGTATGATTTGTGTTATGGATGCAATGAGATGGATGATTTATTCTCTTTTTTAGTATATTTTCCATTCAACATGCTATGAGATGCATTTGTGTTTGCATATTTTCCATATGATGATGCCATGCTTATGATATGACTAGGCATGATGTATGTATGTTGATGGTTTGTGAATGCAAGATGGATGCATTATTATTTTTTCTAACTGTCATGATACCATGTTTGCAAAGAAAAAATAAAAAAGAAAAAGACAAATGGATTAACCATTGATTTCATGAATGATTCAGAAGTGCAACAAGTCTATGAGTCTTCAAGACTTTATTAGATATGGTGACGAGATTGATGATTTGCTTGTTTCAGGGATTGGGATACTTCATCATTTCATTCCTTATTTTTGATATAACACATAGACATAATGCATCAAGGTATCAATAACCAGGATGGCGTTGTATCTAATGCGATGGACTTTGACTCTATAAACATATAGGATAATCCTTACTCACATCTTGACATACAAAAAGCTTGTTGGAATGTAGTTTAGAATTTTAGAACATTTCAGACCAAAGCATATGCAATAGTCAACAATCTGTTCAAAATGACCTTCCTACACACAACTAAGCAAGTATTCACCAAAGTTATTTTACAAGAATATCCCACAAGCACAATAAATGAAAGATAATTATCGATGCTCTATTCCTTTCTCTCTAAATTATTTTGATAGACATCATCAAGAGGTTCTCGGAATAGGTCAACAAGATAAATCATAAGAAAATATCAAAACAAATAGTCCATGTTATCTATATCTCTTGCCAAAAGGTGTAATGTGTTTTGAGGATAAGTATCCAAAATGATTTCCAATGATAATGCCCATTGTGGGAAGGATGCATCCTAGGACGTGTTATTAGATGTAGGTGGGTTGATAGGTTGTTTGAAAGGTCATTGATATTAACATTATCGGCTCGTTTACTCATGATCTAGACTTTATACTTTTACATTTAGGTTCACACTTTACGAATTCCCATACTTGCTTCCACTTGTTTTACCAAAGATTGATGATGTAGTTAGGGTAAAAATATTAGGGAAAATGCATAAAAAAATTATAATGAAACCCTAACAAGCACAATAGAGCACAAACTAGCATGGAAATCAAAATAAGAAAGGAAAGCAAACTGGTCTCCAAGATAGATTTGATTTATCTCCATTGCTCTTCTCCACCTGCATGAGAATGCAAGATTTTGAAGGTTTGATTGATTTGATATGTTGATGTTGATTGCTCATTTTTGCAGCATAACGTTGAGATGAAAGATGATAAAAGAAGATAAATAGATAGATACATGAGAAGATTGGAGAAAATTTTGGCAGAGTGGGGATGCTAGAAGAAGATTTGATCCAAATGGCCTTTGTGAGGCTATATTTATAGGAAAGAGCTGATTTGATTCAATGGACAAGATTAAAAGTCGATTATGTGATGTGTATGGATAGGATTAAAAGTTTATTTTAGTGCTTATGACATGCATTAAGTGGGTTATGACATAAGGCTAAAATTAGGATGTGAGGGAATAAGTGGGATTCTTTTATTTATTTTGGAGGAAAAGATGCTTATGACGCACAAATAAGTGGGGCTAAAAATAGGATGTGAGTGGGAATCTCATAATTTAAATAATAAAATTGTTTAAATTATGTGTGCATGTGAGGAGTTGTAGTCATGTGACACATGTTGCAATGTGGTAATAAGCGAGGGAATAATTCAAATATTTAATTTGAATTTTGAGACATGTAAAGGGGAATTAATTAAATAAATGAGATTTATTTAATTAATTGGGAAGATGATTAAGTGGAATAAATGGAATAAGTGGGATAATGTAATGACCTAGGGTAAAATATTACAAGATGGCTTACAAGGTCATGTATGACATGGACAATTTTGAGTGTCTATAGATGATGATGATCAATTTATTATGGATAGAAGTTTATTGCGAGGGAAGCAAAATGGGATGGGTGGTTTTTGGAATTTTTGGAATATTTCAATTTTTTTAGTATTTTGCAATATTTTAGGCTATTTTTTATCTCTTTTGGGTATATGTGAATGTTTAGGTTT
>VDFB02379711.1:60753831-60835308 GCA_007258455.2 Sequoia sempervirens
TTTTGTAAGAAATTCCATGTGCAATATATCTTGTGATCGGACCATTAATCATTAAATCACCAAGTCTCGTTGATTGCTAGTTACACCAGTTAGGGTTTATCCAAGGTTAGAATGTCACCATCCAATTGGTTCAAGATAAACCTAATAATTTCTGCATTAGCAAAGAATGGAATTCACTCCAAATGTCTAGGATTTTGTGCTTCACTCCCTCAAGACATTTCAATTCATTTTCTGACAATGAATTCCTCACATTTCTAATCTTATCATTGTTATATTCATCCAAGTTTACGATTCCCTTGATTTCCTCATTTTCTCTTTCTTCTATACATACGGAATGAATACCGAAACAAGAGAGATTTTCACAAACAATTCAAAATACCTGAGAGATTTTCCACCAAATTCTCTTTGAAACTTTACTGCAGAGATCTCCTTTAGTTCTTCAATAATGCAATATGACAAATGAAATTACCAATTACCCTTTTTATGACTTCACGCACCTAACCCTTTAACTAAATTTAATACTTTTCCCTAGGAGTTATGGTAGCTTTATTTTCACATACAACAACAACAAAGTCTATCTGTGGACCTTCCACTTCACAAATCATTACTCCAGAAGTTTCTAGCACACCTACTAATGATCTCCTAGATTTTGGTGCTAATAATTGATAGGAGGGAAAATTATTTTCCTGAAAAATCCCCCCTAGGCCGATGGCCTAAGATCAATTCTCAGAGGAATTGTCGGATGAATTTCTAGAAGTAGCTTCTAGTTCAGACTTTTTCCCTTCCTCTAATTTACTTTTCTTCACCCATGTCTTCTTCATCTAATCCCTTATCTCTTCCATTGACACTTTTCATTTTCCTTTTTCACTCATTTGTAAGTTTCTTCCTCTGTATGTTGGACCTATCCTATCCATATTTTTGTTCAAGAAAAAATTAGTAGTGTGACCAATTTTGTTGCAATTGAAGCATACAAGATTTCTTTGTCTAAATTTGTCATTCCATCGATTTCCTCTAGATCTGCATTGATTAGAAATATGCCCAAATCTTCCACAAGTATAACATTTAACATTCCTTGTTTTGATAAAAGTGTTTGACATACTTCTGCATTCAATTGAATTATGACCTAATTTTTTGCAATTATAACATTGACCAGGAAATGATGAACCATTTGAATTTTCTTTCCTTCTACACTAAGAAGCCATATGACTAAATTTATTACAAACAAAGCAATAACCATTAAAATTTTGTGCATTAGGCTATCTTACTGGATGTCTTTTTCCTTTATTCATCTGATTTCCTTTCTTCAATTTCTTCTATTTTGATCTAGAGCTTTCTCCGTTTTCATATCCAATCCCTCTTCTATCATTTGCATCTTTCTGTCACTTGGTCAGCTCATCAAGCTTAATAGAACTTGTCTTGAACTTTTCTCTGTACTCATTAGCAGTAGTGAATTCTCCACTGAGAATAACTAACTGTGATTCAATCTCTTGTTTATGATCTCTAGACTATTGTAGTTCCATCTCCAACTGAATAAATCTTTTGCTAGCTATATTACATTCTTTATATTTTTGTTTTAAATACTGAGCCATATTTTCCTCATTCTTCCTCCTTTCTTCAACCTTAGTTAGCTTCATCGCCATAGATTCCATCTCAAGCTTTAGAGAAGCATTATCTTTAGCAAGCTTTTCACATTCTTCAATTATCTCTTTTAGGGTTTGATTCAGATGAACATCTTCCAATATTTTATCTTCTTTCTGCTTCAGTTGATCACATAGTTCCTTCCTCTTTTCTCTTAACTCATTGATTTTATCCTTCAAAGATTGAATAAATTTCTCAGCATCCACAATATTTTCTTTTAACTCCAAAACTTTTGACTTCGACTGATCAAGATCAAGAGCTACCATAAGCTGTTGTTTAAGACTACTAGAGTCCATAGCTTCAAAATCCACCTCAAGCTATTATAATTTCAAGGAGGAACCAAATCTGATACCAATTGTTGGACTCAAGGAACACTAAGAGGGGGGGTGAATCAATGTTTAGCTAAACTTTAAATTATAACCCAAATCTGAAATCATTGACATCACATATGCAAAAAAAAAAAACCAACCATAAAAGAAAAGTACTCATAACACCATGACACTAATATTTTTGTGTGGAAGCCCTGTTAGGGGAAAATCCATGGCAGAGGTTAATCCACAATTTACACCCTATTAAAAGTATAAGAAAAATGGGAATGCACTTTCATTTAGGCACACTACGTAGAGCTCACTACTTAAAAGAAAAGAAGGCTCACTTCCATACAAAATGTTTGAGTTACAACAAAATAGTGAACTGAAAAGATAGCTTATTCAAAGTCTGGTTATAGTTCCATTTAAGCTAATTGAACATATTCTGACTACTTGTCAGATTCACAGTTTCTACTCCTCTTCTGCTCTACTCTTTTTTGCTCTGATTTTCTTCCAAAATACATTTATACAACTATTCCAGATTGATCACAATTTTTTCTTATATTCACTATACACATCAACACATCTTCTACTCTTCTTCCACACATATTCACACATTCGCAGTTCAAGCGATTACACATATATATTCACTACTTAGAGATTTCATCCATATGTCAGCTTAAACAAAATATAGAAATATTCTCCAATGGTTAGCTCAACCACACACAATATTTGATGTGTACCTCCCAAAAGTTGGAGAAGACTTAGTTGGGACCCAAAACACATTCTTCGGACATGGAGACACAAAAAATTATAACTTATACATATGCAACATGATACACACATCAAGTCGACCTTAATGAAAAAATAAATAGATGACTTAGGTTCCCATCAATGACAACACTAGAAGTCATATACAATCTCCTCAAGCCATATTCCAACATATATTTGTATTCAAAAACCTATGCTTGTGAATCCCTTAAACTTACAAAAAATAATGCATGAATAATAGTTCGGGTTACCCAAACTAGGTTTAACAAAACATAGACCACAAAAACCTGACTTTCAATGAACCATATGTCGTCACAAGGCCACAACACAATGGTGTATAAACTATGCAAACCCTTATGAAATAATATATGAAAGTAAACCAAGGTTGAAACAAAAATTATCAACATTCAGACTATCTTGATAACCATTGTCAACATTCCAAACCCTTTAAATAAAATGGGTCAACTAAGTGAATAAGAAGTAAAACCTAACTACATCCAAATGAAGAGACTATATACATTAGCAACAATGAAAAAATAACAAGTCCTCAATATTTTCTAGATAATGCACAAACATGTTAAGAAAAATCAGACTAGGGTTTTCTATAACAACATTACCACCTAGGAAGCATTTCAATGAAGTCAACATCACCTTGTATGCACTGAAAAAATGATTTCCTGAAAGTTCTTGAAACCATTTTCTAGATTTATTAACCGCCAAACCACCATTCACCATATCTCCTTCGAGCCCTAACTCAGCCTTCCAACATTCCATTTTGTTTTACAAAATGTCTAACTTTTAGGGAAAATACATTATTACGTCAATGTTTCCATTCAATGTCGATTTTGTATGTGCCACTAAATACCTAATAATTTGTTTTGGCCTTTTTTATTTGCATGAACTTAATCAAACATCATAATAACCAAAGCTAATAGCCAATGCTTTGTGTTGATTTAAATGTCAAGTGAATCAAATGTTAAGATAAGTCCATGTCAACATGTGTTAGTGTTGCCTCAAAGTCCATTTATTAATGTTGCCTCAACATAAAAAAAATGATAGCTCATAGTCACCAAGGAAAACAACTAAACCAATGAGGTTCATGCACTTCATCAATATATCAAGATGACAATATTTCTTGAAATCAATGCAAAAATTACAATGTCAAAGGGGTCAACAAACTCCCCCTTTTTCATTGATTCAAAACCTACCAAATACTTGAATATAGATAACATGAGATACCAAAAAACATCACAACAATGAATCTAATACAACAAACTGTCCATATGTCAAAATGATCTACATAGTACACCAAATGCTAAATGTAATAATTAAGTGTTGAATGTTACATCTCCCCCCTTTGAAAAAAATTCCAAAGGTCAAAGGGGTACAAAATCAACAAATAGCTAGAGCAAAATATTGAGAAACTGTGAAAGAAAAAAGTTACCAGCAATTGAACCTATATGGAAAAACCAAGCCCCAAGAAGTTTTCTATCATAGTAAACATTGAACCACTGTTAGATCAGAATATAAAATTCATAAAAAAGGGACTGCCAAAATGAGTCATGATGGCTGTTATAATATAGTAAATAGTCAAATCATATATGCCAACCATGAATATCAATGCCATATTAGAAAAATATGGAATATTCACTATATATCCATGATGCTGAAAAATGAGAATAACCACACCAATGCATCACATATACACTGTGAAGTAAAACTGATTGAAGAGAGAAATGAAGAGCAACACAATAAACCACCAGGGATAAATAATGATCTATGAAACTCCCCCTAAAATTATGCAACCAAAAATATCATCGGCCCCCCCTTAGAATACTATCACTATAAAACTATCCACAATTGAACCACTCAGTATTCCATCAAAAACATACCAATATGACCACAGGTTATTTAAATTCTAAGGAACTATCCAAAAGAGTTTTTTATTTACATTCACTATTCATGTAAACACATAAGAAAATGAGAAAGTCCATTGTCCCTTTATGTTCCACAAGAGCAAAGAAATAGGTCATGTCCAAGACATTTTGAGGTTGCGTTTCACTGACAAAGTAAACTATCCTACAAAAGTTGGTACAAGTAGAATACTATAGGCATATTTTTATGGTCAAGTTGGGTTTAACTTTTCAATCATTACTATGTTCAACTGTCAAGCACCAAGCACCATTTTTGTGCAACTTTCAAGCATCAATCATAACTACATAGCATCAAACAAGGAAAAGTGATCTACATTTATATAAACACATAAGAAAATACTCCATTAAGATAAGTGATACAACACTATCAATCAAAGATCCAAGTAACACATTATTTACTATCCAATCACTATCAAGAAGATTATTATGTTCATGCAAGATCGTCATCACTATCAACACACAACCAACAATCAAAGGTTCATCTACCATTGTTACCAAGCCAAGCATATAGAGCATTGGGAGGAATCATGAAGGAATACTATCAAAGTCTAGGCTAGAACAAAAATACAAAGCCATTATCCTCAATAAACTATCCATAAGTCAACAATATCACTGTTTAAGCACATATCTATCACTTTCAAGAAAATTTTGTGTCTAAAGAAACTCACAATACTATCACACTATCAATGTAAAGTGTTTGTGTTCAAGAAAAGTCAATTGTCCTTTAGAAACTTCACTATCAAAGAAGAAAAAAAGACTACAATCCAACTAAGGTCATAAGCAATCATCACTCACTGTCCTTTCAAGCATTGAAATTCACTATCCTTTCAAGAATTGAAATTCAGTCTTGATTGTAACAAAGATATTAGAGCACTGTCTAACCAAGACAATCAAATCATTGAAATAATCACTCACACTACCATCAAACTTCCATTGTCAAAGAATTAAGAGCATTAAACCATTGTAAAGGCACAAAACCATTGTAATATAGAGACTAAAAAAATGCAAACAAACCTTATTCATGCATAACACAAACCATTTTTCAAAGAAATTAATGTTCAAACCACTATCAAAGATAATATGCACTTCCACTGTATGACCATTTGCAATAATAAATGTATTGAGAAGAAAGGACATTATTGTTCAAGCAACTGTCTCACCAAGATTGCTATTAGAATCTTAAGAATGCATATCTTTATGATGGTTCATAACAAAACTCAACAAGTGAATAAATCATTGATCATCAACCAAAGAACTCATGTTCCAAATATGCCAAAAAACACACACTTGTGAACCACTATACTATAAAGATACCACCATTGACTCAATGCAACCAAAAAACATAGGATATAAGATTATATTTGAAGCACACCCTAAAAAGCAACACATAAATGATTTAGTGAAGATAAATAGGAGGAAGATCATCCAATCTCTCCCTCAAACGATCAACCATACTCATGCATTTGGTTTCTTCTAGATTATAAATATTTCCTTTGGTCCTCAAACCTGCTGCAACAACTTCACCTATTTTATTTCTAATCTCACATCTAAGAGCATCAAAAAGAATATAAAAACCCTAATCACAAATCTAAGTCACACTTAAGAGATGATGCCTAAGATGTTCTGCATAGTACACCTCATGTAAACATATTTTATCATCCAAAGACATAGTTGTGACAACAACAAAAAGTATTCCTTTTCCTTTTCCTTGCTTGATTTAGGAATAATGAAAGATAAATTAGACTTGATATTTCCTTGATCTAGTGTTGTGATGAGTTTTACACATCCACATTAGGTCTTGGGCCCTTCTAAGCTAAATAAACTTAACTTTTCCCTAATTTAATGTTCTAAAGTGTATTTATTTAAACCGTCACTTTAAGTCTAGGAGGCTTGCAAATTAAGTTGACCTAATCTAGTATTGTAAAGTTTTTTACACATTCACATGGTATTTAGGTCCCTTTTAAGATAAATAGACCCAATTTTTCCTTAATTTAGTGTTGTAAAGTGAATTTATTTACACTTTCACATTGGATTTTGGGCCTTCTTACATTTATGACCTTAATATAATCATTAATAGGCCCATATGACCCCATATTATGAATCCCAAGGCATATTTTAATTAAAAACTTGATTATATCAATAAATAAGTTTAATTTACACACTCCCTAACACTTTAGCAATCAAAATAGGCCTTGTGGCACCCATTCGCCACTTTGGGTGAATGAGTCCCATCCATGTGGGACCCATTCACCACTTTGGGTGAATGGGTCCCATCCAGGTGAGAACCATTCACCACAAATGGCGAATGAGTCCCATTTGACTTATTTTTTAGGTTTTGAGCGGGAAATTTGGGTTTTAATTTCAAATTTCTTCTATGTCAACCTTGGGAATCTAATAAACGGTCATTTGATTTCATTTCCTATATAAGCAAGCTCTCAAATCATTATTTCACAAAAGCCTACATGATATCAAGACAAGCAAGCAAAAGTCAAGCATTCTAGGTCTTCACAAGGTCATCAAGATAGCATTCAAGATCAATTTTAAGACATTCAAGGGAAAAAATATTCATCAAATATTGCAGAAATTATAGATCCATCATATTGTCAAGAATATCAAGCATCAAGAAAGTTATTGATCTAGTGTTCTAATGTAGCATTAAGGATCCAAGATCAAGCATTGTTCTACTCCTATTGTCAAGATCAAGATCTACATCCTTCATGGCCATTTCATATTGAGTTGAATATTTACAAGAAATCATTCAAGGTATCATCGCTCATGTTTCATATACTATATGTCCATGTTTCATGTCCTTGTTTCATTGTTTCATCATTTGGTTTGATTACCTAAAATGAGTTTGACCAAGGCAAACCCCTATTCACTAACAATCAACAAGTTTTCTCCTCTTTACATTTGTGATTTCCAATCTAGGTTTCTTGGAGCTTGAAAGACCATTCAAGATCAGGTTACAAACTTGTTGGAGTTGTCTCCCAATTTGCAAGGTAATAATCTTCACTAAAAGGCCATCTACAACCCCAAAATTATAGTTTTGGATCCAAAAACCTAGAGGAGTAGATTGAGCAAACTGAAAAGAGTAGATTCAAACCTTGAAGTTCTAGAAAATAAAAATTGGAATCATTCACCACAAGTGTTGAATGAGTTCCACTGTATGTTTTTTCAAAGATCTTTGTAGATTTAGATACTTGTTTTCTTGATACCTACTCCTATGCAAAAATCCAGAAATAGGACTGATTCACCCAGAATGGTGAATGAGTCCCAATAGGCCAAAATTTTAGGATTTACAAAATTTCAAGTCTACATCATGTCTCTACAAGTTTCCAGGTACACGGATTCTATTTTTCAACTTTCTATTTTGTTTTATACACTTTTTTAGGTCATTTTGTAGGTCATTACATCAAACTAGGCTTTAGTGTTGCATCTTATATTGCATTAGTCTTTCCAAGTTCTTACTTGGTGGTGAACCCCTCTTGTAATTTGAAATCATATCCTAGGATACCTTATTGTCAGATCTCTCCCTCCATTCTTTATTGGATTGAGATCTGTAAGGTGTACTTGACAGTAGCAAGTGTGAAATAGGAACCTCATCCTTGTGTTTATGCCTCACAGGTGGGGAGTAATGTTTTCATTACTACATTTTGGTGAATCTACATTTGGAATACCTTCTTTACTGATTTGGAGTCCATCATCATCTTAGATATAGATTTTATTGACTTTGCATTAGGGTTTGCATTAGTTAATTGGCATCTAGGGTTTCTAAAATTTTGCATTAGTAACAATGCATATAGGTTGCATTTTTTCATCTCAAATCATTGAAAACCATCTGAAAACTACATTTGTACCTAGGTTAAATATCATACAAAATAGAAAGCATAAAAATCGATTGAATTTTTTTGAAAATTTTGAAAAAAATCCCTACTGGGACTCAATTGGTACCTTGGGAAAATCAATCCCAGAGTAGATCTAAAACAACATTTTACAACATTAAAAACCTTATTTTTATACTTTTGTTAGCATCCATTAACTATCTGTTTTAGTTGGTTGAGTTCCTGGTACATGAATTTCATTAGATCTAGCTTAATTTGGCTCATTTCATTCATTGCTTAATTTCAATTTTGAATTTGTACATTGTCACATAGCATAATCAATCAATTTTCATCTTCAAAATCTAAAAAATTACATTATCCCTTTGTATTTTTTCCTTAGTATTGTTTCATTTCAAGCTTGTAGAACAATAATTACATCATGTTTTCATTATAAAAGGCTATGATTATCATACTTCATGTTCTATTTTCCAATCTTGGGTATGTCTAGGATCATCATGGAAAAAACAAACCCTTAAGTGGCAAAAAATTTAGAAAAAATAGAGTTAGGCAACTTGACGTAAAAATTTGAATAAGTTATCTATATTATTTCAAAAATATGTAAGAATAGAATCTATAGAAAATTGAATGTAGTTTTTAAACAACTAGGATTTATTTTTTTTTAAACTATTTGGTGAAAATTTGAAATTTCAATGTAGGAGTACTTAAATTTCAAGGAAAAAATAAGAAGTAGGTGTCTATCCCACCCTAACCACAATAAAATGATAATGTTTTTATAAGATTTTAGATATAAGTAGAGGACTCATGTTCAGATGTGATGCATATTTTTGTAATTTTTTCCAAGTAAATAATTAAACATGAATTTTTATTACAATTTTTTAAAATATAAAAACAAATATGTTTGACCACCTTAACTTGGTCAAAACTTCATGAAATTCAATTTTGTTTTAATCCTATAGTATGTGAAGCATATAATGTGACACATGTTTGGATTCAAAAATGTGATACCGTTTAAAACCTATAGATGTTTTCAATCAGCCTATCAATCGGGACTTTAGTCGTAATTCAAATAGAAAATGAATAATAATTATTTATTAAATTTAAATCATAATTTATATTGGTGGAAAGATGAGAATCTCCTTTAAAAACCCTTTTAGTTTCATCAATTTTGGGTAAAAAAGGGTTATACATACCTACACATACCCATCATATTGCCACTTTTGGCTGATCATGATCCTACACATACCCTGTTGTTAAATGTTGTAAGAAATTTTTGTTAAGTGCATATGAATATGATGTCCTTTCCCCTCTCTTTTTGTTCATCATTGACCCATCTCCTAGTATCCCTTCTAAGAGTGAGGTTAGTCTAGTGAAAGAAACCTTGGGTAATCATAACAATCACATTTGTTCTTCTCATAATATCTCTCCTTATTGTGAGGAAGATATTTTAGTGTTAGAAGAACTAATTGATGAGAGTTTTGAGAACCCAATTTTTTTCTCTCCTCTTACCTCTAATATTAGGCAAGACATTACTAAACAAGAGGACATAGTGATAAGTAATTATGATGATAACATAAGACAAAAAGAGACCATTGAAACCTACCTACATTCATTTCCCAACATATTCTCATCTTGTGATAATGATGTCGATATATTGGTGTTAGATAAGAAAACCTTTAAATTTATGACAACCCTCTTTATGTTTCTTCCCCCACCTATCCTATTTTGGAACAAATTATGGGACAGGAGTGAAAATTTGGACAATTTTGACAAGCACACTTGTTCTTCTCTAAGTATCTCCCCTAGTGGTGAAGAAGATACTTTGATATAGAAAACACAACTGATGAAAGTCATGAGAATCCTATGGAACAAGACAATAACATCATTCATGAAAAAGACAATTCAATCATTGATCATTCCCCTACTTGAAATGAAGTCATTTTATTAGAACCAACCTTTGAATTTCATGAACATTTAGTTTGTAATTCTCCTAAAAAATCTCCTCCTATAGAGGATATCATGGTGTAAGAAAATATGAACATTGACACATGTAATGTGGCTTCCTTAGATGAAGATGATGAAGTGACATTAGACTCCTCTTCACTAATAGATCATGCAAATAAAGTGGGAGATCCAATCTTATACAAAATTGAATGATGTAACATCCTCCTTTCATCCAATGCAATTCACATAGTTAGAAATCACATTCTCTAAACATGAATTACCCTCACTTGAGATTCAAAACAAAAATGAAGCCTTGATGATAAAGGTGGCCAGTAATGAAACTGCAGTTAGGCACACTCTCATAGACAATGGAGCAAAAATTTATGTTTGTAGCATTGACCTCCTAGAAAAAAATGGCATGGACAAAAGGCTCATTCAACTTCATGGATTTGACAATGTTAATAGGAAACCACTAGGGACGATCATATTACCCATTGAGGTTGGACCTGTAGTGTTGCCTACCCCTATCCATATCATGCAAAGACCACTTTCATATAATCTTCTCCTAGGTAGACCATGGATTCATTCTATGAAAGGAGTCCCCTCTACTCCCCAACGTACAATGAAATTTGAATATAACAATAAGATACACATGGTTGATGTAGATGAACAAAGCTATGAATCATATGATAACAAAAATTCCAACTCCCCTATTTTTTTCATTCCAAGATCAAAAGTTGAACCCATACAAGTAGATGTCAACCCTAAACTCTTTAGTGATAATTGGGGCTCATTATATTTTATGCCTCCTTTCAATAAGGAAAATAAAATCTCATCCTCATGGTCTACAGATTCATATACAAATGATTTATTTTGATGAAAGTTCTAGTAATAATTGGGGTTTCACACATTCCTTTATAGGAGAGTGAAATATCACAACCTAAACCAAAAGAGCCTTGTGTTTCAAATGCTCAGCTTGGTTCTATGTCAACAACATTACCCCATGATAGCAATGGGGTCTATTTAACTCCCATCCCTCATGAGGGGAAAATGCATAACTTTAAATAGGATTTGTGTTCTTGTGAGGAATCTAAACCTTCTCATAAGCACAAACCCCCTTCATCTAAATTGAAAGATTGTTATGGTATTGGATACAATCTCCCTCCTACACATGGATATAATGAACACACGAAGAAAACTGACATACCATACTCTTTCAAGAAATATCTAGGTTTAACTCCCTTATCTCCATTTTCATCTAAAGCCTTATCATTTAGTGTGTGAATGACATCGTGCAAAAATAAAGGAACATATTCTACTATTGATCAAGAGGGTATCTTGGCAAGACTCCTCCAAGATCACTTGATATCTCTCCCTCCAAGAACATGAAAGAAACTTCACTACAAGAATTCATTTTGTGCATATCATAGAGTTCATGGTCATTCTACTAATGAAAGTAAGGCTCTAAGAAAAAAAATTCAGCATCTCAAGGAGTGTGGTGCTCTTGTGTTGAAGTGCTCACCTAATTCCTCTAATTGATACAAATACTTTCCTCCTATTTGGTGTAATGTCCCCTTTTTAGCCTAATGTTTTATGTGGATGGTTTAGCCTATTCCTAATCCTCATAGGCTAATGTGCATGCTTAGGGGGTCTTCTTAGGGAAATTACCTAGTCAATGGTTGGCTTCTTCTCCTGAATTCAGTAGTTATAAGGGAATTTCATATGTTATGTTGAATGCTGGAAAACATAATGTGTTATCGGAATGTTGGGAAACCAATTGTTTTGCCATCATGTTTGCACTTAATGAATTCTAAAGTGGTATTCTAGTATAATTATAAAGTCCAAATAAAATAATAATTATTAATGATTTATTAGAATATTCTAGATGGGCTGACCTCAAGAGAAGAAAAGTATATTAAGAGGAGGTGGGCTTTGCTTCTAATCATCTAGGACATTTCGATATTTGCTTGATGTGATTGTTGTGGAGAAGCCTCGGGTTTCTGCAATTTGACATTGAGATCTTTGGGAATGATCACTCCCATCAATTTGCATAACTAAGGTAGTGAAATATCTACTGAAGGGTTGCAACCATTTGAGTGAGTGATATCTTAATCATTCACATTGCTACAATTTTGTGGCGAAGGGCCAAATTTGTGATAATTCAATTTAGGAGATTGGAGATATTGGCATTGTTTGATTACATTAATAAAGAAGGATGATTTTTGGTGTTGTTTATCAGTTACAGTCATTTTGTTGCAATATTGGAACCCATTATTTTTCTTTTGGTGGTCTCATACTCCATCAATTTCTCATGGGTAATAGTTCGCTCCAATGCTAGAGCTAGGAGATCATTCTTGGCATGAAAGATCATCAATAATAGCTGCCAATATTTTTAGTTTGACTTAGCATCAAGAAAATAGGGACAACACTCTTCTAGGAGGGTGATTTTGATCAAGGAAGGACAATAAAATATGATTAAATTCAAGAGGCATCACTGGAAAGCTAGGAGACAAGGTGCTACATCATTGAGGTAAAAATCATCTTAAGCAAGGGGAATCAAATTTCTTTGTGTTGGCAGCCATGTTATACCAGGTTCGAAATTAAGTAGTTGCATTAAGTTTAGATTCATATTTTCATAGAGGAATCATTGGCATCTTAGTAATATAATTGTAGTCATAGTATCATAATCAAACTTCTCATATGTGTAGTTGTTTTAGGTGATTATTTATATCAGATTTGGCATTGTATTGAGCATTCATTCTTAAGCCAAGAGTCTTGGTTAATTCATGTTAGCGTTGTAAATAATTTGTCAATCAATAGAGGAGAAATAAGTTGTGTTCCAATTGTTTGATGCAATGTTCATATTAATAATGCTCTTGATTATCATACTATTTTTCATGCGAAGTGTTTGACAAAATGTCAATTGGCTATAGGTGCACATTCTTCATATAGAATTTGCATATATGCATTCAAAAGGACAAAAAGAATTGCATTTTCATTTTAGTTCCTTGGCTATACATCTTAGTAATAATTTGAAGGAATTTAAATCACATTTGACACCATTTCAAGAAATTATAATTAGACTAAAACATAGAAACATCAAGTACATTCTTTGCATACAAGTTGTTTGACAATATTCCTTGAGTCATAAATAAGCAAGTTAAGGTCAATTTGAGAAGGGATGTTATAGTGGTATAAAATATTTAATCCTACCATCCTAGAGGGTTAAAATATTTTCATGCAGCCACAAGAAGTTGGGTCACACAGGTATTACACATTCCCAAGGGTGGTACAACAAATAAATTAGATTGCTAATATACAACAGGTCACAATGGTAGATAGAGGAAATGGTGGTCCAGCTAGAAATGGAAGAATAAATTGGGGACATGATGCTGATCAAGAAGACTATTAGATTCTTAGGCAATTATCAATAGGGCAGAAACATGTAGCAGTTGCTATTCAGGCACTTATGACAAATTTGTAACAAATGAATACTCAAGGAAGACAAAACCATGTACTTGATGATAACAGGGGTGTGGTTGGAACACCTAGGGCTCAACGAGCACACTCTCATACTACAAATAGACCTACATGTCCTACTTTTTTTAGAAATGAAGGGGAAGAGGAAAATGTTGAAGAAGAAGGTGAGATCGGGTTTGGTAATAATGTTATGGAAACAAATGATGAATGGGAAATGTTGACACTAGAGGTTAGGGAGTGCATAAGGTTTGATAGGTTTATAAGTCAAAGAAGAGAACATTGGAGATTTACACAAGACCAAATACCAAGAAATTAAAATAGGGAATTGAAGAAATCCACCAACAAACTCACATTACCTACATTTGATGGAAGTTGTAAGAGTGCAACACAAGCTTGGGTCCACAAGTTAGACACTTTCTTGAACCTCCATCCTATGGTAGAGGAGGATGCAATCAAGTATGTCACCTTACACTTGGAGGGAGTAGCACATGATTGGTGGTACCATGGGATGGTCACATTGAAGTATAATCACATCACCTCTTACCAAGAGTTTGTTGATAGGTTGGTTGAGTGATTTGATAAGAAAGATCTTGAATCATACTTTATAGACTTGGCTCAACTCAAGCAGATTGGGAGTTTGGAGGATTACATAGGTGACTTTCAAAAGCTATCAGTAATGGTTTCCAACATATCAAAATTAAGATTTTTCATGATGTTCATTGAGGGCTTGTTGGAGCCAATGAGAGGATGGATTACAAAATTTGATCCCCCTTCACTGCAGATAGATATGAAGAAGGATAGAAGTATGGATTTCACATCCCCAAAAAGAAAGAGTTAACATAAGGATGTTCCTTCTACTAGCAATGAGAGTCCTCAATAATTTGTTGATAAGAAAAATAAATCAGGAACCATGGTGGATGAGGAGTCACATGAGGAGTTAAAGAAAAATAAATTGTGCTATTGGTGCAAGGAACCATATAACAGGGATCATGATTTCCCTTTGATACCTAAGGGCATGGAAAATCATATAATGTGGGCATAGTATGAGGACTCCAATTCTGAAAATGTAGATCAACAAGCTGATACATGGGTTGATTAGGATGGGAATTTGGCTCCTTTGGCATTCCTTGCTAATGTATAGGATGAGACTACATTCAGATTCAGAGGAAGAATCAAGGGACAACGTTGCATTGCCATTCTTGACACAAGAGCAACACATAACTTTATTTACAAGGGTTTTGTGGCTAGATGTAGACTACAAGCCAAGGATTTTGATGGATTTAGAGTCTGAGTTGTTGATAGATATACCCTCACATGCACTAGATGGGTTAATAATCTCACTTTTTTGTTGAATGTTTATGAGTTACGGATTGATTTTTGTATGGTCAACATGGGTGAGATGGATATAGTGTTGGGCATGAAATGGCTCCAGGACATAGGAAAATTTACCCTCAATGTGCCTAAAATGGAAATAAAATTTTAGATTGATGGTGGGAAATATGTGTTGAGGGGAATTTCAGATGGGAGCTTGCATTCTATCTCTTTTGGTAAGGGTTTGGAAAAGAAGAGAGAGAAGGAGGTAGTTCAAGAGAGGGAGCATGTGATGATCTACAATCCATTGTTCAATATTTATGCTACATGATCATATGATAATCCACTTTTTGAGCTCGATGTTGATCACTCTCTTGACTCCAATTCTGAGATGAGTATTGATTGTAGGATTTGGGATCCTTCCAGTGCATCTAGATTTCAAACAGGACCCATAGAGGAGATTTCAGAGGTGTTCATGGTGAGGAGTGCACACAAATTTACATTTGATCCTCATGTACATGACTTATTTCAAATGCACAGTTTAGTGGTACATGTGGTAGATACTTTGTGTGATAGTTTACCTTGTGTAGAGATTGGAAGCAAATATGGTCAATCTTTTGACTTGCTTCCTTTTGATGCTCATACTTCTATGGAACTTGATTGTGATATTTTGATGATTCAATAGGTTCAGTTAGATGTGTTGGTGTTATACGAGCTGTTTGGTGATAGCAGAGACATTACACAGATCTTCCCTTGGGATCGAGGTGGGGAAGAGTTGTCTTTGCAACCAAGATTGCTTGGTGCCAAGAAATTTTAGGGAGGGTGGGTTGTAATGTGTCTTTTTTAGCCTGATGTTGTTTATGGATATTTTATCCTATTCCTGACCCTTGTAGGCGAATGTTCATGGTTATGGGGTCTTCTTTGAGCAGTTACCTAGTCAATGGTTGGCTTCTTCTCCTAGATTTAGTAGTTATAAGGGGTGGTGCAGGGGCACCAAGGCCAATGCATGTAAATGAGGTCTTAAGTTAGGATTTAAGTCTTTTATCAATGTAATAAGTTCTGTTAGACCATTTTCAATGTCTTAGGTGTCTAGGAGGTCTAAAATAGAAAAATTGCAAAGTAATGTAAAAGTTGTCAAATGGGTGTACTTGCAAAAAATGCAAAAAGTGTAAAAATGGGAGATGAAGGGTCTAGTAGGTGAAAATTCAGTTAGAGTCATTTGTTTGAGTTGGTTATGGTTTTTAATGCATAAATAAGCCTCCTTGACTTAGAGACGAGGATGGTGGAAGATGAATTTGAAGTTTGAAATGAAGAAACCCTCAATTTCTCTATTTTCCACATCTTTAATCCTATTTTGAGGCTTTGTATAGAAGGAATAGACCTCTCCATGATATGAGACAAATTGGATAAGATAGTTTTTTGAGTTTACTTCATATTGCAATTTTTTTCATTCATTTTCATCAAATATGGAGGAATATATTGCATTTTTACTATAGATAGGTTTGCAACCCTCCTAGGGTAAACAATGAGTTGAAAAAAATTATGAATCTCTTGATCTAACTAGTGGAATGGTGTAAAAAAATTCAAAATGTTTCATTTTTATGTATACTCTCATATTGCAAGATTGTAGGTTGTGAATATTTTGTTTCCTAATGATAAATTGATGCCCTGGGGACTAAATTTCATGTGTTTCAGACTGTCAATGGTAGAGAACAGTAAAGATTTAATTTTTTGATTGATGACCTAGGTTTTTCTCATGGGTAAGAACATTTGAATATGGTGTTATAGTGTTTGGAAATTTTTTTTAATCAATATTTATCAAAAGTTGCAAGTGTTAGTCCTTCTTACCCTCAATATTGTTTGGCAGACTATGATAGTCCTAGATAAGTCTGTGTGTGACATGTTTATACTGAATGGAATTAAAACCCTTTTGAAGGTTGCTTATTAAAGTGTCACGAATAGCCTCAAAGAAAAGAATGAGTCTCTCTTGATGTGTTGACAAAGAGGTTAAAAGTGACCAGTTTCAAGAAGCCTTAAGAGGCCTAATTAACAATGTGATAGCCTTCACTTAGGAGTGTTGTTACAAAACAAAGATATCTAATTATTTAATATGTTTATAGAAGATAAAAAAAAGGTATTCTAATATGTGTCTATAGTTGGTGTATCTAGTCAGACCTAAGAATTGTTAAAGATAGTCACCAAGGAAGATTGTATGAATGAGGAATCAAGTTACTAAGTTGTGATTTTTGGTGAATGTGCACTATAGAAAAATGGCCTGTTGTCATTTTCATGGTCTTTTAGGTTTTTATTCATGATTCTTGGTCCATTTTTCTCTGAATTAATGTTTCAATGTGGCTTAAATATTCATATTAGGTCCTTAAAATTCAAATTATGATGTCTTGTGATAGTGTTTGAAGTGTTGTAAAACAGTTCTACACTTTTCTAGACTCTATTTAATATAATTCACCTAAAAATCACCTTTTTATTCATCATCAAGCTTATAAGGGTTGTAAAGTCTTGTAACAAAGATTCATGCTTTTCTAAGTTTAATTTCACTATTTACACCTTTCTTATGTCTTTTATGACCTATTTATGCCCTTATAAGGGTTAAGTGTGTTTTTGAATATAAACTTGACACACAACATTAAATACAAGATAATTCCCAGCAACCACTTTCAATTCCAAGGTGGGACCCATTCACCATGGGTGGTGAATGAGTCCTTCTTGGATCCAAATTCAAAATATTTTAAATTTTCTTTCAATTTTTTGTTTAAAATCACCTTATGTCGGCCTGTGATGAGGTATTATTAGGTTACTAAGGCACAAGTGTGTATAAATAAATGTTTTTACATCCACTCGAACCCCCATTCATTCAAGCATTCATCAAATTCACTTATGCACTCAATCATTCAATCATTCAATCACTCAAGCATTTTGCATCAACGAATCAAGCAATTGTCAAGTATTGTGGAGCAACCATTGCATTATCTTTAGATTTATTCAACAAGGGCTTGGTAATTTGATAGCATTTTCATGCTATTTATTTATCACTCTCTTTCATTTCATTATTTCATTAAGGTTTTGATTACCAAAGTGGGATTTGACCAAGGAAAATCCATATAACCTAACCCTTAACCATTTTTCCCCTTTTGCATGTGTGTTTGCAAACTTGTGTATGCAGATTTCACAAGTATTCGGGTGTTGAAAAGTGAAAAAGAAGTCAACAAATTTTTTCAAGTCAACTATATCATATTTCAAGCTTCGAGAAGACATTTTGTCTGTTTTCTATAGATTTGACTTCGACAACCCTGCTAGCTCTCAAAAACACAGGTTGAATGCCTCAAGAGCTGCCAATCTCTTGATATGCTTTAGGGTAATAGACAAGGTGAAGAGAACGCAACCTTCTACTCTTAAGGTGCTACTAAACCTAGGGGTGTACCTTTTGAATTGAGCAGACTTATCTTATGATTATCCTTCTAAAATGCTTTGTCCACAATGGAAAATGGAAGTGAACAAATGAAAACAACCTTGATAGCAATCTTCTGATCTAAATCCTAAAATGCTTAATTAACAAATATAAATAAACTAAATAAATTCAAATGATGAAATCACAGAGACCAGTGCCTTGTTGGGTATGCGGAGTCAAATGAAACAAAAGTGGGCAACTTATTCTGGTAGAAAATCAAATCGCAGGAATATGATCTGTTCATAACTTGTATAAACAATTTAGGATTATGACTACTAAGCTCTACTTTAATAATCTAGATGAATCTTCCTGATTATTGTGATCAACAAAAAGGATTTAATCTCTACTTGAGAGAACCAATCAATTAATCACAGAGAAACAGTAAATGTGCACTGGTAAACTGAAAATAAGCTTGTTATTTCAATTTAAACAACCAGAAAGAATCAACTTGGAGACAGCTTAACAATGATTTTCAATAAACTCAACATACAATCGACACCAGAAATAACCTACCACACTAGTTGATTTTCATTGAATTCGCCATTTGAAAACATGCACAGTCTCTGATAAGAGAAAGCTATTCTAATGAAGCCATTCCTAATCTACTATATATGATCTAAAATTTGATGCCAATCAATTACAAATGGGGTGTATATATATACACCAGCAACAAGAAAATAAAATGCCTCGAGCACATGTCCACCACAGTAGAATTTGAGAAAATCCATGTCGGCCTGCAACGACACTTAGAAATTCAAACATCGCCCCACAATGCTCAAGTCTTTGTTAATCATCTGCCGAGGCAATCACCAAAACATCTTTAGAGGTATGCCAAAGGAAAATATATCACTCATCATCCCTTTGGTCATTTGTGCCTCGTCGTAACGCATCCGAGTTGTGAAGACATCATATCGAAAACCCCTACCATACTGAGAGCACCTTTCTGTTATGTTCATTTCACTATCATTGTGACCACATAATATCAGAGAGACCTTATATCGGCAAACAATGTCTCACCGAAACCCCCATTTGTCTCCCGTGCGTCACTGTGACCTGCCACACTCAGGGAGATGCCATATAGAGTATTCCATGTTACATTGAAAGTCACCATCCATCCTGAGTGTCACTGTGACAAGAGAAAACTCCTGCCGACAAGGTCTATCATTGAGTTCCATCGGTGAGACCCCGGGCACTTCGCCAAGACAATACAAAATTGGGGAGAGGTTATATAGACTATCCTTTGTTTCACCGAAAGCCCCAAGTTTACTTTAGATCGCCAAGAGAATGCCAATCTCACACCAACAGAAACCATATATCCCACGCTTGTCGCTGTAACTTACAACTGTCAGGGAGATCTCACGTAGACAATATTACATCACACTGAAAACCATCCAAGTTCACACCTGTTCGCCAAGACGACACGGATCTCACACTGAAATCCACTCGTTAAACTTTGTCGGCAAGACCAACAAGTTTAGCAAGACCTATTCCGAAGCAAAGACCTCTTGCCGATAGGAACCCACTTTCACCAGTCAGGTAGATAGGAAATCTTCGGTGAGACAATATACCGAATACAACACATGCTAATAACTACTAGTAGATAAACTTTGATCACCATGAGAATAGAAACATCTTGCCAATAGGCAATAGACATTGACAAGTAGAAAAACCGATCAGGGAGACCTAGAAACTATCACGCTGACACGGACCAAAATGTGAAAAATGCATGACTCAGTGGAACATATGGAGCAACATGGGAAAAATATGGGCAGAAAGTGTTCAAGATGGAACTTATTTGGAAAAATATGAATGGAAAACCTATGAAAATATCAAATTTTTACAGTTCCAACAGTGGCTCTGTCTGGGGATGAATGATAGTGAGATCATTGCAAGGATTCAAAATCTTTGGGTGAGCAGACCAAACACAAAATGATGAGCCAGTGAGCAGAATGGAAATGGAAATGAAGCATGAAGGAATGAATGCAAAATGAATGCAAGATGGAAGTGAAATGGATGAAAAATGAAGGTGAACCACAACCCTAAAATATTGTGCATGGAAAATAATTTTAAAGAGGATAAGCAAGAGTTGTCCATGCACTGGCAACCCTTAATCCTCTGTGTTTTAACTTCACCCATTCTGAGCTGTTACAATCTGAAACTCAAATCATACTTTCCCCTATCAAATACTTGGCTTTCTCTTGAGTTCAATAGATTCCTCCTGAAGACACACATGCAATCTTCCTTGTCACTGAAAGTTTTTAGAAAATCACCATGCTCGGCTTGGCCCAAATTTCCTTCATCACTCTACAATTTATATTCTTCATCATCAGACAAACCCCTGTTATCTTCAATATATAAAATGCATGCATATTCAATACAATATTTCTCATTATCTTTCTCATTGTTATGTATTATAAAGCATTCTCGTAGCTATATTGAAAATAGACCATCAAGGTGCTTCTCTTGAGAATTAAAAAATCCTGTCATATCAATGTTGTCTGAAACAAACACATCTAAAACCATATGCACCTCTCCAATATCTCTATTCGGAGACAACACTGGATCATGACTCATGTCTTCAATATCATGCATATGTGAACCAATAAAATCTGGACTTCTATCATCCTTGGTATGTAAACAAATGTCTTCTTCACATGAATTAGAAATTTCAAAATCATATACCTCATCTTGAATGGGCATTGATTTTTGATCAACACCAAAGGTTTCACCATTATTCCAAGAAATGCATAGGGAGTCATAAAAATCTTTACACAAATATTTTTCACTATCAAAACAAAAGTAAGCTGGAGACAAAACTTCAAGATCATCTTCATGTGCACATCCCTGGTATTCAGAGGTAAAAAAATCTGCAATCTATTCACAACTAAGTGAACAAGTCTCTATATATTCATCACTACAATTAAACTCCTCACTTTTGTCATCATCAA
This sequence comes from Sequoia sempervirens, assembly GCA_007258455.2. NCBI lineage: Eukaryota > Viridiplantae > Streptophyta > Pinopsida > Cupressales > Cupressaceae > Sequoia > Sequoia sempervirens. The sequence goes on from VDFB02379711.1 coordinate 60,775,471, forward strand.
AAAGAAATCCAATACCATCAAAGAATGGGAAATCAGAAACATCATCAACGCTGTCATTTATTCCATCATCTTGCTTGTCTAAAATTATCTCCTCTTTTTCATAAAGTGGATTTGAAAATACCTAAAGTTCATTCATGGGGATACCTCTGCAAAATATCATTTGATCTTCATTTAACTCTTCATCATACAATGGGTTTGAAAATGTTTGGAATTCACTTTCAAATGTACAAACCTCATTATCTTTAGCTGTATCTTCATAGTAGGTAGAAGAATCCCTTGATTACAGATCAAAATCCTTTGGTTCATCGTCAAAATTTGAATATTTACTGGATTCCTCACAACATACACTACTTTCCCTATCACAATCTATTATGCAAGAGAAATCTCTTGTACCTTCATCTTCCTTATGCAAGCAATCATATGAGTCATTCTGACTTGCACATGTCTTATCTTCTATTGGATGCATCATCTGATCAACTTCTCTATACTCATCAGAAATACAACAATTGGATTCAACATCGATAGTGTTCTCATACCTTATTCCCTGGGACAATGCTTGAATGAAGTTAGAAGAGGAGCCTTTTGCCTTAATCCTTTTCTTCTGCTCCAATGTATCTCCTTTTTTTCTTCCTTCTGATCAGCAATAGTTAGTATTTCTATCTCTTCTTCAGTAAGTCTCTTCATACTATATTGAGTAGGTACCTCAATAGAATGTGGCTTTGTATAATCTTCTTCAGAGTCATAAAAGACCTATTGTTCAGGCATATGAACATTGTATTTCTGATTTGAAACATCATGCTGATAACCTTCATCCTCTGAAGATGAGCACCTTCCCACAACATGGTGAAAGGTATTTGAAGTCAAAAATACTGGGTGATCTTCTCTATTGTTTCCCATCAACATTCCCTCTTCTTACATTCTCTGGACTACAACACAATAATCTAGGGAATGTGGCATATTACAAACTTCACAAAAATAATTGTTACTTACCATATAGGTTCCCTTCTTTGTCAATGGATCAAGAGATTCTTTGTTTCCAAGCCTAGCTATTATAGGTTTCTCATCCTTCCAGTCTATATTATAAGGAAATTCATGCAACCTCAGCCTTTCATTTCTGTAAGTATTCTCCTGTAGGTACTGATAACTGCTACTTTGTTGACAAACCTTAGGATTGTCTCTTTTATCCATTATCCCTGCAACCCTCCTATTGTTTTCAATTTTCTATGCCATCTTCTGAGCTTCAGCTAAGTCTCTTGGGAATTTATTTCTCAATTCATACCCTACCTTAGGATCAAATGCATTCAAATAAATACTCAGTGCTACAAAATCTGGAAACTTTGATCTAGGAGGTATTTTATTCTGCAACTTATTGAATCTTTGATTAAAATCATAGACTATATCACTTTGATCTTTCTGAATGTGTATTAATTCATGAAGAGCAGCATCTGGTGCACTTAGATTCCCAAATTGCTCAAGGAATTGATCCTGAAACCCTTGGAGAGAATCAATAGAGATAGCTGGTAGGCTATTGAACCAATCCCTGGCATCTTCAACAAGTGATATCATGAATAGCCTCATGTGTAAATATTCATATGGCACACCCAAATCTTAGATGAAAGCATTGAAACTTCTTAGATGCTCTTCAACAGTGACAACATCACTCCCTGTAAACTTTGGAACAATTCTTCTCCAACTGCCATCCATTGGATAAGGGGATAATTGAATCCTTGCCAAATCAAAATGTCTGATCATGGTTGTGTATTGATGAGGAGGGGCGCAAGGTGGGTGCTGATGCTAGTACATCAGACCATAGTGTTGTGCATGATGATATGGCATATACTGTTGACCATGAGGAGCCCTAGCATGACCTCCCCTGAACTAAGATCCTCCTCCATTCATGTTTGAACAGCTACAAAAATTATTTCAGAGTCACCACCTACTTTTCCAAAAGTAGGAAAATCATTATTTATGATCTTTTTCCCAGTGGAATCACTCTTTCTGAGATTTATCAAATTACAACTTTTCCTCTAATGACTCTATAATGTGGTCTTCAACCAAATCTTCTGATATAGTCCCTAGCGGAGTCGCCAATTTGTTAGCTCTAAAAAACGCAGGCTGAATGCCTCAAGAGGTTGCCAATCTCTTGATACGCTTTAGGGTAACAAACAAGGTCAAGAGAACTCAACCTTATACTCTTTAGGTGCTGTTAAACCCAGAAGGGTGTACCTTTTAAATTGAGCAAACTTATTTTATGATTATCCTTCTGAAATGTTTTTTCCACAATGGCAAATGGAAGTGAAGAAATGAAAACAACCTTGATAGCAATCTTCTGATCTAGATCCTAAAATGCTTAATTAACAAATATAAAGAAAATGATGAAATTCAAATGATGAAATTGTAGAGACCAGTGCCTTGTTGGGTATGCGGAGTCAAATGAAACAGAAGTAGGCAACTTATTCTGGAAGAAAATCAAATTGCAGGCATATGATCTGTTCATAACTTGTATAAACAATGCAAGATTATGACTACTAAGCTCTACTTTAATAATCCAGATGAATCTTCCTGATTACTATGATCAACGAAAAAGATTTAATCTCTACTTGAGATAACCAATCAATTAATCACACAGATACAACAAATGTGCACTAGTAAACTGAAAATAATATTGTTACTTCAATTTAAACAACTAGAAAGAATCAACTTGGAGACAACTTAGCAATGATTTTCAATAAACTCAACATACAATTGACACCAGAAATAACCTGCCACACTAGCTAATTTTCATTGAATTCGCCATTTGAAAACATGCACATAGTCTTTGATAAGAGAAAGCTATTCTAATGAAGCCATTCCTAATCTACTGTATATGATCTAAAATATGATGCCAATCAATTAAAATGGGGTGCATATATATACACCAACAACAAGAAAATAAAATGCCTCGAGCACATGTCGACCACCGTAGAATTCGAGAAAATCCATGTCATCCTGCAACGACACTTAGAAATTTAAACGTTGGCCCACAATGCTCAAGTCTTTGTTAATCATCCACCGAGGAAATCGCCAAAACATCTCTAGAGGTATGCCGAAGGAAACTATATCACTGATCATCCCTTTGGTCATCTGTGCCTTGTCGTAACACATCCGAGTCGTGAAGACATCATATCGAAAAACCCCTGCCATACCGAGAGCACCTTTCTGTTATGTTCATTTCACTATCATTGTGACCACATGATATTGGAGAGACCTCATATCGGCACACAATGTCTCACCGAAAACCCCATTTGTCTTCCGTGCATTATTGTGACCTACCACACTCGGGGAGATGTCATATAGAGTACTCCATGTTACATTGAAATTCACCATCCATCTCGAGTGTCGCTGTGACAAGAGCAAAGTCCTGCCGACAAGGTCCATCATTGAGTTCCATCGGCGAGACCCCAGGAACTTCTCCAGGACAATACAAAATCAAGGAGAGGTTATATAGACTATCCTTTGTTTCACTGAAAGCCCTGAGTTTACTTTATATCGCCAAGAGAATGCCAATCTCACACCGACAAAAACCATCTATCACATGCTTGTTGTTGTAACTTGCAACTATCGGGGAGACCTCACATAGACAATATTACATCACACTAAAAACCATCCAAGTTCACACCTGTTTGCCAAGGTGACATGGATCTCACGCTAAAAGCCACTCATTTAACTTTGTCGGCAAGATCGACAGGCTCGCCAAGACGTATTCCAAAGCAAAGACCTCTTGCCGATAGGAACCCACTTTCATCAATCATGGAGATAGGAAATCTTCAGTGAGAAAATATACCGAATACAACACTTATACCTATAACTGCCAGTAGATAAACTTCAATCGCCATGAGAATAGAAACGTCTTGCTAATAGGCAATAGATGTTGACAAGCAAAAAAATAGATCAGGGAGACCCAGAAACTGTCACGCCGACATGGACCAGAATGTGAAAAATGCATGACTCAATGGAACATATGGAGAAACATGGGAAAATTATGGGAAAAAAGTGTTCAAGATGGAACTTATTTGGAAAAATATGAATGGAAAACCTATGGAAATATCATATTTTTATAGTTCCAACAAACCCAACTATTAGACAACCTCATATATGGTGCTACAGAATTGGTCCGTGATTTATTAGAATTTTGGGAGAGGAATAATTCACTATCAGTGGTGAATGAGTCCCACCTTAAGGCTGTAAATTCATGTTTTGTCATATTCCAAATGCTAATACTTATAAACTAGCTCTCAACACATTTTCATCAGAAGCGGGATTGATTCACCATCAGTGGCAAATGAGTCCCACTAGTGATTTTTAGTGAGTTTTTGTCAACCTCAAAAATATTCTAGAATCTCCATCAAACATCTAGGTGCACTCTGTTTCAGTCTTTTACATTTCTATTCTTGCATTTATTCATGTTTATTTCATGTTTCCAATCATCACTATGTTTTCCAACATTACATAGTTCTTAATTTTTGCATTCATAATCATTCAAAAAGTTCATTTAGTTGCAGTTAGATCATCTCATTTAGTCAAAATAACATCATATTGTGATCAAGGGAAAATCTGAATTTGTTAGAGGGGTTAGCACAATAACATTAAAATTCCAATGAAAATAACAAAGCACAATGGAAGTGAGGTGAAGACAAAAGGGATAGTGTTACCCTATGTCTCCACCTTCCATGATTGACCTTTGTTACACCTCCTAGCTTGCAGTAAATAAAAATGCCCTCAGATTTGTATGAGCAACTATGACAAATGACTAAGCCCTATGCAAGTGTTGAAGGATTTGCAGAAAATAAAATGTCCCTACAATGGACTAAAATGCCTATGACTGTAAGTGACTATGACTATAAGACTAGTAGCATAAATTGAAATCTAAACATGAGAGACTAATAGTGCAAAGTCAAAGAGCGAGAGATTGAGATCTCAATGATTCAAAATTGCCTTTATAAAATTTGCAATTTTGAATGTGTAACCGATGAAAAGATGGCGAACCCTAAGATCAATGCTTAGATTGAATGTTGATATGTGCATTAGGGTTAGGTTAAAATTAGACAGGTAAGAATGAAGGGTGGAATTGAATTATGAAATAATTCAATCAAGTCGAAATTAAATGAAGTCAAAAGTCAAATTAAATTGGAAGATAAGGGTGGCTGAGACAAAGAGGTTCTGGAGAATTAAATAATAAAATTTATTTACTCCGGGTGGCAAAAAATTAAGATATTATTTAATTATGGAGAAATGTGATAAAAGAATCATTTAAATTAAATAATAATTTAATTCAAAATTCAAGAGAGTGGACCAATTAAATAAATTAACTTTATTTAATTTAATGAGAGAAGAGGTTAATGAATAATTAAATAATTAAAATAATTGTTTAATTATAGTAGAAAATGGACAAAAATCAAATAAATTAGAATCTATTTAATTTTTAAAAGAAGGGGACTTGCTTAGTGACATAATTAAATAAATAAAATTTATTTAATTAATAATCAAGAGGAATAAATGACAAAAGGGGAATTAAATAAATTAAGAAATTTATTTAATTAAAGGAAGACTTTAGGTAATTAATGTCGTATTAGATAAATAAATAAAATTTATTTATTTAATAATCAAGGAGAAATAAATGATAAAAATGAATTAATTAAATAATTAAAATTATTTAATTAATAGAAGAATTATGACTTTAGAAAATAATTAAATAATTAAAATTATTTAATTATTAAGAATGAAAAGAGGCAATGTTAGACAATCTCTAAGAGTTGCAAGCCTAGGACAATTTTATGTGTCTACATTTTGCCCTCTTTGTCATAATAACAGCATGTCATGATTAACGAAAATAAATCAAAATATGCCCGATGCAAAAATAAAGTGAGAAGGCCGGCGAGGAGGGTTGTGGTATACCCCTCGAGAGGGCAGACGAGGTTCCAAGACATGTGTGCTCTCAAATCAGATGAGAAGACTAGACTATGAAGAGACAAAAAAATGTTAGTGCAAAAGATATGGATGATGATATGGATGCAATGCCTATATGATACAAATGAGAGAAGATGACAAGACTAAAGAAGATGCATGTTAGTTCCTAGACCAAATCCTTCAAAACATTGCCATAGGACTAATATTTATTGCTCTTAATCATCATTGGGCGGTAAAAATGACACAAATGGATAACAAACACCATGATATGACGTAGACCAAGGTGTGCAAGGTCATCCATGAAAAAGCAATGATCCAGACAAAAGGAATGTCCTAACTCCACTTCAGAAAGTTGCCCAGTCTTTGTCCAAAGACAATCAGGCAATGATCAAAAAAAAAAAAAAAGGCCAGGAGGCGTCACTTAGCACCTCTAAATCACCCATGGGACATCCTTGGGGCAGCTATTGTAAAAAGACAAAACGGTAAAAATACTGGATAATGGCAAGATAGTCAAAGATAAGACAGATAGACCCGGAAAGATTATGACCATTTATTTTGTTTGCCAATGTTTGTTTCAAAGATTGAATTCTTGTTTGATTTATGATTTTGTAGTTTAAGAGTTTTGCCAATTTGACGGTGTTGATAGTTTCGCGGGGCCTATTGTCAGGAAGGACACATCCTAAAAAAGGCAAAGGAAATTTTGACGAGGTCTAACTCCAAGAAGGACACATCTTGAAGAAGACCAAAGAGTGACGAGATTGACATTATTTGGATTAATATGTTTGTAAGGATTGATTGATATTGGTATATGATTGATTGGGTATCTTTGTCTAATTTTGACCAATTTTGACATTGACATTTCAAATGACTGTCCTGTGTTCGAGTTTGACTATCTGAATTATTTGACCGATGTGATGATTGTGACAAATGCCATGATTTTATTTTGACCAACCTAAAAGGATTGACCTAATGTCTCGAGGACTCATCGGTGATGGCCGCGCTTACTACGGCAGTGGAGATAGCGTAGTTCCGACAATGACATGGACTAGCGACACCAGTTTAGCTTTGGCTGTTTTGAGATTCGACATTGGTTGAATGTTTTTGTTTTCTGGACGCTGCGATTTTAGGTCTTTTTTAGGACATTTATGATGTTTTTGTCTTTTTGTTGTTTTATGATTTATTTGGATTTTGACATTTAAGAGGATAGTGAAAAATGCATATGACTGATGCCTACATATGAGAATCCAAGGACAAACATGATTGTGCCCCTAGTCAAGCTGAATACCAATTGACAAGTGATGACAACATTGTTTGACGTGGGAAGGACGCATCCCAAAACAACGTGAGGACGATGACAATAAAGTGACGAAAGTATGGAGGTCTACAGCCGAGCTAGGAATGCAGTCAAGTAATGTTTTGGATAATGCGCTTGTATGAATTGGACTCATTGCATTTGGAATGACTTGGTTAGGACTAGATGGGATGATGATTATTCTTAGACCGTTTGACAAGGGAAAGCCAAGATAGGTGATAGACATGAAAGTATAGGGGGTGGCCTTGGTAAAAGATAGGAGACATGAGATTAATGGAATTGTCATATGATTTTTAAGGACTATGTCGTATAATGACAATAAGACTATGACGGTCAATGACATGATGTTTTATGAATCATGTATGACTTAAGGATAGACATGTCAAGAGTTTTCCCAAAGCGTGATTTATGTGTGCTATTTTTATGTCAAGACCAAGGTAGGTGGAAAATGGACGGAAATGATAGGGCTTAGATGGATGTCAATGTCATGAGGAAGGCATGGGAAATGAGACGACTTGCCCCCAAGTGTAAGAGTCCACATAGACGATTTATTTTACACATAGCGCTGTTTGCAGTTTTCATCATGGTACTTATCAGGCTTTGTTGCCAAGTTTTCTTGGGTGGAAATTTTTCTCTTTACTATTTTTTGACTTTTTGATTTTTTATTTTTTGGTGTCATAAGATGCTTGTTTACCAAGTTTTCCTTGAGGTGTGATTTTTTAGTACAATTTTTTTTGTATTTCTGATTTTTGCTTGGATAGCACGGATGCTAGATAACCACTAAGCGTGCAGATCCTTGTGGTGCAGTGAAATGGTGCCATGATATGCCAATAATGACCTTGCTGAAGGAGTTGTCTTGTCAGGATCGTAGCACTTGTATACAATTGATTGATGTCATTGTGATCCTTTCTGATACTAGAGTTGGCCTTATCAAAATACGCACATCGCAATAGAGTGCCATGAGAGTCCTTGTGGTAAAGAGTTGCTGCCATGACATGACGGATTTGTGACGTAGGATTTTTGGACTTTAGGCGACATGTAGGATTATGATGAATGATGGTAGACATGGAAAGGTTGTTTGGACATTTAGATGAATGACTTTTTATTTTCCAAACTTGGGATGTTGGATGACGGATTTTGGAGGGATGGTGTTTGGAACCAACACTTTTAGATGCCTTGCTTGATGACCATTTTGAAGGAGGCGGACATGTGTTATATGTGGGAGTCCTCTTGCCTTGTCGCTCCACATTGTGATTGACTTTTGCATTTGACTGGGTGTCTTTGTTCGATCCGTCTTTCTTTGGGATCCATTTTAATTTCATTTGTCCACTTGTCCTTTTGTTTGATTCAATGGCCTTTGACATTTGATTTTGATCTTCTGATTTGTAAGACTTTTGTTTTTGTTGGTCCCAAAGGGGAGGTTGATTCATGATAGAATGATGGTTCATGGTGTGGGTGGAGGGAGTGTTGGTAGCAATCTTATGACAAGGATTTCTCATGGGCTCCATTTTGACATTTGTTTCTGACAAAGTTGCCCCTAATATCGAGGAGGTACCATTGACATCGTTTGATTTGTTGTCTGAGGAATAACCAAGACCTTGATGTCTATAATTTGCCTGAAGTTGTATTGGTTCAAGAATGCCTTGCTCGTGTATGCCTAGTCCTTTGCCTTGATATTGCTTGCTTTGACAGATTCTATTTGCAATGGGGTATTTATTGTTTTGAAAGCAAGATGCTAACCCATCATGATGTCTATGGACACTGTCACTTGTAATATTTTCATTTGCAAGAAATCCTGCTCTAACAAAGATAGATGCCCCTAATTGATAAAGTGTCTTAGCTTCATTGTCTTGTTGGCCATATTCTTGACTGATATCTTTCGTCTGATCATGCGACATGTCAAGTTCAAATGACTCTGTTGGTGCTTTCAAGGCAATGTCAAAGCCATCATTATTTTTAGTGTCATAGAGTCCAATGATTTTAGCTATAACTTGATCATATGCAAGCATGTCCTTAGTGGAAGATTCTTGTTCTGGAGGAATATCATCTATGTGTCCCATGAAGGCAAGTGTCTCATCATAGGAAGTGTCAATAGTCGAGGCTTGTATAGGGTCGGCAAGTGTTTGATCATGAATTGCATAAAGGTCAATGAGTGGATCATTTTGGACTTCTTGGTCAATGGTAGGGTCTTGCTCGAAGATGGGGTTGTCATGGATTATATAGTCAGAAATAGAGCCGTTGTCAAGGAGAGGTGTGTTTTGGATGTCATGATTGTCTTGAAGGACTTCGTGGATGGACTGAAAGATAGGGCCATTGGATGAACTACCTTGTTCTTGACATGAGGGTGATATTATAAGGTCATGCTTTGGGCTTTCATTTTGACATGTATCCTCAAGTTTATTAAATGGGATTTGACTTTGGACTATGATAGAATTTTCATGACTAGATGCGGCTTGTGAGGGGGTGACTTGAAAAGGATTAATGACCAAAGGACTAGAATAGGATGTGGGAACTTGGACTGGACTAGTATATGAAGGACTAGGATATGACATGGGTACTTGCATTGGACTAGTATGTGAAGGACTAGGGTATGACATGGAGACTTGGACCGGATATGACATGGAGTCTTGGAGTGGAGTAGGATGTGATGGCATATGATGTGACATGGGGACTTCGGCTATATTAGTTGGTAATGATATAGGGACTTGGACTGGATTGGAGTAAGGTTGACTAAAATGGGACGTGGAGACTTGGGCCGAATTGATATGGTATGATGTGGGGACGTGACATGTGTTGGTAGATGGTTGGTAAGGCATGTGGACTTGGACGGAATTGATAGGTGAAGGGGCAGAATATGACGTGGAGGTATGGAATGGACTAGTGGACAATTGACTTCCCTTGTCAAGGTTAGGATAAGGGTGATAAGTGGATGTTTGTTGTGAATTATTGGTAGGATTCATGTCAAGTGATTGTTGATGGTGAGGGTAGATGGATGGTGGCAAGGTATTTATGTCAAAGCCTTGTGGTAACTTAGCCCTTTCGTCCAAAAGCATGGCTAGATGCCTTTGAGGGTCACGTAAGAGATATTTTTTTACAAAGGAGACTATGTCAGGATTTTGCTTGGCAGCTTCTATGTCTTTGAAATATACTCGTCCATTTTGGTCTCTTTGTATGAATGGTTCAAAAATGTTTTTTGATGAAGATGGCATGTTCATGGGAGGTTGCATGTTCATGTTGTGAAATGGGTCGGAAAAGGTCCAATGTTGGTTTGTGTCATAAGTGTTATTGTCGATGTTGGGATTGGAATCTTGTCTAGAGTTTGCCATTTGTTGTTGTTGTCTTTGAAGCCTAGTCTCAACCGTAAAAGGGATTTGCTCAAATGAGGATGATGAGAATGATAAGTAAATGCAAGGATGACACTAGCCTATGTTTTTGTATTTTTTTTTGATAAAGGATGACAATGCAAGACTATGTTTTTGGATTTTTTTGGATAATAAGGGATGCAATATGATAATGTTGTCTAAAGAAAATGACTAATGCCACATGATAATGAAGACTAAGATGACAAGTTATGACACTAATTTTTGGAGTATGTCAATGCAAGGTGATAATGGCGTTTTCCTAAGGAAAATGACCAATGCAAGGTGATAAAATGTCAAATGTCAAGGTGACAATGAAGATGTTGACTAAGGAAAATGACCAATGCCAAGCTAGATGCCAAATGAGGACTATGATGGACAATGAAGATGTTGACTAAGGAAAATGACCAATGCCAAGCTAGATGCCAAATGAGAACTATGATGGACAATGTCGAGTCTAAGTTCAAAATGAGGACTGAGATTTTGATGTCTTGTTGAAAAGTATGAGTTGTCCAAGGTCGGTTGTTTGTGTCCAGATTTGTGAATGTTGTGTATAATGTTTTGAAAAAATATGACAAGCACTTTGACAAGCATAATGTTTTGGGTGTAACCAATCGCACATCAAATAAGTACAATCCTAGGTTAGGCCATGACAATATTCACTAGATTCCACGTGGGTTTCCCCAACCGCATATTTGTAGCGTGGTCGAGGAAAAACATTACGGGCTCCCCCATAGATTTTTCTCTTTCGGACCAATATTCCTTCATGGAAACTCCATGGCCAGTGATCATCTGTGCGAAGTGTGGATGCTTGGTCTTTAACAAATAGAAGGATGCAACACGAGAGTTTTAGTTGGACATTCCAGATTCGTGGGGCGTGATCCATGCGGCGAGAGTCCCCGGATTCAATCTCGTCGGAACCATCGTGATTCTTAGGCTTTCCCGGGCACTTTTATATACAGGGGTGAGTCCCTCGGTGTGAGTTACTGCGATGCGAGTCGTCTGGGGTGATGCACCACTGGGCAGTTCACAAGTCGATGTCGTTCTCTCTTAAACCGGATCGCTTGCGAATCTTTTGAGGGAGGATACTCGATATCACAGATCATGAAGGTATAGTAAGATGGAGTGCAGTTTTGGATCATTTTCACCAAGTGAGAGCATACTCACCTACCATCTTGCAAGCACAATCAACCAAAGAAGACATGTGTTCTTTTTATATGCACCGAAATCAAATGTTTGCTAATCTATGAAAAACAAGCACGAAGTTTTGTTATTCCTTCTTTGGCATGCGAATCTGCAAACAATGAATATTAGTAGTCTCATATGCAATGGTCTTGGACACACGAATGAGGATTGCCACACGCTACAAGAAAAGATTAGTAATACAAGAAAAATCTAATCTAGTTAACTTGCAGGAATAAAGACACAGAAAAGAAATAGAAAACCAGAAAACCAGTAAATAGAAAAACCCGAAAATCTGAAAATCAGAACCTCAAAACTGAAAGAAAAATTTTACCAGACAGTTGCGGCTCGATTTGTCAGTTGCAGCTCGATTTATCGATTCTTGGCTTTCGATTTATAGGATTCTTGTCGATTTGGCGTTTCTGGCGCTCGATTTTGCAGTGCAGCTCGATTTATATCGAGTTGCGGCACCGATTTGTTCGGTGCGGCTCGTTTGTCGATTCACGGCTCGATTTGTATTCTGTTTCGACGAATGAATTGCGGCTTCGATTTGTCGATTTGCGGCTTGGTTGTGATTGCGGCTTTCGATTTATCGATTGCGGCTCGACCCAGACGATTCTGTTTCGATTTGCCGATTCATTTCGATTTATCGATTCTTGACTCGATTTGGCAGTTGCGGCTCGATTTGGCAGTTGCGGCTCGATTTGGCAGTTGCGGCTTGATTTGGCAGTTGCAACTCGATTTGGCAGTTGCAACTCGATTTTGCAGTTGTAGCTCAATTTGGCAGTTGCGGCTCGATTTTGCGATTGCGGCACTTGAGCCTGCGATTGCGGCACTCTGTACTTGTTCCTGCAAAATTGACAAAAAATACATGCAACTGTACGAAAAAATGACAGAAAACAGAGAGTCGGGTTCACCAATGTGATCAAGGGAAAATCTAAATTTGTTAGAGGGGTTAGCACAATAACATTAAAATTCCAATGAAAATAACAAAGCACAATGGAAGTGAGGTGAAGACAAAAGGGATAGTGTTACCCTATGTCTCCACCTTCCATGATTGACCTTTGTTACACCTCCTAGCTTGCAGTAAATAAAAATGCCCTCAGATTTGTATGAGCAACTATGACAAATGACTAAGCCCTATGCAAGTGTTGAAGGATTTGCAGAAAATAAAATGTCCCTACAATGGACTAAAATGCCTATGACTGTAAGTGACTATGACTATAAGACTAGTAGCATAAATTGAAATCTAAACATGAGAGACTAAGAGTGCAAGAAGTCAAGAGAGCTGAGAGATTGAGATCTCAAATGAGGTCAAAATTTCCCTTTTATAAAAATTTGCAATTTTGAATGTGTGGCCAGGATGAAAAGATGACAGGAACCCTAAGATCAATGCTTAAGATTGAATGTTGATATGTGCATTAGGGTTAGGTCAAAATTAGGGCAACAGGTAAGAATGAAGGGTGGAGATTGAATTATGAAATAATTCAATCAACGGTCGAAATTAAATGAGAAGTCAAAAGTCAAGAATTAAATTGGAAGATAAGGCTACGGACAAAAAGAGGTTCTGGAGAAATTAAATAATAAATTTATTTACTCCGTTAACAGATAATTAAATAATAAAGATATTATTTAATATGGAGGAATGTGATAAAAGAATCATTTAGTTAAATAATAATTTAATTCAAAATTCAAGAGTGGACCAAATTAAATAAATTAACTTTATTTAATTTAATGAGAGAAGAGGTTAATGAATAATTAAATAATTAAAATAATTATTTAATTATAGTAGAAAATGGACAAAAATCAAATAAATTAGAATCTATTTAATTTTTAAAAGAAGGGGACTTGCTTAGTGACGTAATTAAATAAATAAAATTTATTTATTTAATAATCAAGAGGAATAAATGACAAAAGGGGAATTAAATAAATTAAGAAATTTATTTAATTAAAGGAAGACTTTAGGTAATTAATGACGTATTAGATAAATAAATAAAATTTATTTATTTAATAATCAAGGAGAAATAAATGATAAAAATGAATTAATTAAATAATTAAAATTATTTAATTAATAGAAGAATTATGACTTTAGAAAATAATTAAATAATTAAAAATTATTTAATTATTAAGAATGAAAGGGGCAATGTTGAATAATCTAAGAGTTGCAAGCCTAGGACAATTTTATGTGTCTACACATATATTGCATTATTTGAGTGAACTCGTTAGATTCCCTTGAGTAGGGCTTGTCTCTCTCCTTTTAGGTGGAACATCCTAAGAGTGAAAGAGTAGTCTATAAGCCAAACCCAAAAATCTACGGTTTAGAATGATTAGTGGATCTTCTCAAAGTTTGTTGAAGGTTGTAGATGCTCTGCATTAAGGGGGTTTCCTATGTTATGCTAAATGCTGGAAAAAATAATTTGTTATCCGGATGTTGGGAAACCAATTGTTTTGCCACCATGTTTGCACTTAATGAATTCTAGAGTGGTATTCTAAAATAATTATAAAGTGAAAAAATAATAATAATTATTAATGATTTATTAGAAGATTCTAGATGGGATGACCTCAAGAGAAGAAAAGTATATTAAGAGGGGGTGGGGTTTGCTTCTAGTCATCCAAGACATTTTGATATTTTCTTGATATGATCATTGTGGAGAAGCCTTGGGTTTCTGCAGTTAGACATTAAGATCTTTGGGAATGATCACTCCCATCGATTTGCATAAATGAGGTAGTGAAATATCTATTGAAGGGTTGCAACCATTTAAGTGAGTGATATTTTAGTCATTCACATTGCTACAACTATGTGGCCAAGGGCCAAAATTGTGATAATTCTATTTACGAGATTGGAGATATTGGCATTATTTGATTTCATTAATAAAGAAGGACAATTTTTGGTGTTGTTGTTCATCATTTACAGTAATTTTGCTGCAAGCTTGTAGCCCACGATTTTGCTTGTAGAGGTCTCATACTCCACCACTTTCTCTTGGGTAATGGTTCACTCCAATGCTAGGAGCTAGGCGATCATTCTTGGCATGAAAGAGCATCAATAAGAACTGCCATTATTTTTAGTTTGACCCAGCATCAAGAAAACAAGGGTGGCACTCTTCTAGGAGGGTGATTTTGATCAAGGAAGACCAATTATATCTAATTAAATTAAAGAGAAATTGCTGGAAAGTTAGGAGACAAGGTGTTACATCATTGCTCAGAAAAAATCATCTTGAGCAAGGGGAATCAATTTTTTTTGTGTTGGTAGCCATGTTATACTAGGTTCTTCATTAAGTGGTTGCATTACATTTAGAGTCATATTTTCATAGAGGAATCATTGAAATCTTAGTAATATAATTGCATTCACAATATCATAATTATACTTCTCATATGTGTAGCTACTATAGGTGATCATTTATATCAGATTTGGCATTTTATTGAGTATTCATTGTTAAGCCAAGAGTTTTTGTTAATTCATGCTAGCATTGTAATTAAGTTGTCAATCAATAGAGGAGAAATAAGTTGCATGCCAATTGCTTGATGTAATGTTCATATTAATAATGCTCTTGATTATCATAATATTTTTCATGCCAAGTGTTTGACAAAATGTCAATTGGTTGTAGGTGCACATTCTTCATATATAATTCATGTATATTCATTCAAAAAGAAAAAAAGAATTGCATTTTCATTTTAGTTCCTTTCCTAGAAATCTTAGTAATCATTTGAAGCAATTTGAATCACATTTGACACCATTTCAAGAAATTATAATCAGACTAAAACATAGTTTAAGTACATTCTTTGCATACAAGGTGTTTGACAATATTCCTTGAGTTATAAATTAGCAAGTTAAGGGAATTTTGAGCAAGGGATGTTACATTCGGCTAATCCTTGTCCTGCACTAAGTGGGGGCAAGGGGTTAGATATCCTTGTCCAAGGGTATGTCGCTTGTCATTTTCTCTTTTGGTTAGTTGATCACCTTTCATGTACATACAAGAGAAAGCTTGGGATGCAGACAACATGCCTTAAGTTTACTCACATGCAACTTACTTATTCATGATAGTTCGATTCAGAAACATATGACCTTGCATAGGGCTTTCTGAGTAAGCTCTCATGTCTTCTTTTGCTTCAAAGCAATTTTTCACAATAATGATGTTAGCAACTACTTTAAAGTGTGGGCATACATCAACACTCATGTTTCATTGTGTGATTTTCTTTATTCTTGTGATGCGTCCTTTTCTTTGTGGCTTCATTGGGCTTGATATCATCCAAGAGCATGATATTTCTTTGACTTCTCCTCTCTTGGAGACATTAGACATAGTGTTCCCTAAGAAGAGACCCTATATGAACTAAGAAAAACCCCTTTGAAAATACCTTACACTCTTATGTACAACAATTGTTATATGGCCACCTTACATAACACAACTTGCATTCCTATCAAGTCATCCTGTTTGTTGATGAGTTCCAAGTATACAATGCTTTTCTTGCCTCATGAAGCTTGAATTTTATTTTTGCGTGGGATCTTATCAAATTTATCAAGAGGTATAACTTTGGAATGGCTCGATAGGAAGTTGATTCAAGGCATGACTTTCTCTTAGACACTCGTGTGTGTGTGGTGGACACATACTAGTCATGTGTTTATCTATTTCACCCTCTTGGATTAATCACCTAGCAGACAACCAAGAGTTTCATTTCCTCAGAGTTAGTGTGCATTTTTAGACAAACAACTTAGATCTAATCTACATCGTGTTGGACAAACGATTAAAGCTTGATCCACCTCATTTTTATCTAGACTTTCTTTTTTTTCTTTTAGTTATTGACATTGCATGTTTACGTATCTTGTCTTGCTACAAATATTGCACCTTGTGTGTGTCCTTTTATGCTTATGTTAGTTTGAATTAGGCTCTTGGATCCTAGGGGCTTGACCACCTCCTTCATCTTTGTTATCCTAGACCATCCACATCAGTACACTTGGACCCCTCTTGAATGTCTACTTTAGTGTGAGTTTGAAGCAAGTTCATCCTCTCACTAAATCGAGGACTAAATGTAACAATGAAAAAATTATCCCTTCACCCTTTCCTTGGTTGACTTGGGAATTATTAAAGATAAATTAGACTTGATATCCCATTGATCTAGTGTTGTGATGAGCCTTACACATCCAAATTAGGTCTTGGGCCCTTCTAAGCTAAATACACTTAACTTTTCCCTAATTTAATGTTGTAAAGTGTATTTATTTACACCTTCACATTAAATTTAGGAGGCTTGTAAATTAAGTGTACCTCATCTAGTTTTGTAATGTGTTTTACACATTCACATGGGATATAAGACCCTTTTAAGCTAATAGACAAAATTTTTCCTTAATGTAGTGTTGTAAAGTGTCTCATTGGATTTTGTGCCTGCTTGCATTTATGACCTTAATATCATCATTAATAGGCCCCTATGACCCCATAGTATGTATCCCAAGGCATATTTTAATCAAAATCCTGACAATATCAACAAATAAGCTTAATTTACACACTCGCTGACACTTTACCATTCAAAATAGGCCCCGTGGGACCCATTCACCACTTTGAAAAAATGAGTCCAATCTATGTGTGTCCCATTTTCCACAGATGGTTAATGAGTCCCATTTGACTTATTTTTGAGTTTTTGAGTGAAAATTTTGGGTTTTAAGTTCAAATTTCTTCTATTTTGGCCTTGGAGATCTAATAAACAGTCATTTGAGTGCATTTCCTATATAAACAAGCTTTCAAATCATTATTTCACATAAGCCTACATGATATTAAGGCAAGCAAGAAAGAGTTAAGCATTCCCAGTTTTCACAAGGTCGTCGAGATAGCTTTCAAAACCAATTTTAAGACATTAAAGAGAATAATTCTTCATAAATTGTTAGAACAATTAAAGATCCATCATCATGTCAAGCATATCAAGCATCAAGCAAGTTGTTGAGCTAGTGTTGTGATGTAGCATTAAGGATCCAAGATCAAGCACTTTTCTACTCCTACTATCGAGATCAAGTTCTACATCCTTCATGACCATTTCATGTTGAGTTACATATTTACAAGATATCATTTAGAAGACATCATTCAAGGTATCATCATTAATATTCCATATCCTATGTTCATGTTTCATGTCCTTGTTTCATTGTTTCATCATTTGGTTTGATTAAATGTAAAAGAGGTTTGACCAAGTCAAACCCCTATTCACTAACAATCAACACGTTTTCTCCTTTTTACATGTGTTTTTATATATCTAGGTTTGTTAGAGCTTTAAAGATCATTGAGTATTAGGTTACAAGAATGTTGGAGTTGTCTCCCCCTTTTCAAGGTCATAATCTTCACTAAAAGGTCATCTATAGCCCCGAAATTAGAGTTTCAGATCTGTAAACATAGAGGAGTAGATTGAGCAGACTGAGAAGAGTAGAATTAGACCTTGAAGTTCCAAAAAATCAAAAATGGCAAGTGTCGAATGAGTCCCACTATAGGTTTTTTTCAAAGATCTTTGTAGATGCAGATACCCTTTTGCTTGAAACTTGCTCCTGTGTATAAATCTAGAACTATGACTGATTCGCTCAGAATGGCGAATGAGTCCCAATAGGCCAAAAATTTAGGATTTATAGAATTTCTAGTCTCCATTGAAGTCTCTACAAGTTTCCAGGTGCAAACATTATGTTTTGAAACTTTCTATTTCATTTTATACACTTTTCTAGGTCATTTTGTAGGTCATTGCATAAAACTAGGGTTTAGTGTTGCATCATATATTGCATTAGTCTTTTCAAATTCTTACTTGGTGGTGAACCCCTCTTGTAATTTGAAATCATATCCTAGGATACCTTATTGTTAGATCTCTCCCTTCATTCTTTATTTGATTGAGATCTCTAAGGTATCCTTGAGTGCAGCAAGTGTGAAATAGGAACCCTATCCTTGTGTTTATGCCTCAAATGTGGGGAGTACTATTTTTGTGACTACAACAATACCTTTTCCTATGATTTGAATACAATCATCATTACCAAACCACACTAAACCACATCACAATATTCAAATTTGAGAAAGTTTCTTTTATCCCCTATCATGTGGTGAGAGCATCCACTGTCTACAACCCACAACTCTTTCTTCTTGGCACATAAGGTTGTTTGATCAAGCATATTTCCTGTCTTTTCATTAACCCTTTTTAGCTTCCAAATTAACTTTCTTTTATCAGCATTTGTCTTGGAAAGAGTGTTAGTTTTCTTTTGTTTTGTCTGAAAGATTTTTTCATTATGAGAGCTTGAGCTCCTTTTAGGCATAACCTTACATTCACTTTCCTTATGCCCGTATTGTTTAAAGTAGAAGCAACAGCCAAAGAAATGCAGATTAATTCTAAATGGAATATATCTTTCTTCAACTAATGGGTTCAAAAACTTTTCATTTGTCACATTGGCATGTTGAGGTTCATCAGAATGAGAGCATTAGCCTTCCATAAACCCTAGACTAGTTTTATCTTTATGGCATCTTTGTTTACCTATAAGATCTGCCAGTTTTTTAATGCTATCAGACATGTCAAGATCTTTCCTCAAGTGAACAATTTTTTCCTCTAAAGTGCAACATTATTTTTCTTTGATTTCTAATTGCATTTTAGCATCTTCTAACATTTCAATTTGAATTTTCAGATCAGCAATTTATTTTTTAGAATTATTCACCTTATTTACTAGGTTTTTAGTTTCTATTTTAATATGATTCTTTTGTATCATAGCCTCCTTTTTGAGTTTCTTAATTTCTCCTAGAGCACTTCTCAACTCACCCTCAAAATTCACCTTAGGTTTAGATTTATCAACAATATTTTCATTTTGATTCTGATTTGGACTAATGATTGTCATAAAAAAGGTTTCTTCTCCTTCTTCAATGGATGCATCTATACCACTGTATGTTACATAAGTATCTTTAATGAACAGGCTCTTCTTCTTTTCGAAAACATTTTTCTTAAAGTTATTTTGTTTCTTTCTTCCCTGCCTCCTATTATCTTCTTCATCACTTTCAGATTCTTTGTTAGGGCATTGAGCAACATAATGCCCATTCTTGCCATAATTAAAACATTTAAAACGGAGGGGTATGTGCAAGATCATGATGGGCCAAAATGTGGTGATATGATGGGTATGTGGCTAATGATTCTTTTTTACCAAAAATTGATGAAACAAAAAGGGTTTTTAAAGGAGATTCTTATATTTACACCAATATAAATTATGCTTTACTTTGAATTTAATAAATAATTATTATTTATTTTCTATTTCAATTACGAGTAAAGTCTTGATTGATAAGTTGATTGAAAAACATCTATAGCTTTCAAACAGTATCACATTTTTTGAATCCAAAACATGCATCCGGTTCTATGAGTCGCAGACTATAGGATTAAAAAAATGAATTTCATGAAGTTTTCACCAAGTTAAGGTCGTTAGACATATGAGTTTTTATATATTTTAAAAGGTGTAATAAAAAATTTATAATTAATTATTTACTTGGAAAAAAATTATAAAAAAATATGCATCACATAGGGACATGAGTCCTCTACTTATATCTAAAATATTATCATTTTATTGTGGTTAGGGTGGTCAAACAGACACCTACTTCTTATTTTTTCTCTGAAATTTAAGTACTACTGCATTGAAATTTCAAATTTTCACCAAATAGATTTTAAAAAATAAATAAACCTAGTAGTTTAGAAACTACATTCAATTTGCTATAGATTCTATTCTTACATATTTTTGAAATAATATAGATAACTTATTCAAATTTTTGTGTCAAGTTGTCTAACTCTAATTTTTCTGAATTTTTCACCACTTAAGGGCCTATTTTTTCTATGATGATCCTACACATACCCGTAGCTTCCCTTTATACCAACCTAATCCTCTCTCTAGTTTTCTCACAAGTATAGACTCATTGTCATCTAGTTTATATGAATCAAAGTTTGTCATTGCCCCTTTTCAGAGACTTAAAGGCAATTTCTTTGCTAGTGGGATTATCATTACACATTCTCATTTCATTGGCTGTAAAGACAATATGAAGTTCATCTAAAGTGAGTTTTTTTGTGTTTTTGATAAGAGGAAAAATAGGTTTTGAATGGATCTAAAACCATTTACAAAAGGTTTTGAATGGACCCAAAACCATCAAGTTTTAAGGGGACCTGAAACCCACACCAAGAAGAACAAGCTACCCAAAAGAAAGAAACAAAAACATCCAACAACGAAACAGGGACCCAGCATGCTAGCAGCCAGCAGACTGCCCAGAAAAGAACCAAGATTCTACATGAATCTTGACTTTATTGGTTTTGATGGGACCAACAACCCACTACAATCCATTGGTTTTGACAAGACCAACAACCCATAATCAAGTTTTGGCAAGGTCCTTAAACCCAAGAGAGAACCCTGCAACAACCAGGCCATAACAAGCCAACCACTCAAGTAGATAGGTCTCACCATACCACTGGAAAAAACAACTAAGTCATAGGTCTGTAGAAGAAAATCCTGAAAAGTAGACAAAACCTTTCCCAACAACAAACCCTCTCCCCCTCTATAGGAGAGGTCATCACAAGAACATGAGGCTTGAAATGTTTTTGATAAAATCCAATTGGTCTCTCCACCTCTATAGGAGACAAAACCCAGCTCAACCAACCCACCACAATCACAACAATCCTACAAACCACCATTCCACCTCAATAGAAATGGGAACCCCCTCAATGCAATCATATTTAGGTGTCAGTGACCTTAAGACCTTTTTAACAACTTATTCTTTTAAAGTTTCACCAAGAACACAAATTAAGTTTACAATTTCTTAGACTCTTAGAAGGTAATCAACTACCTTCTCTTTCTTATTCATGTTTAGGCCTTCAAAATTGGCTCTAAAAGTTTGTAATTTAGCCTCTTTAACTTTCTCATCACCCTCATAAATACTAGACAAGTTATCCCAGATAGACTTTTGCACTTTTATAGTCCATAAATTTAACCAAAACATCATTAGTCAATCCATAACAAATAGCATCTACAACCCTAGAATCACATTTATAGGCATTTTTCTTGGTTGCAATAGAGGGTGTTGTTGTGGCAGTGTACTTAGTTTGAATTGTATGCCAAACTTCATAACCTAGAGAAGTTATATGATGTTGCATTCTATATCTCCAAAAATCATAGCTAGTACCATCAAATAGTGGTGCTTTGGAAGCAAAAAGAACTTCCTGATTTTCCATGGCAAGAAATCCACTAGGAATCCCCTTAGTCAATTTTTTTGGCAAGGGTATGGCTTTGATACCACTTTTTCGAGTACAAGAAACACTGAGAGGGGGGGTGAATCAATGTTTTAATAACCAAATGCAAATTCTATTATTTTAAAAAATGCAAAACTTGTTTATAATTATGAAAAGTTTAGTTTCAAGAATGTAATCAAATGTGATAGCTAATATCATAATTTTAAACCACATGAAAAACTCAAAAGAGACATGTAACACAAAAGAACCATAACACAGTATTTTCATGAGTGGAAAACCCTCATAGGGATTAAAAACACTCGATAAAATTCCTCACTGGTCTGAACATCAAAAAAGTATCCCTTTTTCTTGCTTGATTTGGGAATAGGTCATGAAAAATTGGAGTTAATGAGGCCTTGATTTGGTGTTTTGAGGTGTTTTACACATCCACACTAGGTCTTGGACCCTTGCAAACTAAATAAATTGCATTTAATGATGTCTTGTAAAGGTGTTGTAAAGTGTTGTAAAAGACTTTCACGCCTCTCTAGACTTAATGGACCCATATTTCCCTAATTCAATGTTGCAAAATGTATTTAAATACATTCTCACATCAATCTAGAAGGCTTGTAAATTTAATTTGACTCTAATCTAGTGTTGTAATGTGTCTTGCACATTCACATTAGATATTGTGCCTTTCTAGGCTATGTGGACCTCATTTTAGTGTTTTAAAATGTATTTAATCACACTTTCACATTGAATTTAGTGTCCCAAGCCTCAATTACTCTTGACATCATCATTAATAGGCCCCTATTGCTCCATATTGTGCATCCCAATGCTTGAATTCATCAAATACATAGTGAAATAAACATAAGAAATTAAATTTCTCATTCTCCATTATTCTAGCTATCAAAAGGGATCATATGGGACTAAGTCACCCATCTGGGTGAATTAATCCCTACCAGGTGGGACTAAGTCACCCAGCATGGCGACTTAGTCTAATTTGGCCTATTTTTGGGGTTTGAGTGATAAATTTTGGAATTTAAGTTTATTCTTTCTTCATGTCAGCCTTGGGGGTCTAATTTATGGGTAAATAAGGTTAATTTATAATAAAATCAAGTCTCTAAACCCTAATCATTATCTCTTAACTCATTCACAACTCATTCATCATCTATCTTCTCCTTCAAGTCAAGCAAGCTATGGTTTTATCATTGCAATTCATCAAGATAGCTTCCTAAGACATTCAAGGGAAATTTCTTCATGTTTTGCTATAGAAATTCAAGATCAAACATCATGGCAAGGTATTAACTTCATTGTTGCATGCTTCATTACTTTTCTTTCTTCATTTGGTTTAACTACCTAAAAAGGGTTTTGACCAAGGTGAATCCCCATGCCTTCACAATCAGTATTTTATCCTCCTCTCTTTGTTTGTTTGCATATTTAGAAACTTTGAGGGTTTGAAGATCATTGAAGATAAATTTGAAGACTTGTTGAAGACATCTCCTTGTTTACCAAACCAAAATTTCAACAAGTCACTTTCTAGCCCAAAAATTAGAGTTTTGAAAAAGTGGAAACCTATGGGAAACCAGAGTGCACACCGAGGTCTTCTGTTTCCCCTTTCAATTTTTTTAGAAATTTAGAGGTGGACTAAGTCACCAAAAATGGTGGCTTAGTCCCAATAAACAATTTTTTACAGGTTTTTGAAGATTTGGATACCCATTTGGCCGAAATGGGTTTCAGACCAGTTTTTCTAGAACTAGGACTAAGCCGCCCAGCTTGGCATAAGTGTCCCACTTAGATTCTACATCAATTTTATTAGGATTCCAGACCTTCATTCCATCATTTTTCAACTTCTAGGTGCACACATTCTGTTTCATAGATTTCTGTATAGTTTTGTTTTAATTTCTAAGTCATTTAGTTCATGTTTGTATACCACAATGTGTTTTCCATCACTTCAGATTTCTTAGATTCTACATCAATAGAATAATTTTATACATCATTAATTAGTCATAATACACCTCATTTACATTAGTCTTGAGTGTAAACACCCTTGATTTTAACCCTATTCCTTCCCTTTTAGGTGAAAAACCCTAGAAGGGTAAGTGTCCAATTGGGTTCCAAAATCTTTGTTTATATTTTGGTGATCCTGATTTTTGAATACTCCCTTTGTTGAGTTGGATTCCTTCATCATCCTAGAATTATCTTGCATTGCATTTTGCATTAGTTAAGTTAATTTCTAGATTTGAAATTTTGCATTGACAAAAAGTGCATATAGGTTGCATTTTTGGCATCTTAAATCATTGAAAACTTCTGAAATTTTGCATGTGTACCTTAGGTATACATTATCCAGTATAGGGACCATCAAAATCTATCAAAAAAATCATAAATATCTCAAAAAAATCCCTACTACCCATACTAATCCGCCACCTTGGGCGACTTAGTCCCTTTTCAGCCCTAAAACTACATTTTATAGAGTTGAAAACCCTATTTTTAAGCTTTTGTTTGATGCCAGTACCTATCTATATCAATTAGTTGAGTTTCTATAACATGAATTTCATCAAATCTATCTTCAATTAGCCCGTTTCATGCATTAATTAATTTTAAAATTTTCATTCCCACATTGTTGCATAGCATAATCAATTATCATTTGAAAATTGCCTGTCATTTTAGGCTTTATATTGCATTTTGTGTTTACATAGATTGTAATTCCAAAATTTTAGTATCTATTCTTTCCAAGTTCCCAAAGAAAACATTAGTTAAAAAGAATATTAGTCATTCCTTCAATGCATGTCCTAGCTATGAGAGTCTCTTACCGCAAGAGAATGATAATGCTTGCCTGAAACATACACCCTATACTAACTCTCCTATTTGTGAGGATGATGTGATAGAAGAGAATACAAACATATATACTCCTGATGATCACAATTGTTCTTCTCCCAATACCTCTCCTTTTAGTGATGAAGGTATCTTGGTGAAAGAAGATACAATCATTGAGCATCATGAAACTCTTGCTTGTCCTTCTCCACATCCCCTTTGGGAAGATATTACAACATGAGAGAATGTGATTGTAAATGATGAGGATAATTGATTGGTATTAAATAATCAGCTCTTTAAGGGCTATAACAATCCTCTTTATGATCCTTCCCCTACCTATCCTATTTTGGAAGACTTTAGGGACCACAAAAATGAGCTTATAAATGATCATGATAATCATACATGTACTTCTCCTAGTATCCTTCGTAGTTATAAAAATGATACATTGATGTTGAAAAACACAATGGATGATAGTCATGAGCATCTTAGTGATCCCTATTCAACTAGGAAAACCCTTATTGAGTGATACACTTCAACCATTGATCATTCCCATTCTTGTGATGAAGCGAATATGGATGAACTAAACATTGAATGTCAAGAACATCTAGTTTTTAGTTCTCCTAAACACTCTCCTCATAGAAAGGTATCATGGTGCAAGAAAACATCAACAATATCATGTGCAAACCAAAAATCAACCTCACTTTGAAGCATGCTAAATTGCTTGATATGGATCAAGCCTTGATTCCAATCTTCATAATTCATGATAAGTCACCCTCTACTCCTCACAACAACAAGGTTACATGTGCTATGATCAGTACCAAGCAAACCAATATGGAAAGACAAAAGAAAATTGAAGAGGCCACCAAATTATTGGAAGAAGTCTTGGAAACCTTTGAATCCATACCCCTATACATGGGAGAATATAAGATCATACCAAAAGAGTCTAACCAAAGCAAAGAGAAATTGGTAACAATAATACAAAACTCAATAACATCCTCTTCAACTACCTTATATGCAAAAAAAAATCCAAGAAAAAATTTGAGGAAATTGAACATCCAACAAAGGAAACCAAACAACTTGGGAAAGGATGTGATGTTATAGAAAAAAGTATCCATACCACTATAAAGCCTAAAATACAAGCACCAAATCATGGTATTGTTGATTGTCCTTTCATAGAAATCAACCCATCCAACAAACCTTCACTGAACATCAATACTATCACACAAGACT
Source organism: Sequoia sempervirens (assembly GCA_007258455.2). Classification (NCBI taxonomy): domain Eukaryota; kingdom Viridiplantae; phylum Streptophyta; class Pinopsida; order Cupressales; family Cupressaceae; genus Sequoia; species Sequoia sempervirens. The sequence goes on from VDFB02379711.1 coordinate 60,801,502, forward strand.
CTTCCAAGACAACTGTAACCTTGGTACATCCTAAACTCATAGAAATATCATTAAACGTGTATCAAGTAGAAACTTTATTTACTTATCAACATAAATAACATTAGTTGCTACTCCTTGCCATGCAATAGTTTTAGGATTATAACATACTCACTACTGCATGTTTCCCATTCATCCAAGTGGAAACATATAATCATCCATTCCTAGCTCACCTTTTTTCTACACTAAGTGGGGGAAAGAGGTTTAGGAAGCCTTATCCATGTATCTCACTTGTCATTGTCTCTTTTGGCTAGTCATTAACCTTTCATGAACATATAAGAGCAAGCTTGGGATGTGGATGGCATGCCTCAAGTTGGCTCGCATGTGACATATTCATTCATGATGTAGCTCAATTAAGAAACATATGACTTGGCATAGGGATTTTTGGATAAACTCTCATATCCTCTTCTACTTTAAAGTAATTGCTCACAGAATGGTGTGTAGCAATTTCTTTAAAGTGGGGGCATACCTAGACAACATCTTTTTCCAAATTTTATGGTGTGATTTAGTTTTTCATGTGACGTGTCCTCTCCTTGGTAGTGTCATTGGGTTTGATTCCTTCCAAGAGTGTACGATCAACTAAAGTTTCCTGATCTAAACAAAGCATCCCATGGATAACGATCTAACAAGGGAATAATTATCAACTGAAGTGGCCTAATGCAAATGAGGCATCCCATGGATAATGATTTGACACCATGACTTGTCCTCTCTTAGAGACATTAGACTCAATTCTCCCTAAGAAGAAGACCTTAGATGAAAAAAGCAAAATCCCCTTGACCAAATTTTTTACATGACATATTCAAAAGCATTTACAAAAGCATTTTCATTGTGATGCCTTATCAAAGTTATCATTGAGAATAACTTTGGTATGATTTCTATAATGGGAAGCTGACACACTAGCATGACTTTCTCATTATATGATGAGAAGCCGACACACTGGCATGACTTTCTCACTAAACCACTTCTTTGGGATTACTCACCCTGTGGACAACCTAAAGTTACGTGGCCCCAGAGTGAGCGTATCTTTCCCACCCAGTTTTCTTTCTTTTCATTGTGTGATTTGATCTTGGGGGCTTGACCGCCTTCTTGATCTTTGCATCTGTACACTGAGATTTCTCTTGAATGTCAAATTTAGTGTGAGTTTGAAGTAAGTTCATCCTCTCACTAAAGTGGGGGCTAAATGTGGATGCAAAAAAAGTATCCCTTTTTGCTTGTTTGATTTGGGAATAATTCATGCAAAATTGGACTTAACGAGGCCTTGATTTGGTGTTGTGAGGTGTTTTACACATCCACACTAGGTCTTGGACCCTTGAAAACTAAATAGAATGCATTTAATGATGTCTTGTAAAGGTGTTGTGCAGTGTTGTAAAAGACTTTCATGCCTCTCTAGAATTAATGGACCCATCTTTCCCTAATTCAATTTTGCAAAATGTATTTAAATGCATTCACATCAATCTAGAAGGCTTGTAAATTAAATTTGACTCCAATCTAGTGATGTAATGTGTCTTACACATTCACATTGGATATTGTGCCTTTCTAGTCTATGTGGACCTCATTTTAGTGTTGTAAAGTGTATTTGATCACACTTTCACATTGAATTTTGTGTCCCAAGCCTTAATTACTCTTTACATTATCATCATTAGGCCCCTATTGCCCCATATTGTGCATCCCAAGGCTTGAATTGATCAAATATATAGTGAAATCAATATAAGAACTAAAATTTCTCATTCCCCATCATTCCAGCTGTCAAAAGAGCTCCTTTGGGACTAAGTCACCTAGCATGGAGACTTAGTCAAATTTGGCCTATTTTTTAGGGTTTGAGTGGGAAATTTTGGAATTTAAGTTTATTCTTTATTCATGTCAACCTTAGGGATCCAATTTCCTATAAAATCAAGTCTCTAAACCCTAATCATCATCTCTTAACTCATTCAAAACTCATTCATCATCTATCTTCTCCTTCAAGTCAAGAAAGCTAGTTTTTTATCATTGCAAGTCATCAATATGGCTTCCTAATACATTCAAGGGCAGATTCTTCATGTTTTGCTACAAAAATTCAAGATAAAACATCATGTTGAGGTATTAACTTCATTGTTGCATGGTCCATTACATTTCTTTCTTCATTTAGTTTAATTACCTAAAAAGGGGTTTCACCAAGGCAAACCCCATGCCTTATACATCAATATTTACTCCTCCTCTCTTTGTGTGTTTGTAGATTTAGGAACTTTTAGGGTTTAAAGATCATTGAAGATAAGGTTGAAGACTTGTTGAATACATCTCCTTGTTGACCAAGCCAAAGTATCAACAAACTTTTAGGCCCGTAAATCAGAGTTTAAAAAGAAGACACCTATGGGAAGCTAGAGTGCAAACTGAGATATTTTGTTTCCACTTTTGAATTTTCAAAAATTCAAAAGTGGACTAAGTCACCAACAATGGAATATTAGTCTCATTGAACCTATTTTGCAGAGGTTTTTGCATATTTGGATACCCAATTGGCCTAAACGAGCTTCGGACTAGTTTTTCTAGAACTGGGACTAAGCAGCCCAACTTAGCGTAAGTGTCCCAGTCGGATTCTACATCACTTTATCAAGATTCTACACCTTCATGCCAACCTTTTTCAACTTCTAGGTGCATACATTCTATTTTATAGCTTTTTGTATAGTTTTGTTTTCCTTTCTAAGTCATTTAGTTCATGTTTGCATATCACAATGTGTTTTCTAGTACTTCATATTTCTTAGATTCTACATCACTAAAATAATTTTCTACATCATTGATGAGTCATACTATATCTCATTTACATTAGTCTTGAGTGTAAACACCCGTGATTTTAACCCTATTCCTTCCCTTTTAGGTGAAAAACCCTAGAAGGGTAAGTGTCTAATAGGGTTCCAAAATCTTTGTTTACAACTGGATTAATCAAAAACCACTGATTAAAGAGCCTCACTTGCTACAAAAATAATATGCCTCATTGGGAAACGCATCCTCACTGGAAAATTACAGCCTCACTGGCTAAAACGTCATGTTTTTCTCACTAACAGGACCCTACAACACTTTGTAAATCATGAAGAAACAAATTATAGAGGTTTTCTCTGTCTCATTACAATCCATTACAATTTTCTGAGTTAAACACATTTTATGTCCTAAAGTTTCATTAAATCTAGAACCATTAGAACACAAAAATATATCAACTTAAGTTGCACTATTATCCATACAACTTCTTACAAAGATAAGTTTCAGTATTTAGTTCAGGAGCAAAAACATTTACGAAGTATGATATTTCAATGAACAGCATCAAACCTAGCATAGAGAAAGTCACTATTTAAATATAACATGCAAGAAGTAACATTTTCTACCAACTGTCCATGTGTAAAAATGGTCAAATGTACAACTATTTTTCAGAACTACCTTTTGCAATCATTGTACTATGTTGTTCATACATTTGTGCAAGGTAAAATATGTAACAAAACCTTTTACCAAAGTTAACATTGTACATTATAAACATATGTAATAACCATTTACACATAGTCGAATTTGTGAATAAACTAGGTATACAAACTACACAAAATACCCCAAATCAATGTATGCAATAAACCTAAGTTCACACTTTACAAATAATAGTATATTTGTAATGAAAAGCCCATTCTTGTCAATCCCTTGACATTACAAACAATAATGCATGAATAATAGTTAAGGTTACCCAAACTTGGGTAAAAAAACATAGACCACAAAAACCCAACTTTCCATTAACCATATGTTGTCACAAGGCCATGACATAATGGTGTATAAACTATGCAATCCCTTATGAAACAATATATAAAAGTAAAACAAGGTGAAAACATAAATTATCAACATTAAAACTACTTGACAACCATTGTCAACATTCTAAACCCTTTAAATAAAATGGGCTAACTAAGTGAATAAGAAATGAAACCTAACCACATCCAAATAAAGAGACTATATACATTAGCAATAATGAAAGACCAACTAAACCTCAACATTTTCCAGATAATGCACAAACATATGAAAAAAATAGACTAGGGTTTTCTAGAATAACATTACCACTTAGGAAGAATTTCAATCAAGTCGACATCACCTTGTATGCATGAAAAAAATGACTACCTAGAAGTTCATGAAATTGTTTTCTAGATTTACCAATCGCCAAAACCACCATTCACCATATCTCCTTCAAGCCCTAACTCGGCCTTCCATCCTTTGTGTTTCACAAAATGTCTAACTTTTAGGGAAAATACATTATTATGTTGGTGTTTCTATTCAATGTCAATTTTGTATGTGCCACCAAATACCTAATATCTTGTGTCGGTCCTTCTTTGTTTATTTGCATGAATTTAATCAAACATCATAATGACCAAAGCTAATAGCCAATGCTTTGTGTTGGCTTAAATATCAAGTGCATGAAATCTTAAGACAATTCCATGTTAACATGTGTTAGTGCTACCTCAAATTCCATGCATTAATGCTTCCTTAATGTCAAAACAATGATAGCTCATAGTCACCAAAGAAAACAACTAAACCAATGAAGTTCATGCCCTTCATCAACATACCAAGACAATTTTTTTTTTGATATCAATGCCAAAACTGCAATGTCAAAGGGGTCAACAGTTCCATCTAGGGCATGTCTTAGATCATACACACTGAAATATTTATCTATCTATAACTCAATAGAGTCGATTTCATCTATAATGCTCTTTTTGGCTCTAAGCAACTTCATACAAAATTAGAATAAGGATTTTTCCTCTGTGACACAAGCCCATGCACCCTTGATACTTTCCTGAAATTTATTGTGTGCTTATGCACACTTCTCTATGATTTTTGTTAGCCTCTTCTCATACATCTTTTTATCTATTTCTTTTTCAAGTTTTTCTTTCAATCCCGAGGCATAATCTTTAAAAGAATCAATAAAAAAATTAATATTTTCCATACTAGATAATGAATTATCAATTATTGGTTCGATTATGGCCTCTTGTAGGGTCTTCATAGCCTCCTCAATTATCTCTCCACTCTTTTTATGATCTTATATTATATCCTTTTAGGCAGATGCATCGAAGACATCTCCCAGTTGAAGCTTGTGGAGTGGTGAAATCTTTCTCAATTCCTCATTCCCCTATTACATGGGTAGTTGTAGTAATTGCACAGACATAATAGGTTGGAATTGCAATTTCATATTCAATAGATTATTTAGAGAATCTTTGGAGGAGCTAGAGGATTTACTAGTTTCCTTAACATCTTCTTGTATGTTCTTCTCTTTCAGCTCCTTCTCCTTCTCAATATCTCTAGTATTAATTGGTGTATCAGCTTCTTTCTTTTCTTCATCTCTATAGGCATCTTCATTCTTTTGCTTATATTCTTTTCATCTATCTCCTTCATTAGTATACGTATTTGTGTTATCCAAAGGAGGGATAGTCTTTGGTTGGTCTTGCATTCTCTCAACCTATGTTTTAGTTATTCGAGGAGGTATTTGATGGTCCTTTGAAATATCCTCCTTTGCAACATCTTCTCTAGTAGTTGTATTATTCTCAACACTTTTCTTAGCATCTTCATTTTCTTCTGGTATTTCTTCAACATCTGGAAGAACATTATCATGGACATATCCTTCTTCATTTATATACTCATGTTGAGCACCAATTTTTTGTGTATCTTCCTCTATGTTCAACTCTAAAGCAGAAATCTCCACTTGCATTTATTCCTTGTTCTTCAAGGTCATTCCCTGAATTTTTTCTAAGTCTTCTAGGTCTTCTACTTTTTCAACACCCTCCTTCTTGAGCCTCTTGAGATCATTTTGATCTCTTTCCCATAAGGGTTGTCACTCTTTTTTTTCTAAGTTCCTTATTGAACGATGTAGCCAATGTTTATTTTCCTCAAACCAAGGAGCACTTATCTTCTCCAATGCATAGGCCTTGAATTTGGCTTCTTCTTCTATAGGTTCTTGTCTCCTCTCTATCAAAACATTCCATAGTTATGTAGGAAACTATTTCTCTATGTTCTGCATATCAACTTCAAAAAATAATATATTTAACTAATATCATCATCTATGGTGGCCTTGTCCACCTCTTCAACCTCATTATACAATTTTGTAGTTTCCACTAACATGTCATGTTAAACAATGCCCTTAAAATGTACATCTAATTTCATAGGACTACATGGTATCTTACCGAATTCATCTTAGTTTGCTTCTTCTTCTCTTCTGATGTCATTTTCTTGCTTACTTATGATTTCTTCTCTCTTAACTCCATTTTGAAGCGCTCTTTTTTATTTTACCACCTCGGCTTCACTATTTGTGTTAATGATATCAAACTTATTCCTCTTTGTACCATCTTCACCTTTTCTTGTATGGACTAGTTGTGGTCCTTCTTTTTCCACCTCTTCATCTTCAACATTGACACCAAAATATTGCTCTCTAGTGGCTTTGGTCTTCACTCTTCTTCTCATAAGGCCAATTTGATGTGTTTCTAGAGTAGTCTTTTCTTTCTCAATCCTCTTTTCTTATTTTTCTAAAAAGGATTTCAACTTTATGAGAGAAATTGTTTTGTAGTAGTACTGGTCTCCTTCCTCTTTGTTCCACTAGATGAAGGTATAGTCTTAGAGGACTTCTGAGTAGCTAGAGGAGTAGTAGTTTCTTTACCAAATCTCCTCACACTTGATGAGCTTCATGGAGCTTCAGATTTAGCCTTAGCTACCTCAACTTGCATTGATGTGACGCACATTGCCTCTACAAATTGTGTAGTAATTTTCTCTACATTCTTCTTTATTTGTGGTTTCCTTCGCTCCATGTGGGCCTTCATTTATTTTTCACAATCTTGCTGCTTCTACACCATTTTTTACTATAGGTTTTCAAGCTTCATTCTATTGGTGTGATTTTATTGATCTCTTCTTTCCTCTCTCAGCTTCTTCAAGAATGTGGAAAGGAGGGTAATATCTATTTTCTTATTTCCATTATCTTGTTTATATGGTAGAACTTAGATTTTCCTTGCACTCTACTTTTTATGTATGCTTTCTATTTCTTTATCATTTCTATACCTTGTGGTCTATTAGCTATCCATGAAGGTGGAAACACCAAAATGGAGGTTTGACTTTAGCAAGCTAAAAAATGCAACCACAAAAACTTTCCTATCACTTTGTGTGTAGGCATAGGCTATTTGCGACGAGGTTGTAGGAGAACTAGACCTTCAGTGAGTTGTTCTTCTTCTTCATTTCTCTTGTCATTTCATCATTACATAATCTATAGTTTAAGTTAAAGTATTATTCTTGTTATTTAAATTCATGTAATGCACTTATCTACCCTCTGTTAAATTGTCAAACTGTTGAATTGAGGTTCTTGAGTCGTTAGCACACCCTGTGAGTTTCATTCTATGAACTTTTTTCTATGTTCATATGTGATACCAACATGTCTCTAACATGACAACACACTTTGATACCATCTATGTGCCATTCTAATGTCCTATAGCTGAGAGCTAGTAAGTTTACAATGTGAGACCTATGTGGTATGCTCACCCATTTCCCAAAATCTTTCACCATAAAACATAGAACGTATAGTCTAGATTGTCCTTCCTTTTGATCATTTTCCTTTTATGTTTATTTTGAGGTGACCAAGTGAAATTCACTCCCTATTGACTCTTGTTTGTCCTAGAGACATGGGAGTAGTGAATCCCCTCCTTCAAATTTTGGTGAACTTGATGCATGAACTTTCTTCTTTTCATTTCTTTGTGTCAATTTTTTTCTCTTGAGTCTTGGGTGTCTTATATATTAGAGTTTTGTGAATATTTTATGAGATTTACAACCCAATTTGCAACCTCTAGGTTTTTTTTTAGAAGAATCCTTTGACACACAATGATGAAATCAAGGAAGCTTAGTCTTGTTTGAAAACCTTCTTCCAATTTGGTCACATAGTCCTCTACATCTTCTGATTTGGTCCCATTTGGGTACATGAACTTGATCTCATTCATGCATATGTCTCCTACAAAAATTGTGAGTCTTGTTCATGACATAGTTTTTACCTGACATAATCTGCCCTTAAATAGTCAACCTTATCCTCTTTACATTCTTGTTAAGATCAATGATAACATCATCAAAAAATTTATGGTTGATCAAGTTGAGTGAATGGATATCTTATTCATTAATAGTATTCATAAAGAAAATTATCATGAATAACATGCCATTCTCCATACTCATAACAAATTTTTAGCACCATTTCATTGTTGGTCTTGGTAGGGCCTAAGTTTGTAAATGTCTCATTTGTAGCGATTTCAAAGTTTGACTTATTCAAGGATGGGATAGGAATTCCATGGCTATCCTCCATGAATTTGGTCACCTCTATTGTCCACAAGTGTTTGAAATTCACCCATGAGAGTGTAGTGTAGGTTCATGATACTAGCTATAAACAACTGGTACCATGTGGGGCTCTTTCTTTGGATCACTTTTGGTGTTCCCCTATTGGACCACTTCCTCTGAGGGGGATCTCTTGTATCAATCTTTTGTTAGATACAAGATTGGGGGATCAATATGAAAGCTTTCATTTGTCTCCCCATGTAGTCTCTATGAAGGCTTCTATGCATGGGAAATAACAAGCTACCTCTTCTACCCCATCAAAAGGGAAGGAGAATCTTGATCTTGCTTTGAATCCTTCTCATTCTTCCTCTTTTGCACCATCTTCTTCTCCTTCCCATCCTTTGGTATGTCCTCAATTCGTGCTCCTATGCCTTTCCTAAGAAATGGAAGAGTTCCTATGTGGTAGAAGTAGAAGCATCAAGCTTTCTAGTTTCCTATTTTTCCCACAGTTCCCTGACCCACCCTATATTGCAAGGGGGAGCATGATCAAGAAATTTTACAATATGGAACATGGGTTATACATGGATAAATTTTTATTTGAAAGCCTAGATCTTTTATTTTCACCCTAAAGCCCCTTTTGTTCTCAATACCCCATGTGTCTACAACTCACCTTCTGAAATCTAGCATTTAGACCATTTTTGAAAGATATTGCTACACAAATTGAGAAAGTCATATGGTGCAAAAAAAACTCTGATAAATTTTTCAGCTTAAGATTTCAAACAAGTGCATATGTGGAAATTGAATTGAACAAACCTTTTCCAAAAAGTGTTAAACTATTTGGTCTAGACTTTGAGTTGGATCAACAAATAATGTATTCAAATAGGCCAAATGCATGCTCTTTTGGAATTCGATCTAAAATTGTACTATTAGGAAAAATAGGTCATCTTCATCATTGCCCCAAGTTGCTCCAACCAAGGTATCCAATAGTCCCATTGCATAGTCATTCATTGAGAAAACATTGTCATCTTCCCTACAAGAAAACATAATTCTTCCTTCTTTTGTCCATTCCCCTTTGTCTAGACCTCCTCATGCTGAAAATGCATCTTACAAAGACGGTATTATGACTGATGAGTGGAGGAATCTTCAGAAGAGGAAGGAACCATATCCTTCTTCCATTTCCCACCCTCCTCTCAATGAGCCTTCCCACCCTCCTCTCAATGATCCTTCCCACCCTTCCTCTCTTGGGTTATGTAAATCCCCTATCAGATCCATTTCTCCTCCTACTAATTCTAGACAGAGGCCTGGGTCTCCTCCTAATAGTTCAAATGAAAAATTTAACAATAGTAAAAAAGTTTCAATATCCACTCATTTTGAAGTCTTTCCACAAGAGGATGATAACCCTATAGTTGGTTCATGATGAATTGTAATAAATTACCTTGGAATTTGAGAAGGATTTCACACCCTCATAAAAAATTTAATGTCAAAGATACTAAAGAGAAATGAAATTTAGATCTTCTTTTCTTACTATAAGTCATTGATCAACAAAAATCATTTAGATGTGACTCTTTTATGTTGCAAGAATGGAAGAGAAATGAAGTGTTGTCATTGGTGTCAATTGGTCACCTGGTTATCTACTAGTTGATGTTGATTGTGTATGTCGAGGATATTGAGAAAATTTTATTAAAAGAAGGTTGTTGGTTTTGGTGCTTGTGAACTATGTTTTTGTTGTGTAGATTGAGGTCCAAGAGAATTGTTGCTAGTTTGAATTTATCTTTGATGAATTCTTATGGCATGTGGTTCAAGAATTTTGTTTCCCTAATTCTATTGAAGTTGGTTTTGGCATTTGGAAGTAACGAGCTTAATTGATCTATGTGTTTTACACTAGTATGGCTGACTGTGTGTTAAGCATTACTTTCAAAATTGATGAAGTGTGTTGGATCTATTATGGGTCTCGGTGAATCGTGTGTTTGGGTCACCCTCATTCTAATTCCACCCTAGGATGTTTGGAATTGACCTAATTTGAATTTGAAGTTGGATGGCCAACTTTGAATCTTTTCAAGGTTGGAGATAGTATAAATACAAAATGTGCTAGCGATTAAAATTGTACATAAGAAAAGAAGGAAGATAAGTGAAAGAGTAGATGTGAATTTTCTACTATTATTAATGAGTGTGAGTTGAGTGTGTGGTTGTTCATAGAAAATCTTAACGTTGATTTTCCAGATGCAGTGAGCAGAAGGCGAACTCTATCATTCATGTGAGTTGATTAGTGATGGTGGTGGAATCTTCATTGCATTGGGATTTTTTTCTCTTTGTAACAAGTCTTCTTTGTCTTCTTTGTATCTTTGTGGTAGTGATCTCTCTGGGTTGTAGCCCTGTGGATAGTGAGTCTAGATAGTGAGTCCTTATTTCATGTAGTGAGCCTTTTTGTAATCAGTTTTGATATTCTCTATAATGTAAGTTAATCCTCACCATGATTTTTCCCTCATTAGGTTTTCCACATAATCTAGTGTTATTGTGTTTTTTCATTTGCATTTGATGGTTAATCACTTAATTAGTTTATGTGTTAGCTCTAGTAATTAAATTCAAGGTTATAATCTATGACAATTTATTCACCCCCCCTCTCAATCATCCTATCCAACAATTGGTATCAGATCTTGGTCCATTGGTGAAGAGCTTAACTACTTGAGGAAGGTTTGGCATGGCTAACAAGATGATATTTTATTATCCGAAGTTTGATGGAACTAACTATAGTATCTGGAAAATACTGATGGAAGAAAATATAAAGTATTGTGAATTTGATGTAGAGAAAGCTTACAAGAATCCCTACACTCCTCCTACAAATGGTCTGAGTACACCTGAGAAAATTAAAGAACATGAAGCATATAACAGGGAAAATTTCATTCTATAGAATAGTTTGGTACATTATGAGTTGATTAAAGTTCAGAATTTGAAGAAAGCTAAGGAAGTATGGGATGCTTTAGAAAGAGAACACGAAGGTGATGAAAGGGTGAAAGAAGAAAAATACATAATTTGGAAACAAAATTTTATCATCTGCATATGTTTGAAGATGAGAATGTTAAAGATTATGTACAAAGATTGGATGAGGTAGTGGCTGGAATTTGATCTCTTGGCACTACTGTAGATGAAACCGGAATTGTAAAGAAGATTCTCAAAACTCTTCCTAATTCTTACAATGAAAAGGTGAGTGCTATTGAGCAGAATATAGATTACAAGACATGTACTAATGATTTGTTTTTAGGATTCTTGACATCTTATGAAATGAGGAAGCCAAGTGGAAGCAAAACAAAAACTGCTTTTAAATCTACAAGATTTGAAGATTTGGATGAAGAGAACTTTGATGAAATTGAGGCTAAATTTTTAAGAAGATTGAGAAAAGGCTCTAGTAAGTATGAAGGTAAATTAACCTTTAAAATTTTTATTTGTAGAGAAATTGGTCACTATGTTGCAAACTATCCATAAAGAGCTAAAAAGAATAAACTAAGATATGAGAAAGAAAGGAAAGGAAAGAAGATTGAAAAAGCTTACTATGTTAATGAGAATACTAGTATTTTAGATGAAGATTTAGAATATGAAGATCTAGATGATAACAAATGCTTCTTCTTGGAAATTAAAGATGAACCTACTTCTACTAATTCAGATAGACAGTCAAAGGAAAGTCCTCCAAAAAAGGAAAAGGAGAAGGAGAAAAATGAAGGTACAATTATCTCTACCTTGCATGCTGAACAGGAAAATAAATTTTGGGCAATTGATAGTGGTTGTTCACATCACATGAATGGTGACAAGAGTAAGTTTGTGAAAATTAAAAAATATGATGGAGGTCTGGTTATGTTTGGAGATGATACAGGTGTGAAAATCTATAGGATAGGTTCAGTGAGTTTTGATGGAAAACATAATACTGACGATGTCTACTATGTTAAGGGTTAAAGGCATAATATGTTGAGCATTGATCAAATGTGTAGAAAGGGATATGATCTTGTGTTTAAGGATGAGAAGTGTGAGATCCGGAAAGGATCCAGAACATTGATTGCTACATGAAAGAAATATGAAGGGAATATTTATCAACTTAAAGGTGTTGATGGGTGATGTTTTATGACTCAGATAAATGAAAATTGGTTATGACACATGAGAATGTGTCACATGAATTTTGATAACTTGGCGAGGATTAGTAGTGTTCAAGATTTGAGAGATCTACCAAGAATTACAAAGCCAATAAATCCTATCTGTAGGAATTGCGAGTTTGGGAAACAAACAAGAAATCATTATAGATCAAGAGAATAATCTACTAATGGATTTCTTGATTTGGTTCATACAGATCTTTGTGGTCCTTTGAGAGTGTGAGGTCTACTTGGTGAAAGGTACTTTATGCTTTTAATTGATGACTATTCTAGATATACATGGTTTATATTTTTAAGAGAAAAATCAAAAGCGTTAGATAGATTCAAAGAATTCAAGGCTATGGTTGAAAATGAAGTGAATTTGAAGATAAAATGCTTGAGATCTAACAGAGGTGGTGAATTCACTTCCCATGAGTTCAATATTTTTTGTGAAGTGAATGGAATAAAGAGATAATTATCTGCTCTAAGAACTCCTCAGTAGAATGGAGTTGTTGAAAGGAAAAACAAAATAGTTCAAAAGCTGCTAGGTCAATTTTTATTGAAGCCGGATTACCAGAAGTCTACTGGAAAGAAGTAGTCCGCACTACTGTGTATGTATTCAATCAAGTTTGGGAAAGAGAAAACATTACAAAGAATCCCTATGAGATATGGCATAGAATAATTTTGATAGTTAAATATTTCAATGTATTCGAAATCAAATGCTATATCAAAAGAGATGAGGAAACATTAGGAAGCTTGATACAAGAAGTGATGAAGGAATATTTCTTGGTTACTCTACTAAAAGGAAGGAATACAAATGTTTCAACAAAAATATTAAGGAATATTGTAGAAAGCTTGAATGTGAAGGTTGATGAAATGGTGAAGAATTCTATTGATATTGATGGATATGTGTTTGATGAACATGATTGTGCAAGAATAGAAGATATTGAAGAAGAACAAGATAGAGATGAGAAGAAATAATAGAATCAAAGAGAAGAAGATGCTCTGAAAAAGTCTCCTAGCACACCTAAGTATGTACAGAGGAATTATTCAAAAAGTTAGATTATTGGAGACAAGACAAAAGGTGTGTTGACTAGAAGCAAAGATGCTAAAGTAAATTTCTGCTTATTATCTGAAATTGATTTGAAGTTAGTAAGAGAAGCCTATGAGGATGAACATTGGAAGAAAGCAATGAAAGAAGAACTTTTGTAGATTGAAAAGAAACAAACTTGGGAATTGGTCTCAAGACCGGCAAACAAAAATATTATTGGATCAAAATGGGTATTCAGAAACAAGCTGGATGAGAATGGGAAAGTGGTTAGAAACAAAGCAAGGCTTGTGTGTAAAGGCTACTCACAAGTGGAAGGTATAAATTTTCAGGAAACTTTTTCCCTAGTAGTATGAATGGAAGCTATAAGGATGTTCTTGGCATTAACCGCTTATAAAGATTTCAAAGTCTATCAAATGGATGCCAAGTAAGAATTTTTGAATGATGAACTAGATGAAGAGGTCTACATTCCAGAAAAACTAGAAGTATTTCAGTTAACAGATCAACCATATATGGTCTGCAGATTGAAGAAATCCTTATATGGACTGAAGCAAGATCCTAGCGCCTAGTATGCAAGGTTAGATAAGTATTTGAATCAACAAGGATTTAACAAAGGTACAATAGATAGTAATTTGTATTTCAAGACTGAGAATGACAAAATATTGATTGTAGTAGTATATGTTGATGACATTATCTTTGGAGGAAATGAAAAAAATGTACAATATGTTTGTGGAAGAAATGCAGAAGGAATTTGAAATGTCTCTGTTTGGCGAGATGAATTTCTTTCTTGGATGTAGACTAGTGGCATGGTTGAGTAAAAAGAAAGATTCAGTCTCTTTGTCTACTACTGAAGCTCTAAGTATATTGTTGTTGGATCATGTTGTGTGTATAAGTTGTATGGATGAAATAGACATTGAAAGATATCACAATGCTACATGATGATCATATTTCTATCTTCTGTGATAACACAATTACAATTAACATTTCGAAGAATCATGCGATGCACTCGAGAATGAAGCATATATCTATCATGTATCATATCTTAAGAGAGAAGGTTATGGAGAATGAATTCAAGCTTGATTATGTTTCAAAAAACAATCAGATTGCGGATATATTTACAAAGGCTCTTCCTAAAGATACTTTTGAGTATCTCTGGGATAAGCTAGGGGTTGTTGCTCATCCTTTTATAAACTAAGATGAATTTGGAGATGCATCAATCTAGTGAATTCATGATTCTATCTTTTGGACTAATGTTTGTCAGTGGTTTCCCTTAGGGGGAGTAGGCATATTTTCTAAGTGTTGTCATTATGAGTATTATTTTTTCATGTCAAAGAAATTTTTCAATGGATATATCTTTTTCCTTTGCCATTGATGTCAAAGGGGGAGAGAGAGCATGTTAAAAGAAAAAGGAGAGAGAGCATGTGAAAAGGAAAATAAATTTAATAAGAGAAAGCAAGATGATGATCTTCTAAAAGGAGAGAAGCAGAAAGAAAAATCTTGAAAAGAATTTTCAGAATAGGCATGGTGCCTTTGATGGTTTTTCACATCATGTGTTGCCATCAATGAAAAAGGAGGAGATTGTTGCAAGAATGGAAGAGAAATAAAGTGTTTTCATTGATTTCAACTGGTTAGTTGGTTATCTAATAGTTTCTATTGATTGAATATGTTGAGGATATTGAGAAAATTGTATTAAAAGAAGGTTGTTGGTTCTTGTTCCTTTTAACTATGTTTTTGTTGTGTTGATTAAGGTCTGGGAGAATTGTTGCTGGTTCAGATTTCTCTTTGATGAAGTCTTATGGCATATGGTTCAAGAATTGTTCTTCCCTAGTTCTATTGAAGTTGGTTTTGGAATTTGGAAGTAACGAGCTTAATTGATCTATGTGGGTATGTTCAAGATCATCATGGAAAAAATAGGCCCTTAAGTGGCGAAAAATTTAGAAAAATCAAAGTTAGGAAACTTGACGTAAAATTTTGAATAAGTTATCTATATTACTACAAAAATATGTAAGAATAGAATCTGTAGAAAATTGAATGTAGTTTCTAAACTACTAGGTTTATTTAAAAATAAATAAAAATATTTGGTGCAAATTTGAAATTTCAAAGCAGTAGTACTTAAATTTCAGGGAAAAAATAAGAAGTAGGTGTCTGTCTAACCACCCTAACAACAATTTAAAATGATAATATTTTTTATAAAATTTTAGATATAAGTAGAGGACTCATGTCCTAATGTGATGCATATTTTTTTCTAATTTTTTTCCAAGAAAATAATTAATTATGAATTTTCATTACAAATTTAAAAAAATATAAAAATTCTTATGTCTAACAACCTTAACTTGGTCAAAACTTCATGAAATTCATTTTTTTATTCCTATAGTATGTGAAGCATAGAATGTGACACATGTTTCAGATTCAAAAATTGTGATATCGTTTGAAAGCTATAGATGTTTTTCAATTAGCCTATCAATGAGGAATTTACTCGTAATTCAAGTAGAAAATGAATAATAATTATTTATCTAATTCAAAGTAAAGCATAATTTATATTGGTGGAAAGTTGAATCTCCTTTAAAAATCCATTTCATTTCATCAATTTTGTGTAAAAAAAAGGTTGTCAGCCACATGGGCCATCATATCACTTACATATCACCACTTTTTGCCCCATCATGATCCTGCAAATACCCATGTGTTTTACACTGGTATGGCCAACCATGTGTTAAGCACTACTTTCAAAATTTATGAAGCATGTTGGATCTATTATGGGTCTCGGTGAAGCGTGTGTTTGGGTCACCCTCATTCTAATTCCACCCTAGGATGTTTGGTGCTGACTTAATTTGAATTTGAAGTTGGATGGCCGAATTTGTATCTTTTCAAGGTTGGATATAGTATAAATACAGAATGTGCTAGCGATGAAAATTATACATAAGAAAAGAAGAAAGATAATTGAAAGAGTAGACATAGATTTGATGCTATTATTAATGAGTGTAAGTTGAGTGTGGTTGTTTAGAGTAAAGCTTAATGCCGAGTTTTCGAACGTAGTGAGAAGAAGGTGAATGTTATCATTCATGTGAGTTGATCAATGGTTGTGGTGGAATATTTGTTGCATTGGTATTGTTGTCTCTTTGTAACAAGTCTTTTTTCTCTTCTTTGTATCTCTATGGAAGTGAGCTCTCCAGGTTGTAGCCCTATGGACAGTGAGTGCTTATTTTAAGCAGTGAGCCTTATCTCAAGTAGCGAGAATTTTTGTAATCGATTTTGATATTCTCTATAGTGTGATTTAATTGTCACCATGGTTTTTCCCTCATTGGGTTTTCCATGTAAATCTAGTGTTATTGTGTTTGTGCATTTGCATATGATGGTTAATCACTTAATTAGTTTATGTGTTAGCTTTGGTAATTGAATTTAGGGTTATAATTTGTGAAAACTAATTCAACCCCCCCTCTCAGTTGTCATATCCAACATTTTCAGCCTTTGGAAAGAAGCTCTTTTCATTCATACCTCACATATGGAGGGTAGTGGTGGAGTTATGCTTGGTTTGTCTCCCCGAATCTCCAAACATGTCATTGGTAAGGAAGAGGATCCATCACATAGTTGTGTTAGGTCCCTTTCCTTTATTAATCGACAACCTATGGGTTTCTGCTCAATATATGCCCCTAAAAATCCAAAGGAAAGAGTTATTCTTTGGGATTGGATGCCTAAAAATATTTCAAATTTTGATTGGGTGTTGGGAGGGGATTTTAACTTGATGTGGCTATTCCTATTCATAATAAGTTTCACAGTCATCTCAATAATTGGTTTACTTGGTCTAATTTTGAAACTAGGTAGTGAAAGAAAACTAAGTATATTGGATCAATTTTATGTATCTCATAACATAAAGTTAGACAAGGTTTCTCCCGATTATTGGGTGCAAGTGGATTATTCAACAAACTTATCTAATCACTTCCCAATTTTTTACTCCTCTTTTTCACAAAATTCTAATATCTCCTCTCAGCTCCCTTTCAAACTTAATATCTCTCATATTAAAATGTTGAATGTGTTTCAGCTTTAGTGGGAATTTGGAACTTAATTCCTAAACATCTTGAAGGAGATTCATGCATTGCTTGGTAGACTACTTCTATATCTCAATGTGTTGAGTTTCTTTGATTCTTTAGAAGAATAATGGCATGGAAATGAAAATGCAAAAAGAAATCTCTCCAAGGGTAGTTATTGATCCTCATAATGAAAAAATTTAGAAGCATGTTGCTATTATTGAAGATCAACTATGGAAAGATTAGATCATTACAAAGGACAAGAGGCCAAAATTAGAGCTAGAATTCATTGGATCAAGGAAGGAAACAAGGGGTCCAAATGTTTCTTTAATTACCTCAATTATAAACATAAAAATGAGAGAATCAAAACTACAAGGGATGAAAATGCATGTCACATTGATAATACAAATTATTAAACTGATCTACTATTTTTATAAAAAAAAAATCACAAAAGAAAACAATTGGACTGATGTCCATTAAGGCTTGGAAGAGAGCATCCAAGATTATATCTCTAATGTGATAGATCTAGGTTATAACAAATTTCTAGATCGTATCCTCTCTTTAGAAGAAATTGAACATGCCTCAAGTTCTCTATGAAACCAAATAAAATCCCTAGTTTTTATGGCCTTCTAGCTAAATTCTATCAAACTATCTAAAATCATATCAAGGATGCTTTTTATATTTTTTATTTAGAGGTCATTCAAAATGGCTCCTTAGGTGATAATATGATGCATGAGCATCTTGGCTGAACAAGTTATCCACATCATTAAAAAAAAAAGTAGTTGTTTGTTTCAGTTTTGGCTTTCTTCATCTTTACTTTGGCATCTCTCAGCATAAGGAACTATGTTGTGCAATCAAACTATCAATTTGAAGTTTTTTCCAAAACATCGTTTTAAGGCTCCATCGACAGTTTTGAAAATTATTTCTAGAAAATCAATAAGGAATCAAGTAAAATACTTTTGTAGGGCCATTCTCGGAGGTACCATGTCGAATGTGCAAAAATAATCAAAGTTATATCTTTCACCATTTGGGAGAAATTAAAACTGATTTTTTTTGTTTTTAATGCCAAAAGTGTGTTGTCAATTTACGAAAAGTTCAAATTTTCAAAATTTATGAGGGTTGTTGCAAAATCATTTTGCAAAGGACATGAGGACATCATTTGAAGCCTTCTCACAAAATTTTGTACAAATTAGAGAAATTTTAATTTTTCACCTATAGACTCTTGGTCTTATCAAATTGATTTTTTCAAGTCTTCTCCAAATTGATGGTAGAGTATGGATGACAATTTGAAATATCAAAAATTATTTAATTGGTTTCAATGAGAAATTAATATCCAATGTAAAATCATTTTATAAGAAGAGAAACCCATGCAACTAGAGGGAGAGAGTAAATAGCTTAAAAATTGCATTGAAAAGACAAAATAAAGGTGTTCAGCAAGAGGATGGAGGCATAGGGAATGTAGGGGGTTCCCATAGGTAATTAAAGGCCTTTTAAAATATTAAAAATTTGCACATATTTGAAGGGGGTGACACCATTTTCATATGGCATTTTTTGAACTTTTAAATTAAAAATCAATTGCATACAAGTGTAGATTGAAATATCAAGGGTCACATTTGAAAAGGAATTGGAAGATGAAGGGATGCCTAGCTGCACAAATGGAAACAAATGTGAAATGTTCAAATGGATGCATCATGGTAGGAAGAATGGAGGGAACTGTAAGTGTTGCATGTAGAAGAGGAAAGCTGAGGGTCTCCCATACCCATTTTTTTTTAACATTTAAAATTGCATAACAGATAGAATAATAGGAGAAACGTGGGGAAAATCAAGGGGCTACACACAAAGATTATGGAGAGGGTTTGAAAAGAGAAAAAGGGAAGCTACAACCATTTGCATAACATTTTTTGAATTACAAACATGCAAGTTTGGAGCAGCAATGAAGAGAAATTTTTTGGGAGTGTTTAGATATTTGAACAAAAATTTGTACTTGTGAATTGTAGCCATCTACAGCTTGTGAATAAATTGGATTATAGATTTTTTTGAAAATTGCATTTAAGTTTGTTTGTATTATTTTAATTGACATCTAAATTTTTCAATTTAAATGGTAATGGTTGTGAATTTGAAGATTAATTTTTGAATTTTGGGGGTTGTAATCTTGTGTGCACCGTAATATCAACAAAGGCTTACGATCAAACTTATTCCTAAGGGGAAGAATGAGGACTCCATCACTGGTTGGCGACCAATTACCTTATGAAATATCTCCTATATAGTCATTACAAAAGAATTAGCGATCAAAATTGATCATATTATCCAAATTATTGTGAGAACTGAGCAAATAGGGTTTCTAAAGGGAAGATATATTCTTGATAACTTAATTTTGGCTTGGGAGATGATGAATTGGGCTCAAAAATCAATCCAAAATGCTTTGATAGTCAAGGTGGACTTTGATAAAGCATATGATAGAATTTGTTGGAGTTTCATTCTTAAAATGTTGCAATTGTTGGGCTTTGGTCTTAAAATTCGAAAACATGTGCAAATGTTGTTTAAAGATGCTAATTTCCACCTTAATATTAATAAGTTTATGTAGGACTCCTTGTAGTTACAATGATCTATAAGGTAGGGATGTCCCCTCTCCCCCTTTTTATATGTGCTTATAGTTGATTCCTTGGGCTATCTTCTCCGCAAGGCTTACCATATGAAACTTATCAAAGAAATTTATATTCCCCAAGATAAGGTGGTAATAAACTCACTTTTTTTATGATAGAATGTTGTTCCTACATAACTTGGAAGAGAAGGTGAACAATACCTTAGACAATTTGAAGTTGTATTGTGACGTTTTTGGTTCTCTTATAGCACATAATAATACTGATTTTTTTATGTTTCAGATTGTTCCCATTCCTCATTGGATACCCAAAGAATGGAGGCAAATCAAACATGGTGAGATAACTAGATATCTTGGTATTCCTTTCGGATTGGGAGTTTCTCTTTAAAAAATGTGGACTTGATTTTAAATAGACTTAAGAATAATTTATTTAATTTTTGTCAATAAATTCTTATCCCTTGCTAAAAAAATTCAAGAGACTAATAAGATTCTTATTGTGACCCATGTGTACTATTCATCTTGTTGTATTCCTTCTAAGTAAGAAATAATTTATAAATTCTTGTAGTCCAAGTGGGATGGTAATTTAGGCTATGATTGAAAGTAATGAGTCAATATGTGTTTAATCTTCATCTTTAACTCCATTATGCACTCGTATCTTCTGGGAGGTCAGAGGAACAATGAAGTTTACGTATTCCCCCATGCCAAAGAAAAATGAGTGTTGTCACACAGAGAAAGATATAGTGGGGTAAGCAATGTCGGTTTCACCATGTGAAGTAGAGAAATAAATTCTATAATTTGAATAGTTTCTTTTCTTTTGGGGATCAAAAGTATTCTGGTGGGGTCTGTACAATGTGAATTAATAAGGTTAGGTTGTTGGGGCCATTAGTGGAGGTCACTAATCAAGTTGAGTGTGGAGTTTATGATGTTCTTAACAGTTGGGAGTGTAGAATTAGGTGAAGGTTTAGAGGGCAGTCTCAAACACCCTAAAGGTGTCAAATTAGAATGTTGATGTAAGGATTATTGTACATAATTTCTAATGGAAAATTTGTCCCTCTACTCTATAAAAAATTGTAAGTGTCCTAAAAAAAAATGTAAACACCAAAATAAACATGTAATTGTCAATAGCAAATATGACTGTATAAATTGATGAGTTCACATTGTCGGCATGTGAGGTACTAAGAATGTGAATAGGATGAAGTTTTGACACTTTGAATTGGGCAATTTTTTTATCTTCCATTAGTCATGGAGTGGAGAAGAGGTCTATTTGAAGGTTTTAGACAAATTTCTCAAGGTTACCTCTTTTGATAAAACTATCCTTTCATCCAATGGAGACAAAACAAGCTTGGAGGAGCAAGGGGTGAAATTTTGTTGTTTCAATGTACCTATTTCATGATGTAATGATTGTACACTCTTAATATAGTGGCATGAGGCAAGATATTACACTCTTCTAGAACTTTCCCCCTTATTGAATGGTTGCTCAAGCTAATTTCATCATTGTGTGTCTTATTTGTGTGTGTGTTCTCCATGGTTGTATTTAATCCTATTTTACATTTAGTGGTATAATAATTATAATTGGTGAATTGAAATGGTTTAGTTAATTATTTGGATTGCAATAGAGAGCATGAATCTAGAAAAGATTGATATTTGAGACATAGATTCAGCTCTTTGATATCATATTTTCTTAATTTGATAAAAAAAATTATTAACTAAATTCATTCTAACTAAATTAAATCAAGACCATAACCTTTTTCAATTGAAATTGTTCGATATATATGTGACATCATTACACCGAAGGTGTTCCTTATATGAAGTGAATGACCTGCATTTGAAAATCAATGGTTGAAAATTATAGAGAAGGATTCTAGACAGTTGAAATGATCTCAATCATCAAAGTTTCTAAAATATTAAAAAGTATAATATATAATTTAAAGAAAAAAACATCTAGATTCTTATCTATTCTTATCTTTAAATTAAGAAAAGATAGGATGAGAATTTTTTTTCCTTTTAAACTTTATAAACTTAGGTTTTTAGATAAATAACTATAAATATATATTTTAAAAATCTTTATAAAATATCTAATTGATATTTGTGAGATTTTCTTTAATAACACCCCAAACTTCTTAGCCAATTATATTAAAGAGAAATATTTTTTACAATTTTAAAAGTTAAATATTTAACATGTTCACTTTTAAAAAATAAATTATATTTGAAGAGTATTAAATTTTATTTTTTTACTTAGTTCAAAATCAACTTATTAATAACTAGTTAACACAATGATTGAAGATTGACAAGTACTAATAATAATAAATCAATAAATTACAAATTGACTTCTTATTTTTGAACAGGTTTTATTTTATTTTCACTTTTTAAGTTTGATGTTGTAATTTTTAATATAAAAGTTGAAATTTTATTTTTAACAATTTGAATATATTTTTTTTATTTTTTATTTTTAATGTTTTATATGAGATATAATTTTAGTTTCTAAAATTTAGTTTACTTAATAATGTTTTGTAATATTTTTATTTGTTAATATTGAGTTCATTTTAATATTACTTGTAATATATTAATTATATTTTAAGATATATATTTTATTAATATTTTATTTCTAATAAATTAAAAAAAAGATTTTTTTTATTTAATCATTTAATAACTTAATAAGTTTAATATTTATTATTAATTTTTAAAATTTATTATGCTTATTAATATTTGTATTTTGATATATTTTGACTTTCCATTTAGTTTATTTTATTTTAGTTTTCAATTTAGATTTAAGTTTGAAATTTATTCTTATTATTTATATATTTATGAAATTACAAATAATAATTAAAAATTATTAGAATTAATTTAATTTATAATTATTTATCTTATTAAAACTTTAATTATTGTAGAATAATTCTATTTTATATTTTTTTATAATGTATATAATGAAATGAATTTCAAACTTAAAATATAAAAAAAAATAGAGTGAGAGAGAAGGTAACTATTGATTAGTCATTTCATGCCAACAATCCAAGGATATCATGCTCCTAGGGAGTTATGCTTAGGGTAGCATGTAATTTGATTGAGGTTATGATAATTCACCTTTAAAACCTCTTGAGTATACCCATTGCACACATAGGAGGAAAATAGAGAGAAATAAAATAAAGAAGAGGAATAAAGAAGTAGAGAGGGCAACATAGAGTTATAGAGAGAAAAAGAGAGATAAAGATACAAAAAATAGAGGTATAGATTTAAAGAAAAAAGTATGAAGAGAGAAAGAGATAGGTGAGATAAAGAAAGAGAGATGAAAAGAGAAGAGGAGAGACATAGATAGATATAGTCACATAAAGAGAGAGATAGAGAGATAAAAAGAAATAGGAGACAAATATATATATAGAGGTGGAGAGATCAAGAGATAAAGAGGGAAAGGGGGAGAGAGGGGAGAGATAAATAGCGATAGCGAAAAATAGTAAGCAGAGAAAGATAGGGAGAGAGAAATAAAGAGAAGAAAAGAGAGAAAGATAGATGGAGGAAGAGAGAAGGGAAAACAAATATAGAGACAAATAGAGGAGAGAGGAAGAAAGAGATTGAGAGATAATAAAAAATATAAAGATAGAGAGGGAGATAAAGATATAAAGAGATATCTCTCTTTCCCTACCTCTCTATATGTACCTCTCTTTCCCTATCTCTCTTTCTCGTATCTCTCTATAATATCTCTCCATATGTATCTCTCCCTACCTCTATATTTATCTCCCTCTCTATACCTCTCTCTATATAACTTTGTATCTCCATATTTCTATCCCTCCATATACCCCTCTCATTTTCTCCCTCTTTTTGTATCCACCTCTTTCTATCTCTATTTCTCTCTCTCCCTTCTCTCTCTCTTTCCATTTCCATCTCCATCTCCATATTCATTTATATATACTTACCTCTCCTTACATATGTTTTTCTTTCCCCTCTATCTTTCCCACTATATATATCTCTCTATCTCTCCCTCTCTCTCTATCACTCTCTTTCTATATCTCTCAACTTCTCTATCATCTCTCTATTTCTCTCCCTATCTCCCTCCATATCTATCTATTTATATATATCTCTCCCTCTCTTTATATATCTCAACATATCTCTCACTTAGACACACACTACTTGTTTCTCCTTTCCTATCTACATCTCTATTTCTCTTTCACTCACACACACATTCATCATTTCTCCCTCCCTATCTCTATTCATATATATCCTCTTTCTATATCTCTCTACTTCTCTCTCCTATCTTTATTTCTCTCCATCCATTTACCTCCCTCTCTATCCATTTATACATATCTATCCTCATCTATCTCTCTTCCTTGTTTCTCTCTCCCTATCTATAGCTCTATCTTTATCTCTATCTCTCCATATTTAAATTCTTACATATCTCCCTCTATCTTTCTCATTATCTATCCATCTCTCTCTACTCCTATATATTTCCCTCTCTCTACTCTCTATATAGATCACTTCCTAGATCTCTATCTTTATATTTCTATCTCTCCCTCTCTCCCCATCTCTATATATGCATCTCTTCCATCTCTATCTATCATTTTATACTCTCTCTTTATCTCTCCCTCTCCTTCTCTCCCTATCCCTCTCCATCTCCATCTCTGACTTCCTCTCAATCTCTTTCTCCTTACCTCTCTATTTTTTTCTCTCTTCCCCCCAATCTCTCCCTCTTTCTATCCCCATATCTCACCCTCTCTCCCTCTTTCCCTATTTATAACATAACGTGAGCCTATTTGTAATGGAGCCTTATTACCTTCCTAATTTAGAGGTTTGGTTTTAGTTGTGTTCAAATCCCTATAAGTAGATGCATATTTTATTTGAATCTATCACTTCTCTATTGAGAACTTTGTTGCAGAAACAACATCATTTTCCAAATATCCTACCAATTGATCTCATGTATACTACACAAGTGTATGTAAAAGAAAACCCAAAATATTCCCTAATTGGCCTTCCACACTTCTTCAATGTACCTATCACACACCAAGGTGTGGTTGCTAGTTATAATATTACAATGGAAAACATTATACCAAAAGGTAAAAACCATTGTTTTGGCCTTGTTATATAATAATGTCAACAATTAAATTATCCTGTACAAAGTCAATCCATCAAGTTTGAAATGAAGAATTCACTTAACAAGCTTCTTTCTTATATAGGAGAGGGCTGGAAATTTTATCTTTTCTCCTTGATGAAGCAAAAGAATGCAAGGAGCAAGTGTTGGATGTCAAAGGAAATATAGGTGATGAAGATCTGGCATGACAAATAAGAGTGTCGCCATACACAACTACAGGCATTTTCAGGGGAACATACAATAATGGAGAGTTAAATTCTAAGATATTTAATACCTCTCTCATCATGGGTCTCACTTTTGGGTCTAGATGAGAACACAACAATCCCATGACCATCAGTAGCTCCATTTCCTCACTTTTGAAATTCCCCTTCAGATTTTTTTTGTCGCATCGAAAAGCTTCCCTTGTCGTACGTAAATCCCAAACCCATGCCAACACACCAAAATTGTATTCATGCAAGGTGTATTCAATGGGTTTCCTTCTATATGTGATTTCTAGAGCCACAGCTCCAAAGATATACACATCTAATTTCAGGCTCGCCTTTTCAGTTTCAATATACTCTGGTGCCATATATCCAGGTGTCCCTGCAACCATGGTTGTATGGGAGGAAGCATGATCAAATTCTACCACTCTTCCTAGAACAAAATCCTCCAACTTTGCGTTGAAATTTGATTCCAACAAGACATTGTTGGCCTTCAAGTCTCTATGAAAAATGTGTTGATCCCACTCTTCATGAAGATAAATAAGAGTAGACGCTATGCCACAACCAATACCGTAACTTCAATCCCAATTCAAACAGTCCTTGATTTCATTGAATATTTATTTATCAAGGCTTCCATTTTGGAGGAATTTGTAAACAAGAAGCAACTCACCTTGTTCATGACACCATCCTGAGAGTCAAAAAAGGTTATGGTGTCTCAGCTTACTGATTATGGTAGCCTCTAAAATGTACTCTTTTCTGCTGGAATATCTAATCTTGAGCAACAATGGGAAAGTGCATTTAATGCACAGTCAGAAGAGATCCATTTTGGATTGTTCCCTCCATTTGTATTGTTAGATACTTGTCTCAATTAATGTGCTTTGGCACCAAATTAATTCTAGTAAGTGAATTTGAAATTGGGCAGTAGTTTTGGAAAATGGTAAGAAAGACAAAAGAAGAATAGTATGTTTTTTCAGTTAGAGATAGTAGCAACAAAACAAGGAGGAATGTTCAGTAGAACATAGATAGCAAGAAGGAAATGTTCAAGAGAACCTACAACAATAGAAGATTTTGGTAGAGAGCAGTGCTCCAAAATATCATCAACACACATTAGCACACAGAAAGCTCCAGTGCACTAGAATATGCACAATTTTTGTATGAAGGGAATACAGAGCCATAGCTCTGAGTTTTGTCTGTAATCATTTTGAATATAATCCTTTTTTTGGGTATTTGAATGAAATAGAGAATACATTTTTCCTCCTTGTCTTGTTGTCTCCATTGTTGTGTGTGTTTTCATTCTTTTCCCACTTTAGTTGGTTCCCTTTTCCCAATAGATTGGTATCAGAGCCTTAAGTTTTTTGGGAATTCAGTTTTTAAAGTTCTAGCTGTGTTCCTAGGCATGCAGTGATAGAACCCTAGCTTCTGGGTATTTAGAAAAGCCCTAGTCTTCTAGCCAGTGAGGAAAAGCCTTAGATTTTATCTAGGTATTTGTAGTTTCACCCATTTAACAAAATGATTGGAGGAGATAACAGGAGTTGGAAATATCCAACTATGTTTGATGGTAAAAATTATGACATATGGGCAAAGAAAATGAAAACCATTTTAGTGGAAAATGATTTGTGGGAGTTAGGAGCAAATGTGTTCATAGATGTGATTGACCCAAATGCATTAGCAACATTGAGCAATGCTAAAAAGAATCAGTTGGAGACAAGAAAGAATGATGCTAAAGCCCTCAGTTTGATTGAGGCAACCTTGACAGAGGCTATCTTTCTCCAAATAGAAAAAGCTAGTTGTACAAAAGAAGCATGGGAAATACTTCAAAATAGTTACAAGGGTAATGTGAGACTAGTGAAACTCTAGCTATTAACGAGAGAGTTTGAGACCCTGAAAAATGAAGGACAAGTCCATTTCAAATTTTCATAAAAGGGTTTGCACCTTGGTTAACTAGTTGAGGATAAATGGAGAATTAATGGAGTAGAGGATTATGGAGAAAATCCTCAGAAGCCTACACACAAAATTTGATCCAATAGTGGGGTAAGTGCACCAAGATGGTCGCACTTTTGTGTCCAAACAAGAAAAAAAAAATCCATAACGCGAACGCGTTATGGATTTTTGAAAGAAAAAAAAAAGTGAATCCAAATATCATTTCTCATTTGGTTTTTTTGTGTTTTAACTCCGCCCGCGGCCAAAAACCCTGTCTTACACACTCGCATTCTTGGAGAGGTGATTTCTTCAAAATTCATCAACAACAATTGTATTTCTTCACAATTATGGTGCCACGACAACGAAGAGATGCAAGAGGTAAGTATTGTTTGGCATTTGTTTTGAATTTGTTAGTTTTAAATTGATTTTGTTTGTTTTAGTTTAGAAATGATTTTTTTTTTAATTTGTAGGAAATCCTCAACAAGAGGAGGAAAATCCTCAACCAAATCAGCCTCAACAAAAAAATCAACCTCCCCCACCATTCTCTCAATACCCTCCTAGCACTCAAGAAAATTTGAGGAGTGAAATTGAAAACAATAGAAAAGAAGTTGAGGATCTTATTAGTAGGTTGAGTGATCAAAATTCTTCAACCACAGAAAGAATACATCTAGCAGATTCATTGAAGGATTTGTTAATAAATGTAGATGCAATTACCCAACAAATATCTGGATGGAAAAATAGGAGGCAAACATCGAGGGCATATTATGCAGACAAACTATCATATAAACAAGTAAAAGATTTAAAGATTACTAAAGGCAATTTGTGCTCTCTATTCACTGACCCTAGAACAAATCAAAATTTCACCCTCAATGCAAAGAGGTTTCCTATTCATTGGTGCCACCACCAAGAGATTATGAACCGTTTTTATGACATATGGTATATGGTCTTTGATTACCCACTGTGCAATAACTGTGAAGTCCCCCAATATTTTCTTAGGAAATTATACTGTGAGTTTGTATTGAACCAAATCCTGAATTATTTTGATATGAGGGAGTTTCAAGGGAGAGGTGGGGGGTCAGCACAGGATAGGCCTAGTGCACAGTCATATCCTACATGACAGGGGAGATGACCTCTCGCTAGGCTGCCTCATGAGTAGATTGTGATGCCTGCAGTTGCAAAGGAGAGTGTTGATGTAGAGACTTTGCAGGCGATCACATCCTTGACTCGAAGTTTCATCCACCACACTAGCCCCATTGTACAGCGCAATCCAGGGGAGTCTTCAGGTGGTGGCCTTTGATGCCATGTGTGTCGATCTTGCGGAGCCACTTGTTCGTATGACCCTACCGGCCCTCAGGAGGGTGCTATGTAGGATCCATATGCTTCTACGTAGCCTGATCTGTATGCATCTAAGGGGATGGAGAGGGTGGCTGACATTCTGCATGATGCATATGGTATTAACAGTCAGGTAAAATTCAACATGTTCATTGAATTTAGTTTATTAAATTTTGATTGTGAAATGCAAGATTAACTAATTTAGTTTTATTATTTTAATAAAATTGTAGGGTCACAGTGTTGACCCTTGGTACACCAGTCAATCTACTTATTTTTGCGGTACACCTATCAGTGGGGTATGTTAAGTTAGTAAAAAATTATAAATTTATTACATGTGTTAATAGCATTATTTTACGAATGGTATTTTAATATGTGATTTTGGATGTTGAATAGGGTGTTGTTGGAGGTTTCAAGGAAACACCTCCAAGTGCGAGTATATTTTCTCAAGCTTTCACTGAGGTAATATAGAATAAAGAGAACTTAAAGTTAATGAATTCTAAGTTTAGTCTAGATTTTTGTATATATAGTCATAAGAGTATATGGGTTCACTAGGTTATTATTTGAAATCTTTTAAGAATGGCCCTACCATGATTGTTTGTCTTAGAATTCCTACACTAGCAAGCTATATATAATAAAAATTTAACATGGAACTAACAAAGGTAGAGCTACATTCTACTCCATCCTATATAATTTTTTGTGATGTCAATGTAACCAAGAATAAGACTATGGATGTCCTACATGATGTCAATGTAACCAAAAATAAAACTTCTATCCTCGACCCTATCTATCAGCCAAGACTCCTTCAATATCTCCTAGACGCTTGGAGATGCTTAAGACTAGGTCAAAATACCCTATATTCTCTTCATTTGTTGCATAGCTCATCAAGTTTCCCTATATGTTCTCTAACTAATCATGATTGCATGGAAAGAAGTTATAATTACTCATTAAACTCTCAACTATTGGAGCCTCCTCAAACTTTCCCATAGGATGTGGAAAATGCTTAGAAATGATTAAATTCCCTAATAGGGTGTGGGAGATCTTTTAGGAAAACATTTGACACTAATTTGATCCATTGAATTCTTCTTCATTCTTATATATTCCTCAAATATACCTTGCAATACCCCTATCATACCTAAATCTACTACATTCATGTCCTTGTTAGCTAGCATGTAGGTGATATAGTATGGTCCATGAATTTTTATGTCTTTTTTCATTTTTCTATACAGTCCTTCTTTTATCTCACTACTAGGTCCTCACATAAAATAAAAAAAAACATTACTTTTTCTCATCTAAGGCCCCTAAGGTTTTAAACCCCTTAGATGCAAGGATTCAAAGCACATCAACCATGTGGTACAAATGACTAAATCCCAAAGATGATCTATAGCAATGAAAGAGTTTGGAAAGGTAGAGAGAGCTACACTGGTGACTCAAGAGAAACTTCAGCTTTCAAAAACAAAGCCAATTAGGCTGGTAGACATGTGGATCAGAACAACATTTGGTGGAAGAGGAAGAAAGATGACTAGAACTCTGGAGGCCCACCATACTGGATTTTGATATTCAACCATGAGAGTAGAAGAGAGAGCTGATATCATGTATCAAAACATTAAGTATGCATTCTTCCACCCAATGGATAAGGAGATGATTACTTTTCTTCATTTTCATTTGCATAACCATATCACGGCATGGGAACCACCATGAAGACCAACGATTTCAATTTTATGTGGAGGTAATGGATGTGGTCCAAAATTTAGGAGGGATAAGAAGGTCAATGTATGATCTTGATGAATGATAGAAGAGGGGTTGGTCAGACAAACCAGGGGCACCTAGTCATGAGTAGGGACCTATAGGTTAGATTGGTGAAGCAAAGCACCAAGGAGGTCTTACAAGGAAAGGCCTAGAGAAGGAATCAATGATTGATTCCTCCAACCCCATAGAGAGCACACTAGGAAAAATGTGGAAGTATAGAATGAGTTTATGACTTAGATGTATGCCTTCAGGAATTTTTGTGGTTGGAATGATGTTTTCTAATCAGATTTTCCCTCATTGAACCTCTTGGGACACATAACTGATTTCCCTTAAACAATAACCCATTTTGCAAAGTATTTTCAGAGTATTGGCTATGGAAATGGTTCTCAAAGTTAGAACATACCTTATAGGCCTCTGAAAAGTCTTCATAATCTCCATATAGATCCTTGAAACTCTCTATGCCAATGCTCTTGATCTGTATCTCTTGGACTGTCAACAATCTCCTGCTCAATGCATCTGCCACTTTGTTTAGCTATCCCTTCTTGTGCTTGATGGTGAAGGTAAAAGCTTGGATGTATTCCATCCATTTCAAATGACTATTACTCAACTTCTCTTGAGTGTTGATAAAACTAAGTTCCTGATTGTTAGTAAATACTACAAACTCCTTGGGTAGAAGATAATGCCTCCATTTCCTAAGTGACTGAACCAAAGCATAAAGTTTTAAGTCATAGGTTGAATACTTCTTTTCTTCATTGAGCTTCTCACTAAAGAAGGATATAGGCCTTCCCTCTTGACTAAGCACTCTTCCTACTGCCACTCCACTTGCATCACATTCCACAGTGAACAACTTGTCAAAGCTAGGTAATAAGAGAATTGGTTGAGTTTCCACCTCTTATTTCAATTTTTCAAACCCTTTCTCAGCTTCTTGAGTCCACAAAAACTTAGTTTTTAAACCACCCTTGATTGTATCTAAGACTGGTGCACATATACCACTAAAATTCCTTATGAATTATCTATAAAATTGAGCCAATACATGGAAACTTCTTACCTCAGTCCCTGTGGTTGGTGTAGGCCAATTTAGGATCGCTTCCACCTTGCTTGGATCCATCTTCAATGATCCTTTGGACACTACAAAACCCAAATAGACTAGCTCTTGCTTAAAGAATTCACACTTCTCTAGATTGATTGCCAACTTCTCTTCTTGCAACCTTCCAAGAACTTGCTTCACATGTTTCAAATTCTCTTCTGGTGTCTTGTTGTATATGAGGATGTCATCAAGGTACACTACCACAAATATCCATGTAAAGTCCTTAAGAACTTCATTCATGAGCCTCATGAATGTGCTAGGGGCATTGGAGAGACCAAATGGCATCACTCTCCACTCATATAACCCATCATTTGTCTTAAAAGTTGTCTTCCACTCATCACCATCCTTAATTCTGATCTGATGATACCCACTTTTGAGATCCAACTTGGTGAAGTATTGTGCACCTCTAAGACAATCCATTAAGTCCTCAATTCTAGGAATAGGGAACCTATACCTAATTGTGATCCCATTTATTACTCTAGAGTCAGTGCAAAGTCTCCACTTACCTCCTTTATTGGTTGCTAAGACCACTAGTACTGCACAAGGGCTAATACTCTTTTGAATCAAGCCTTGATCCAACAACTCCTTCACTTTCCTAGCTACCTCAAGATTTTGATCTGGTGTAAGCTTATATGCTGCTTTGTTAGGTAATGAAGCTCCAGGTATGAAGTCAATTTGATGACTTATAGCTCTCTTTAGAGGCAAAGTTGCAGGTGTACCATCACTGACAATATCCTAGCAGCTTTTGGACTGATTCTAGTATGACTATCTTTTTAGTCTCTTCTTCATCTTTTGACTGCATTAAAACCACATATCCTTCACCTCCTTGATGTAGATTGTTAAGGAACTCCTTCCCACTACTCAACATGATGTTTGGTGCCTTTATCTGTCCCTCTTCTTCTTCTGACAGTGACTGCAACTTAAAAGTCTTCCCATCCTTCTTGAATGAGATTGTATTCTCTCTCCCATCATATATGGAACCTCTGTCATATTGCCATGGTCTACCTAGTAGAAGATGGCATGAATCCATGGGTAATACATCACAAATCAGCTTATCCTTGTATCCTCTAATGGAAAACTCCACTGTTACCTGCTCATTTACTAAAACACTCTGCCCTTTGTTTAGTCAAGTGACCTTGTAGGGGTTAGTATGAGGTGAATTCTCTAATTTCAGTTTCATTACTGCCTCCTTTGATATAATATTGTCTGTTGAACCTGAATCTACTATGACCTTGCACACTTTTCCAAGTATCTTGCACCTTACTCTAAATAGAGCCCTCCTCTATTTTGGTTCCTCTTTAACCAATTGTCTGATCAGAACCCTGTTGAACATCAGATTCTCTCCTACCTCAAATTAACTATGACTAACCTCAGATGCCTTAGGACTCATGTTGTCCTCTTGTGCATAAGCCACTCTCTTTTCATTGCTTGATGAAGATGCTTTCTCTGGGCACCTATAAGTAGGATGACCTATTCGATTACAATGGTGACACTTCATGTTTGCAAAATAAGAATTGATCCTACCTGCTCCTCTTCCTCTGTTTGAACCTCCTTGAGGTCCTCTACCCCTATTATATCCACCTCTTGTAGATGTTTCACCTCCATGCTCTGTGAGTTTTGACTCTCCTTGGTTTCTTTGGTCATTGTCTCTACCTTGGTAGCCACCAAGCTGTCCTCTTTGATCTCTTTGATCTCTGCCTTTGCCTCTACCCTTAGAAGTATGATCTTGCTTCCTCTTACTCCTCTCTTCAATCTTTAATGCCAATTGATAAAATTGGTGCACTATTTTGGGGCTTAAGAGAACCATCTCCTCTTGAATGTTCCACTTCAAACCATTGAGATACCTTGCCACCTTGATACTTTCATCCTCTATGACATTGGACCTCATGCAAAGTCTTTGAAAGTCCTCAGTATAATAACTCACATCCTAATCTCTTTGCCTCAAACTCTGTCTCCTCTTATGCAACTGTATTTCATAGTATTCAGGTAGGTATGTTTCTTTCACCTTGGCAACCATTCCCTTCCAAGTAGAGATAGGCTGCTTGCCTTCCTTCTCCCTCTCTGTCTGAATGAATTTCCACCAAGTTAAGGTAGAACCTCTTAGTCTTGATTTAGCCACCTTTACCTTTTGTGCTTCAGTGACTCCATCACACTCAAAATGGTTTTCCATTCCCTCTATCAAATTCATAACTAAATCAGCCTCCATCTTTCCACTAAATAGTGGTACTCATTCAAGTGCTTTTCCACTCAAATCCTTCAATGCTTTCAAGAAGGGATCCTCCTTCAATATAGGGTCAGGTTGAGGGATTCTATCCTCCTCTACAACCTCTTCTTCTTTTGCTATT
>VDFB02379711.1:60835408-60885812 GCA_007258455.2 Sequoia sempervirens
CACATAGTTGATGTGCTTTGAATCCCCTTGCATCTAAGGGGTTTAAAACAGGGGCCTTAGATGAAAAAAAGTAATGTTTTCTTTTCTTTTTATGTGAGGACCTAGTAATTGAGATAAAGAGGACTGTATAGAAAAATTAAAAAGAAGACATAGAATTGGACCATACTATATCACCTACATGCTAGCTAACAAGGACATGAATGTAGTAGATTTAGGTATGATAGAGGGTATTACAAAGGTATATTTGAGGGAATATAAGAATATGAAGAGAATTCAATGGATCAAATTAGTATAAAATGTTTTCTAAAGATCTCCACACCCTATTAGGGGAATTTAATCATTTCTAAGCATTTTCCCGTCCTATAAGAGGAAGTTGAGGAGGCTCCAATAGTTGAGAGTTTAATGAGTACTTATAACTTCTTTCCATACAATCATGATTAGTTAGAGAACATATATGGAAACTTGATGAGCTATGCAACAAATGAAGAGAATATAGGGTATTTTGACCTAGTCTTAAGCATCTCCAAGCATCTAGGAGATATTGAAGGAGTCAAGCGGCTGATAGATAGGGTCGAGGATAGAAGTTTTAATTTTGGTTACATTGACATCATGTAGGACATCCATAGTCTTATTCTTGGTTAGGTTGACATCACAAAAAATTATATAGGATGGAGTAGAATGTAGCTCTACCTTTGTCAATTCCATGTTAAATTTTCTTATATATAGCTTGCTAGTGTAGGAATTCTAAGACAAACAATCATAGTAGGATGATTCTTAAAAGCTTGAATAATAACCTAGTGAACCCATATACTCTTATGACTATATATACACAAATCTAGATTAAACTTAGAATTCATTAGTTAAGTTCTCTTTATTCTATATTACCTCCATGAATGTTTGAGTAAATCTACTCGCACTCGGAGGTGTTCCCTTCAATCCTTCGACATTACCCTGTTCAGCATCCAAAATCACATATTAAAATACCATTCGTAAAACAATGCTATTAACACACATGTACTAAATTTAGAATTTTTTACTAACTTTACATACCCCACTGCCCACTGATAGGTGTACTGCAAAAATAAATAGGCTGATGACTAGTATATCCAGGCTCAACACTATGACCCTGCAATTTTATTAAAATAATAAAACTAAATTAGTTAATCTTGCATTTCACAGTCAAAATTTAATAAACTAAATTCAATGAACATTTTGAATTTTACCTGACTGTCAATACCATATGCATCATACAGAATGTCAGCCGCCCTCTCCATCCCCGTAGATGCATATGGAGCCTGCATAGCACCCTCTTGAGGGCTGGTAGGGTCATACGAACAAGTGGCTCTGCAAGATCAACACACATGGACTCGAAGGCCACCACCTGAACACTCCCCTAGATTGCGTTGTACAATGGGGCTAGTGTAGTGGATGACAATCCGAGTCAAGGATGTGATCGCCTGCAAAGTCTCTACATCAGCACTCTCCTTTGCAACTGTAGGCATCACAATCTGCTCACGAGGGGGCCTAGCGAGATGTCGTCTCCCCTGCCGTGTAGGATCTGACTGTGCACCGGGCCTATCGTGTGCTGACCCCCCACCTCTCCCCTGAAACTCCCTCATATCAAAATAATTCAAGATTTGGTTCAACACAAACTCACAATATAATTTCCTAAGAAAATATTGGGGGACTTCACAGTTATTGCACGGTGGGTAATGAAAGACCATATACCATCTGTCATAAAAATGGTTCCTAATCTCTTGGTGGTGGCACCAATGAATAGGAAACCTCTTTGCATTGAGGGTAGATTTTGATTTGTTTTAGGGTCAGTGAATAGAGAGCACAAATCGCCTTTAGTAATCTTTAAATCTTTTACTTGTTTATATGATAATTTGTCTGCATAATATGCCCTCGATGTTTCCCTCCTATTTTGCCATCCAGATATTTGTTGGGTAATTGCATCTACATTTTTTAACAAATCCTTTAATGAATCTACTAGATGTATTCTTTCTGTGGTTGAAGAATTTTGATCACTCAACCTACTAATAAGATCCTCAACTTCTTTTCTATTGTTTTCAATTTCACTCCTCAAATTTTCTTGAGTGCCAGGAGGGTATTGAGAGAATGGTGGGGGAGGTTGATTTTGTTGTTGAGGCTGATTTTGTTGAGGTTGATTTTGTTGAGGCTGATTTGGTTGAGGATTTTCCTCCTCTTGTTGAGGATTTCCTACAAATTAAAAAAAATAAAATTCATTTCTAAACTAAAACAAGCAAAATCAATTTAAAACTAAAAAATTCATAACAAATACCCAACAAAACTTACCTCTTGCATCTCTTTGTCGTCATGGCACCATATTTGTGAAGAAAATCCAACTGAAGTTGATGAAATGTGAAGAAATCACCTCTCCAACAACGCGATCACGTAAAGCAGGGTTGTTGGCCGTGGGTGGAGATGAAAAACAGTAAAAAGCAAATGACAAATGATATTTGGATTCACTTTTTTTTTCTTTTAAAAAGACATAACGTGTTCGCGTTATGGCACATTTTTTTCTTGTTTTGCCACAAAAGTGCGACCATCTTGGTGCACTTACCTAGAAAATTGAATATAGTTTCTAAATTACTAGGTTTTAAAAAAAAAAAAAAAACTATTTGGTGAAAATTTGAAATTTCAATGTAGGAGTATTTAAATTTCAAGGAAAAAATAAGTAGGCGTATATCTGACCACCCTAACCACAATGAAATGATAATATTTTTTTATAAGATTTTAGATACAAGTAGAGGAGTCATGTTCAGATGTGATGCATATTCTTTTGTAATTTTTTTCCAACTAAATAATTAATCATGAATTTTTTATTACAACTTTTTTAAAATATAAAAAAACATATGTTTGACCACCTAAACTTGGTCAAAACTTCATGAAATTCAATTTTTTTTTAATCCTATAGTATGTGAACGATAGAATGTGACACATGTTTCAGATTCAAAAATGTGATACCGTTTGAAAGATATAGATGTTTTTCAATCATCTTATCAATCAGGACTTTAGTCATAATTCAAATAGAAAATGAATAATAATTATTTATTAAATTCAAAGTAAATCATAATTTATATTGGTAGAAAGATGAGAATCTCCTTTAAAAACCCTTTTTGTTTCATCAATTTTGGGTTAAAAAAGCGTCATTAGCCACATACCCTACAAATACCCATCATATTGCCACTTTTTGGCCGATCATGATCCTACACATACCCTGTTGTTAAATGTTGTAAGAATGTTTTGTTAAGTGCATATGAATATGAGGCCCTTTCCCCTCTCTTTTTGTTCATAATTGACCCATCTCCTAGTATCCCTTCTAAGAGTGAGGTTAGTCTAGTGAAATAAACCTTGGGTAATCATAACAATCACATTTGTTCTTCTCATAATATCTCTCCTTATTGTGAGGAAGATATTTTAGTGTTAGAAGAACTAATTGATGAGAGTTTTGAGAACCCAATTTGTTTCTCTCCTCTTACCTCTCATATTAGGCAAGACATTAGTAAACAAGAGGACATAGTGATATGTAATTATGATGATAACATAAGACAAAAAGAGACCATTGAAACCTACCTACATTCATTTCCCAACATATTATCATCTTGTGATAATGATGGCAATATGTTGGTGTTAGATAAGCAAACCTTTAAATTTATGACAATCCTCTTTATGTTTCTTCCCCCACCTATCCTATTTTGGAACACATTATGGGATAGAGTAGTGAAAATTTGGACAATTTTGACAAGCACACTTGTTCTTCTCTAAGTATCTCCCCCAGTGGTGAAGAAGATACTTTGATATTAGAAAACACAATCAATGAAAGTCATGAGAATTCTACGGAACAAGACAATAACATCATTCATGAAAAAGACAATTCAACCATTGATCATTCCCCTACTTGAAATGAAGTCATTTTAGAAGAACCAACCTTTGAATGTCATGAAAATTTAGTTTGTAATTATCCTAAAGCCTCTCCTCCTATAGAGGATATCATGGTGCAAGAAAATATGAACATTGACACATGTAATGGGGCTTCCTTAGATGAAGATGATGAAGTGACATTAGATTCCTCTT
Organism: Sequoia sempervirens; assembly: GCA_007258455.2. Lineage (NCBI taxonomy): Eukaryota > Viridiplantae > Streptophyta > Pinopsida > Cupressales > Cupressaceae > Sequoia > Sequoia sempervirens. The sequence goes on from VDFB02379711.1 coordinate 60,839,510, forward strand.
CACTAATAGATCATGCAAATAAAGTAGGAGGAGATCCAATCTTATACAAAATTGAATGGTGTAACATCCTCCTTTCATCCAATGCAATTCACATAGTCAAAAATCACATTCTCTAAACATCAATAACCCTCACTTGAGATTCAAAACAAAAATGAAGCCTTGATTATAAAGGTGGTCAATAATGAAACTGCAATTAGGCACACTCTCATAGACAATGGAGCAAAAATTGGCATGGACGAAAGGCTCATTCAACTTCATGGATTTGACAATGCTAATAGGAAACCACTAGGGATGATCACATTACCTATTGAGGTTGGACCTGTAGTGTTGCCTACCCCTATCCATATCATGCAAGGACCACTTTCATATAATCTTCTCCTAGGTAGACCATGGATTCATGCTATGAAAGGAGTGCCCTCTACTCTCCAACGTACAATGAAATTTAAATATAACAATAAGATATAAATGGTTGATGTAGATGAACCAAGCTATGAATCATATGATCACAACACTTTCAACTCCCTGTTGTCACCTAGAAATGCACCCTATGCAAAGTTGTAAAAAATTGAGCTTTCTAGTGAAACATTGGATCACTCCAAGGCTGTGGGTCACCTGAGATTGGAGTGAACCTCTGGAGAAGGCTGACTTCCTTTGGGTGTCACCTAAACTACTGCTTCTTTGAAGGGAAAGGGAGAATGAAAGTTCACAAAAATAGAATTAAACTTATGGTGATACACCATATTAATGAGAAATCATGAAGTGAACACATGAAGAACATACACTTGAAAGTTTCAATTTTATTGCTTCACATACTCAAAACAACTTCTTTCAGATTTAATGCTTTAGTCCTAACAGGTTTGGACTACACATTCTGGGAAGGAAAGATCAATTTCACAACCTTAAGACATAAGTGTAGAATTATAAAACACAGTTAAAGACTTGCATATTCAAAAGAAAGATACATAAATGAAAATAAATACAAATATGAACACAAGCTTGCAAGGTAAAATCTGTGTTGTATTCAAGATTCCAATTGAGTTACAGAAACATACATTAACTAAGAAAGGATTGATAAAAAACACTAACTCCCTTCAATGCATAATTCAAAATATCTACAAAAAGGAAAAAAAGTCTTATATATCAAAATGTGTTAGCCCCTTAGGGGTTACAAAATATCAGTCTCTGAAAAATCTCTCTCTCCTCAGATCTTTTGGATGTAATAAATGCAGGACCCTGCATGTCCTTGCTGTATATGTCAGTGGTGAGCTACTGCCTGGAGAAGCCTTCTGATCTTTCCGCAACCATTGCATTCATTTTGATCCTAGCATTGTGTCCTGTTCACACCACCCTGGTTGAACGCTTTGAATTCCCTGAGCTCACTATAGATGCGTGCTGCATTCATTTTGTTGACATCCTTCATTCTGATCAGAATACCATGGTTCGTCTTAGCTCCTCATGGTTGGTCGAGCGTATTCCACACAGGCTCTAGAGGCGGTCAAAGCTCTTTTGAAAAGAATCGCATCTCGGTGAGACACTGAAAGTGTCTTGCTGATGCAATTATGTCATCTAAAACTATCGGCATAGCATGGATATATTGATGAGAGTCGTTATTGAGCTTGAAAACTCATACTGATGTTGTCTCTGTGGTCGCCAAGACAATCGCTCATTGGTAAGACATCATACCGAGTGTACAGCCTCCTCCCGAAGTCTCCTCGATCTTGATATTACAAACCATATCGGCCAGAGTCTGCCGATGTCCCCCCGACACATTTTGCTCACCGAGCTTTGCATTCTTTGCTGAGATCCTATATCAAGTCGGTAGGACATCCACGGGTCGCTAAGACCTTTTTCTGAATTCCTTTTGTCTACCCGAGCTCACCGAGTTTCACAGAGACTCTTCCTTGGTCGCTGAGACCTTCTCTTCCTTTGGCAAGATTGCATCACCTCGGCAGGACCTTATGTCGAGCTTTAAAACTCGTAGCGACTTCTACCTTGTGGCAAAATCCCTCCCATTGGGGTGACTCTCTGCATTCGGCGAGAGTTCATTTTTCTTTGGTTGGGGAGACATTACCAACTTAGGAAGACCTCTCGCTGATACCTACATCCTTTGCCAAGACCGTTTCACCCTAACGATTGTCAGCAAGACCTCTTGTTGTCACCGAGACCACATGCCAAAGGCACATCTTATGCCGATGGTGGAAACCCTCTTTAGGCGAGACACCTATTATCAAGAATACTCCTATCGAACCCTTCTCGTGATCGCCGAGACATTCCATTCTCACTAAAACCTCTTAGTGAGCTCCTTTACTTACCCTGAAGTGCGCATTCGGTGTAACCTTCATCCTTTGGCAAGACGCTTTACCAAAGGCAATATCCTATGCCGATCCCTCTCTATTTCTTTTGGCAAGAGGCCATTAGTGTCTCCCTGAATGCATTTTACCTTACCGAGCTCCACTTTCCTTTCGCCAAGAGATCACTGAGTTAGGGAGACACCATAGCAAGGATCAAATGTTGTATCGATACCCGCTTCTATCGCTGATACCACGTGATGTCGGTAAGACATTGTGCCGAAGGCACCCACCTAAGCTAAAGAAACCATCCTCTGCCAAGTTATCCGCTTATCATCAAGACTGTCTCCATTCACCGAGACTGTATATCAAGCCCTTTGACTCTTGCCGAGCTCCATTCCATTTCAGGGGGACGTTGTGTAATCGCAGAGACATCTCAATGAGATCCCTTAGTCATACTAAGGGTCCTCTTTCCTTTGTGCCTGGGAGACCTTTTGTCGGCTAGACCTGTTCTGAAACATGCTTCCTTTTGATTATCGGGGAGACCCTATGACTTCGGCGAGACCTCCTAGCGAAGCTTGCTTGCTTTTCCGAGATCTCCTAACTTCAGTGAGACATCTTCAATCGGTGAGACCTCTTTCCAAAACCTGCACACATACGCCGAAAGGATTTTGTGTCATTTTGTCGGTGAGACCAGATGCGTTCGCTGAGACCTTGGCCGAAGAAAAGAACCTCTGCTGAACTGAAAAGCTTTTGTCACCGAGACTCTATATCGATGTCTTGCCGGTAGGGACCATATGCGAACCCCACTCGCCGTGACACTCCTGGGGTCTTGGCGACTCTGTCCTTAGAAGATTTTCATGCCAAACCTGAACAAGGCAGGCTTCTTCACTGAGTTCCCTGTGACCTAGCATCAGATTCATGAGCTTTTCCGTAGGCTGAATGCTCCATTTGGCCTCCTCGAACCTGTTAAACATGATTTTCCTTGCCTGATTAAGCCAGAGGGTGAAAATTTAGGCAACAATTCTGGCAACTTTGGCGGGATGTTTTCCTGCTAAACATGGGAACCAGTGACTGGTCTTATCCATTAGGCATGGAGTCGTTAGAAGGCTCAAAAAACAAACAAAATATCAGTCTTGCACATGGCTTCAACCTCATGAGATCTACGAGTCATAATAGGTTGCAAAAAATGAAACAAGGGAAAACGACAGAGAGAAATACCACGTTAAAACAACATTCTGGGAATGGAGCAAAATAGTAAACAAACGAACCATAGCACAAAGCACTTATTGAAAACATAAAACCTAACTAGATATGTACAAGAAAGGCACTTATCAGGCTTGAAAGTAGGGTTTAAGGTGTATCCCATTGACTGGGATAGGAAGCAAATCCCCTTCTGTCGTAGCCAACTAATAAGCATTATGCTCCTTACAGTCCTTGATTAGGAATGGACCTGTCCACATGTTATCGAACTTGGTGTGATGGCCTAGCTTACTTTTCAAAACATCCCATTTCAGCATGAGATCTCCCACCCTGAAAACTTTTTTAGTAGCCTTCTTGTCAAATGTTCTTTTCATTTGGAGCTGATGACACTCGAAAGCTTTCATTTCTCTATCCCTTGATTCTTCGAGCTCCATGAGCTCTACATACCTTACAGACATTGGGTCTTGTCCCTCAAGCATCTCCAACTGGTGAACAATGTCTAGAGCTGGAAGCTCCACAGATAGTGGCAATCTTGTCTCTTTGCCATAGACCAACATATATGGTGAGTTACCAATAGACCTCTTAGGGCTCACTTTTTCTTCCCAAAGTGCATTCTTTAAACTAACGTGCCAGGTCCTTTGATTATCCTCTATGGTTCTTTTAATAATTCTGATGAGGTTCTTATTTGTGCTCTCAGCTAGGCCATTACCTTGAGGGTAATAATTTAAAGATGTGCTCAAATGAATGCCATTCTTAATAGCCCAGTTAGTTACTCTTAGACCCATGAATGCAAGGGAATTATCAAATATGATGGAGTTAGGCACTTCAAACCTAGTGATTATATCCTCATAGAAGCTCAAAACTAAAGACTCTTTTGCTTCTTTCAAAGCTATTGCTTCTTTCCACCTTGTGAAATAGTCTATAGCTATCAACACCCAACTATGACCAGCACTGGAAGGTGGATTTATTGGTCCAATGAAATCAATGCCCCATCTCATGAAGGGTTGTTCTACTTGAATTGGGTGCAAGGGCATAGCGGACAACTTTTCCTTTCCTAAAAATAGAGCACATTTGACACATTTTCTTGCCCAAGAGTAAGCATCTTTGAACAAGCTGGGCCAATAGTAACTAGCTCTCATGATTTTCTAGGCAGTAGTTCTGGGAGTAAAGTGACCTCCTGCAGCTCCATCGTGAAACTCATGAAGCACTTTTGCAATTTGATCGTTGTGGATGCATCTCAATAGGACACCATTCGGATCTTTTTTGAAGAGAACATTATTCACCAGCACATATGGTATGGACTGCAATCTAAAGTATCTCCTTTTAGCTCTGTTTAATCCTAATGGGCATTCACCAATTTGTAAAAATTGGATCATATCTTGAACCCAATTGGTTATCCCTATTGGTACATCATCTTGAGCATTCTAAAACTCATTTGTATTAGCAAGGATAACATCCTTTTCTAGTTCACTTCCACTGCTTGACCCAGTAGCAAGTTGTTCACAGAGACCTTTGCCTCTAACCAATTTGGTGATCCTAATATCTACATCATACTCCATGACCCTAGTGATCCACCCTGCTCTTTTTTCATTCAGATCTTTATTCAAAAGAAAATCCTTCACACTTGAGTGTGCTACCATGACATGAATTTTATTATGAGAGATCAAAGGCTTGAATTTCTTTAGGCTTCTGATCACAACAAGAACATGCCTCTCTACAAAGGAGTATTTTTGTTCATAATCAACCAATCCTTGACTGAAAAAGGCTATTGGTTGTTCTAAATTCTCTTCATTTTTTTGAACCAATATTGTAGAAATGTTACTTGTGCTACCATAAGCATACAGATAAAAATCTTTAGAAAAATTGGGATTTACCAACGTAGGAGTTGCTACTAAGGCCTCCTTGACCTTTTCAAAACTATTCTTGGCATCCTTTGTCCAACTAAAAACTGTGTTTTTCTTTAACATAGTTGTCAAAGGCTGTAACAAGTTTGCAACATGGGATGAACCTTCTTAGAAAGTTGATCTGGCTGAGAAAGCTTTGTAGACCCTTCTTGTGATTAGGTAGCGGCAACTCAAGTATGGCTTTGACTCTCTCAGGATTGATAGTAATTCCTTGCTTTGACACTATGTGTCCGAATAATTTCCCTTCATGAACAACAAAGATACTCTTTTTTGGATTGAGAGAGATCCCAAACTCTCTACATTTTTCAAAAACTTTCCTAAAATGTGACACATGTTCATCAACATTCTTGGAATATACTATAATATCATCTAGGTAAATCAGTATAATCTTGTTGATGAAACTTTGAAATTCTATGTCCATGGCCCTCTGAAACGTGGCACCAGCATTGGACAAACCAAAAGGCATCCTTTTGTATGCCATGGTGCCCCATTTAGTCATAAAAGTAGTTTTAAACTGATCTTATTTAACCAGCACCTGATTATACCTTGAAGAACCATCTAATAAGGAAAATCTTTCAGAACCAACAACCTCTTGCAAGATTCGTTCCATGGAGGGCAGCGGGTAGTGGTCTTTCAAAGATGATCAGTTAAGGTCCCTAAAATCTACACAAAGTCTAATTTCACCACTTTTCTTCCTAACTGGCACAAGGTTAGAAACCCACGAAGTGTGTTTGATAGGAAAGACAATACCCCCCTCGACTAGTTTAGTCAGCTCTTTAATCATTAGGGGCTCAAGTTTAGGATTCAAGGGCCTTTGTTTCTGTCTTATTGGCTTTGCATTAGGCTCTAACTCAATTGTGTGCTGAGCAATGTGGGGATCAAACCCTTTCAAATCCGAATATTCCCAAGCAAAGAAATCATGAAATTCTTTGCATAAAGCAACAAAAGCTTGTTTATCTTCAGGTGAACAATTTTTTCCTATCTTAAGGAGCTTACCTTTGAAGATCTCCAACTCTTCATAGTGTTCTTGTTTGATTTGCAAGCCGGCTTTACCCTTTTTGAGCTGATCATCAGTACTAAAAATTGAGTCTAAGGTAACAAGGCCTTTGGGTAATTTATTTGTCTTTAGCTGTATGACTTGATCACCATACTGCTACTTGAGTTTTGCTTGATTCACCATGGAGAACTGATCTTCGAGCAGGAAAGAAAGGATTTGTTCATCACTGTCAGAGACTTTCCAGTGAATGTTGTTATCAGGAATTGATGGCCTGACCACAACCTTCACATACTGCTGCACTTTTTCTTTTCTAATGTCATTTGGAATGTCAAACTGCACCCCAATGGCTACAAGTCTATCAGCATGCTTGTTCTGATTTCTTGGAATAGATACTAAATTAAAGGAATCAAATTCCTCAAGCATGTTCCACACTCTATTTCTATAAGACTTAAGTGCGTCATTTTTAGCAACATTCAGGCCCCTTACTTGGTTAACAACTAATTCGATGTCCCCATAGACTTTCAAGCTAGTTATTCTTCTCTTCCTTGCCCACTCTAGACCTTGAACAAGGCCTTCATACTCAGCAGTGTTATTGGAGCATGCAAAGAAAAATAGAATGTAGAGTAGTACCTATCACCTTGTGGAGAAATCAACATTGCACCTCCTCCTACCCTGTTCTTACTTCTGGAACCATCGAAGAACATCTCCCAAAGTCCATTTAGTGGTTGCAACAACTGATCTGCATCTTTCTCCAAGTTTGGAATCTCTATGTCAGGCTCAAGAATGACATAGTTGCCCATACCAGCATCTTGAATGAGGTCCTCAGGACTGTCCAATACATTCTCAACTGCCCACTCATGCAGCAACATGTCAAGAATATTTTCTGATTGGAGTTCTTGAGCAGCAGCTAGTTCATTGTCAGAAAGAATGACACAATTTGTGTCTACAGCAGTAGGAACAACATTAAAGGGACTTGGGTTATATGGCTCAATGTGATCTTTACCCAATCTCTTAGATTTAATGGTAACCTTCGTTCCATATCTTGTTCTAAATAACATATCTGACCAATCAGCTGATACATAACCACCTATCTTGGTTGTAAAGTCTCTAGATAAACACAAGGAAAAGAAAGGTGGAAGGTCTATGACACATATGTCTTGAGGAACTAAAAAATTTGGACAAGCATGGAGGGTGAGATTTAAATCCTTGATAATACCCAAAGTATTAACCGAAGAACCATCGAATTGGATCACTCCCTTCTCTAAAGGTTGGTATTTTAGTCCAAGTTTGTCAGCAATCTGTTTTGGCATGACGAAGCTGCTAGCTCCACTATCTACCATACAGTTATGGACTAATTTATCACCAATAATCACTGAAACATAGAAAGGAGGTGGCTTAACTCCTTTCTCAGTCTCTATGTAAGGCCATTGATCATTTCCCTAAGAATTATTTGTTAACACAGCTCTAACCTAACCTATTGGGGAATCAAATTCATCAGACATTTTCAAACTTGACAAGGGCGACTGTAACATATCCTTTTGACCTGGGATGGATAATGAGTCCCACATGGACATTGTAACATTCATTTTTTTCATACTATCAAGGATATTATAAGGTACAATTGGATTTACTTTAGGATGTACCTTTATACCAGTATGATCAGCTTGCAGATGTAACTGCTCCTTGTCTGGGAGTTGCTGATTTCTTTGCCAAATAGGAGCCACTCGAGATGTAGATGTTTCTGTAATGGTTGCCTTTCCTTTGTCAGCCACTTGACTAAGCTCAAAAGCTCTCTTCTTTGCCCTGGTGTTAGCTGAAACTGGAGAACTATCTTCGTTCAATCCACAAAATTCCTGACCTTGCCAGTTAAGCAGGGTTATATCATTGCTAAAATGGTCCTGGTGTTGTGAAGATGCATCATTGCATGCATTCTACTATGAGCTTAAAGCATTCTGTACCATAAGTGCCTGATTGATTAGTCCATTTGAGCAAGTGGCTTGATTATGAGGTTGGTTACAAGGGTAACACCACTCATAGTCTGCTGCTAAGTTGTTTTGGATAGGAACCAGCTCCTTGGTCACACTAACAAGGGCTAGAGCATATGCCTAAAAAGGCCTTGTGTTCACACTCTGTCTTGGGCCCTGATAATTGCCCTGATACTGCTGTCTATTCCCTTGGAATTGCTGTTGCTGACCTTGGAAAGGCTGACTTGAGGCCTGATTCTACTGTTGGTAAGGCCTGGAATAGGTCTGTTGCTTTTCCAAGTTCACCAACTTGTTACCAAAACTTTGTAAGAGACTTTTGATCTCTTGTAACTCCTGTGATGAGCTTGAAGAAACACCTTCCTGTTTATCAATGGTTGGAATAGTAGCTAGCAGCGTTGGTATAGCTGGTAGAGGTGTGAAAGGAGGTATTTGCAAAGGGATGTTTGAATGAATCTTTGGAAATATAGGCATTAGAGGCCTAGGGGCGAGCTTGCCAGCTTGTATTAAGATGTTCTCAGCTCTGATTGCTATTTCAAAGGCATCTGGCAAGGACACTCCTCCCATTGACTGTATCATGACAACTATGTCGCTATTCAGAGCCCTCAAAAAATACAAAAATGTGTATTCTAGAGGTGGTCTCACCATTGTAGGGATTCTATCCTAGGTTCTCTGAAATATAAAGTTGAAATCATTCATCTGCTCTTGTGGAGCCCTCTTAATTGTAGTCAATTGCTCTAGTATAGACAAGTTGTCAAACCTGTCTTGGAATTGCTTATGCAACTTATCTCCAAATTCCTCCTATGTTGCAATTGAACTAACAAGTAAGCTCCTATACCACTGTACAACTCTTCCATTCAGTGAAGTAGCTAGTAACCTCCTTGCAATGTCCTCTTGGGTTATGTGGTGGACTCCGCATAGCGAAGCCACATCTCTCATATGTTCAATGGGAGTAGTTTGATCCTCCCCTGTAAAAATTTTTAGACTCTTCAAGGCTTCCATTGGAATATCATTGTGTTGTGCCAAGTTCAAAGGACTCCCTCCATTGAAAGCAACAAAGGGTTAATTCCTTGGAGCGGCCATTGGAGGTATCTGAATTGGATTTACTTGTATAGAAAAATGAGATCCCACTAATGGAGGAGTAGACTGAGTTCTTCTAGAGTAGATAACTATTGTTCCTCTTTTTTTTGTTGCTCTGCCTTTCCTTCTTGGTGGTGACAACTACAAATATTCAAAGGGACTTGAGCTTCCTCTCGTCTAAACTTTTCTCATAAACTGAAGAAGGCGTTGATTTCTGGAGCTCTTCCTCTTTATGGAGTCGCCAAGTATGCCAAAGGACTTCTATAAAGCCTGAAATTCACTGGATGCATACTAAACTAGTAGTTTGATCTAGTTCACTGTCCCACCGGGCATGCCAGAAACTATTGTCACCTAGAAATGCACCCTATGCAAAGTTGAAAAAAACTGAGCTTTCTAGTGAAACATTGGATCACTCCAAGGCTGTGGGTCACCTGAGATTGGAGTGAACCTCCAAAGAAGGCTGACTTCCTGTGGGTGTCACCTAAACTACTGCTTCTTTGAAGGGAAAGGGAGAATGAAAGTTCACAAAGATGGAATTAAACTTATGGTGATACACCATATTAATGAGAAATCACGAAGTGAACACGGGAAGAACATACACTTGAAAGTTTAAATTCTATTGCTTCACATACTTAGAACAACTTCTTTCAGATTTAATGCTTTAGTCCTAATAGGTTTGGACTACATACACATCCTGGGAAGGAAAGATCAATTTCACAACCTTAAGACATAAGTGCAGAATTATAAAACACAGTTAAAGACTTACATATTCAAAAGAAAGATAAAGAAATGAAAATCAATACAAATATGAACACAAGCTTCCAAGGTAAACTCTGTGTTGTATTCAGGATTCCAGTTGAGTTACATAAACATACATTAATTGAGAAAGGATTGATAAAAAACACTAACTCGCTTGAATGCATAATTCAAACTATCTACAAAAAGGAAAAAAAGCCTTATATATCAAAATCTGTCGGCCCCTTAGGGCTTACAAAATATCAGTCTCCAAAAAATATCTCTCTCCTCAGATCTTTTGGATGTAATAAGTGTAGGACCCTACGTGTCCTTGCTGTATGTGTCAGTGGAGAGCTACTACCTGGAGAAGCCTTCTGATCTTTCCGCAACCACCGCATTCATTTTGATCCTGGCATCGTGTCCTATTCAAACCACCCTGGTTGAATGATTTGAATTTCCTGAGCTCACTATAGATGCGTGCTATATTCATTCCGTTGACATCCTTCATTCTGATCAGACTACCATGGTTCATCTCAACTCCTCATGGTTTGTCGAGAGTATTCCACGCAAGCTCTGCAGGCGGTCGAAGCTCTTTTGAAAAGAATCGCATCTCGGCGAGACACTGAAATTGTCTCGTTGATGCAATTATGTCATCTAAAACTATCAGCATAGCATGGATATATCGATGAGAGTCTTTATCGAGCTTGAAAACTCATACTGATGTTGTCTCTGTTGTTGCAAAGATAATCGCTCATCGGTAAGACATCATAATGAGTGTACAACCTCCTCCTGAAGTCTCCTCGATCTTGATATTACAAACCATATTGGCCAGAGTTTGCCGATGTCACCCTGACACATTCTGCTCCACCGAGCTCTACATTCTTTGTTGAGATCCTATATCAAGTCGGTAGGACATCCACGGGTCGCTAAGACCTTTTGCCGAATTACTTTTGTCTACCCAAGCTCACCGAGCTTCGTCGAGACTCTTCCTTGGTCACTAAGACCTTCCCTTCCTTCAGCAAGACTACACTGCTTTAGCAAGACCTTATGTCGAGCTTTAAAACTTTTGGCAACTTCTACCTTTTGGAAAATTGTTTCTCGTTGGGGAGACTCTCTGCATTCAGTGAGAGCTCATTTTTCTTCAGTCGAGGAGACATTACCAACTCAGGAAGACCTCTCACTGATACCTGCATCCTTTTCTGAGACTGTTTCACCCTGACGATTGTCAGCGAGACCTCTTGTTGTTGCTGAGACCACATGCCAAAGGCACATCTTATGCCGATGGTGGAAACCCTCTTTAGGTGAGACACCTATTATCGGGAAGACTCCTACCGAACCCTTCTCGTGATTGCCAAGACATTCCATTCTCGCTAAAACCTCTTAGTGAGCTCCTCTACTTACCCCAGAGTGCCTAGTCGGTGTAACCTTCATCCTTCGGCAAGACGCTTTACCGAAGGCAATATCCTATGCCAAGCCCTCTCTATTTTTTTGGCAAGAGGCCATTAGTGTCTCCCTGAATGCATTTTACCTTACTGAGCTCCGCTTTCCTTTGGCCAAGAGATCACTGAGTCGGGGAGACACCATAGCGAGGATCAAATGTTGTATCGATACCCGCTTCTATTGCTGAGACCACATGATGTTGATAAGACATCGTGCCAAAGGCACCCAACTAAGCCGAAGAAACCATCCTCCGCCAAGTTGTCCGCTTATCAGCAAGACCATCTCCATTTGTCGAGACTCTATATTGAGCCCTTTGACTCTTACCGACCTCCATTTTATTTCGGGGGGGCCTTGTGTAATCGATGAGACATCTCAGCGAGATCCGTTAATCATACCGAGGGCCCTCTTTCCTTTGTGCTAGGGAGACCTTTTGTCGGCCAAACCTATCTCGAAACATGCTTCCTTTTGATTATCGGGGAGACCCTATGACTTTGGTGAGACCTCCTAGCGAAGCTCACTTGCTTTGCCGAGATCTCCTAACTTTGGTGAGACATCTTTGATTGGTGAGACCTCTTTCTAAAACCTGCACACATACACCGAAAGGATCTTGTGTCGTTTTGTTAGCGAGACCCGATGCGTTTGCTGAGACCTTGGCCAAAGAAAATAACCTCCGCCGAACTGAAAACCTTTTGTCACCGAGACTCTATATCGATGTCTTGCCAATAGGGACCATATGCGAACCCCACTCACTGTGACACTCCTGGGGTCTTGGCGATTCTGTCCTTAGAATATTTTCATGCCGAACCTAAACAAGGCAGGCTTCTTCACCGAGTTCCCCATGACCTAGCATCAAATTCATGACCTTTTCCCTAGGATGAATGCTCCATTTGGCCTTCTCAAACTTGTTAAACATGATTTTCCTTGCCCGATTGAGCCAGAGGGTGAAAATTTAGGCAACACTCCCCTAATTTTTCCATTCCAAGATCAAAAGTTGAACCTATACAAGTAGATGTCAACCCTAAACTCTTTAGTGATAATTGGGGCTCATTATATTTTATGCCTCCTTTCAATAAGGAAAATAAAATATCATCCTCATGGTCCAGAGATTCATTACAAATGATTCATTTTCAGATGAAAGTTCTATTAATAATTGGGGTTTCACACATTCCTTTATGGAAGAGTGTGAAATCTCACAACCTAAACCAAAACAACCTTGTTTTTCATATGCTCAACTTGGTTCTATGTCAACAACATTACCCCATGATAGCAATGGGGGCTATTTAACTCTCATCCCTCATGAGGGGACAATGCATAACTTTAAAAAGGATTTGTGTTCTTGTGAGGAATCTAATCCTTCTCAGAAGCACAAACCCCCTTCATCTAAATTGAAATATTGTTATGGTATTGGATACAATCTCCCTCCTACACATGGATACAATGAACACATGAAGCAAACTGACATACCATACTCTTTCAAGAAAGATCTAGGTTTACCTCCCTTATCTCCATTTTCATCTAAAGCCTTATCATTTAGTGTTTGTATGACATCATGCACAAATAAAGGAACATATTCTACTATTAATCAAGAGGGTATTTGGCAAGACTCCTCCAAGATCACTTGATATCTCTCCCTCCAAGAACATGAAAGAAATTTCACTACAAGAATTCATTTTGTGCATATCATAGAGTTCATGGTCATTCTACTAATGAAAGTAAGGCTCTAAGAAACAAAATTCAACATCTCAAGGAGTGTGGTGCTCTTGTGTTGAAGTGCTCACCTAATTCCTCTAATTGATACAAATACTTTCCTCCTATTCAGTGTAATGTCCCCGTTTTAGCCTAATGTTTTATGTGGATGGTTTAGCCTATTCCTAATCCTCGTAGGCTAATGTGCATGCTTAGGGGGTCTTCTTCGGGAAATTACCTAGTCAATGGTTGGCTTCTTCTCCTAGATGTAGTAGTTATAAGGGAATTTCCTATGTTATGTTGAATGCTGGAAAACATAATGTGTTATCTGAATGCTGGGAAACCAATTGCTTTTCCATCATGTTTGCACTTAATGAATTCTAAAGTGGTATTCTAATATAATTATAAAGTCCAAATAAAATAATAATTATTAATGATTTATTAGAATATTCTAGATGGGATGACCTCAAGAGAAGAAAATTATATTAAGAGGGGGTGGGCTTTGCTTCTAATCATCTAGAACATTTTGATATTTTCTTGATATGATTGTTGTGGAGAAGCCTTGGGTTTCTACAATTTGACATTGAGATCTTTGGGAATGATCACTCCCATTGATTTGCATAACTAAGGTAGTAAAATATCTACTGAAGGGTTGTAACCATTTGAGTGAGTGATATTTTAGTCATTCACATTGCTACAATTTTGTGGTGAAGGGCCAAAATTGTGATGATTCGATTTAGGAGATTGGAGATATTCGCATTGTTTGATTGCATTAATAAAGAAGGATGATTTTTGGTGTTGTTGTTTGTCATTTACACTCATTTTGTTGCAATCTTGGAACCCATTATTTTTCTTGTGGTGGTCTCATAATCCATCAATTTCTCATGGGTAATAGTTCACTCCAAATCTGGGAGCTAGGTGATCATTCTTAGCATGAAAGAGCATCAATAATAGCTACCAAATTTTTTAGTTTGACTTAGCATCAAGAAAATAGGGAAAACACTTTTCTAGGAGGGTGATTTTGATCAAGGAAGGACAATAAAATCTGATTAAATTCAAGAGGCATCACTGGAAAGCTAGGAGACAAGGTGCTACATCATTGAGGGAAAAATCATCTTAAGCAAGGGGAATCAAATTTCTTTGTGTTGGCAGCCATGTTATACCACGTTCAAAATTAAGTAGCTGCATTACATTTAGAGTCATATTTTCATAGAGGAATCATTGGCATCTTAGTAATATAATTGTAGTCATAATATCATAATCAAACTTCTCATATGTGTAACTGTTGTAGGTGATTATTTATATCATATTTGGCATTGTATTGAGCATTCATTGTTAAGCCAAGAGTCTTGATTAATTCATGTTAGCATTGTAAATAATTTGTCAATCAATAGAGGAGAAATAGGTTGTGTTTCAATTGTTTGATGTAATGTTCATATTAATAATGCTCTTGATTATCATACTAGTTGGCATGCCAAGTGTTTGAAAAATGTCAATTGGCTATAGGTGCACATTCTTCATATAGAATTCACATATATGCATTCAAAAGGACAAAAAGAATTGCATTTTCATTTTAGTTCCTTGGATAGAGATCTTAATAATCATTTGAAGGAATTTAAATCACATTTGACACCATTTCAAGCAATTATAATTAGACTAAAACATAGAAACATCAATTACATTCTTTGCATACAAGGTGTTTGACAATATTCCTTAAGTCATAAATAAGCAAGTTAAGGTTAGTTTGAGAATGGATGTTACAGTGGTATAAAATCTTTGATCCTGCCATCCTAGAGGGTTAAAATCTTTTCATGCAGCCACAAGAAGTTGGGTCACACAGGTATTACAGATGCCTAAGGGTAGTACAACAAATAAATTAGATTGCTAATATACAACAAGTCACAATGGGAGATAGAGGAAATGGTGGTCCAACCAAAAATGGAAGAAGAAATTGGGGACATAATGAGGATCAAGAAGACTATTAGATTCTTAGGCAATTAGCAATAGGGAAGCAACATGTAGCAGTTGCTATTTAGGCACTTATGACAAATTTGTAACAAATGAATACTCAAGGAAGACAAAACTAGGTACTTGATGATGACAGGGGTGTGGTTGGAACACCTAGGGCACAATGAGCACACTCTCATACAACAAATAGACCTACATGTCCTACTTTCTTTAGAAATGAAGGGGACGAGGAAAATTTTGAAGAAGAAGGTGAGATCAGGTTTGCTAATAATGTTATGGAATCAAATGATGAATGGGAAATGTTGACACCAGAGGTTAGGGAGTGCATAAGGTTTGATAGGTTTATAAGTCAAAGAAGAGAACATTGGAGATTGACACAAGACCAAAGACCAAGAAATCAAAATAGGGAATTGAAGAAAGCCACCAACAAACTCACATTACCTACATTTGATGGAAGTTGTAAGAGTACAACACAAGCTTGGTTCACAAGTTAGACACTTTCTTGAACCTCCTTCCTATGATAGAGGTGGATGCAATCAAGTATGTCACCTTACACTTGGAGGGAGTAGCACATGATTGGTGGTACCATGGGATGGTCACATTGCAACATAATCACATCACCTCTTACCAAGAGTTTGTTGATAGGTTGGTTGAGTGATTTGATAAGAAAGATCTTGAATCATACTTTATAGACTTGGCTCAACTCAAGCAGATTAGGAGTTTGGAGGCTTACATAGGTGACTTTTAAAAGTTATCAGTAATGGTTTCCAACATATCAGAATTAAGATTGTTAATGATGTTTATTGAGGGCTTGTTGGAGCCAATGAGAGGATGGATTACAAAATTTGATCCCCCTTCACTACAGATGGATATGAAGAAGGATAGAAGTATGGAGTTCGCAGCCCCAAAAAGAAAGAGTTCACATAAGGATGTTCCTTCTACTAGCAATGAGATTCCTCAATAATTTGTTGATAAGAAAAACAAATCAGGAACCATGGTGGATGAGGAGTCATGTGAGGAGTTAAGGAAAAATAAATTGTGCTATTGGTGCAAGGAACCATATAACAGGGATCATGATTTCCCTTTGATACCTAAGGGAAAGGAAAATCGTATTATGTGGGCATATTACGAGGACTCCAATTCTTAAAATGTAGATCAACAAGTTGACACATGGGTTGATTAGGATGGGAATTTGGCTCCTTTGGTATTCCTTGCTAATGTATAGGATGAGACAACATTCAGATTCAGAGGAACAATCAAGGGACAATGTTGCATTGCCATGCTTGAAATAGGAGTAACACATAACTTTATTGACTAGCTAGATGTAGACTACAGACCAAGGATTTTGATGGATTCAGAGTCCGAGTTGCTAATAGATATACCCTCACGTGCACTAGATGGGTTAATAATCTCACTTTGTTGTTGAATGGTTATGAGTTATGGATTGATTTCTATATGGTCAACATGGCTGAGATGGATATAGTGTTGGGCATGAAATAGCTCCAAGACATAGGAGAATTTACCCTCAACGTACCTAAAATGGAAATAAATTTGAGATTGATGGTAGGAAATATGTGTTGAGGGGAATTTCATATGGGAGCTTGCATTCTATCTCTTTTGGTAGGGGTTTGGAAAAGAAGAGAGAGAAGGAGGTAGTTCAAGAGAGGGAGCATGCGATGATCTACAATCCATTGTTCAATATTGATGCTACATGGTCATATGATAATCCACTTTTCGAGCTTGATGTTGATCACTCTCTTGACTCCAATTCTAAGATGAGTATTGATTGTAGCATTTGGGATCCTTCCAGTGCATCTAGATTTCAAACAAGACTCAGAGAGGAGATTTCAGAGGTGTACATGGTGAGGAGTGCATACAACTTTACATTTGTTCCTCATGTACATGACTTATTTCAAATGCACAACTCAATGGTGCATGTGGTAGATAGTTTGTGTGATAGTCTACCTTGTGTAGAGATTGGAAGCAAATACAGTCAATCTTTTGACTTGCTTCCTTTTGAGGCTCATACTTCTATGACACCTGATAGTGAGATTGTGATGATTCAAAAGGTTCAATTAGATGTGTTGGTGTTATAGGACTTGTTTGGTGATAGCAGAGACATTACAAAGATCTTCCCTTGGGATCCAGGTGGGGAAGAGTTGCCTTTGCAATCGAGATTGCTTGGTGACAAGAAATTTCAGGGAGGGCGGGTTGTAATGTCTCTTTTCTATCCTGATGTTTTTTGTGGATATTTTATCCTATTCCTAACCCTTTTAGGCTAATGGGCATGGTTATGGGGTCTTCTTTGAGCAGTTACCTAGTCAATGGTTGGCTTCTTCTCCTAGATTTAGTAGTTATAAGGGGTGGTGCAGGGGCACCAAGGACAATACATGTAAATGAGGTCTTAAGTTAGGATTTAAGTTTTTTATCAATGTAATAAGGTCTAGTAGACCATTTTCAATGTCTTAGGTGTCTAGGAGGTCTAAAATAGAAAAACTACAAAGTAATGTAAAAGTTGTCAAATGGGTGTACTTGCAAAAAATGCAAAGAGTGCAAAAATGGGAGATGAAGGGTCTAGTAGGTGAAAATTCAGTTAGAGTCATTTGGTTTGAGTTGTTTATGGTTTTTAATGCATAAATAAGCCTCCTTGACTTCAAGACACAGGTGGTGGAAGATGAATTTGAAGTTTGAAATGAAGAAATCCTTAATTTCTCTATTTTCCACACCTTTACTCCTATTTTGATGCTTTGTATGGAAGGAATAGACCTCTCCATGATCGGAGACCAATTGGATAAGATATTTTTTTGAGTTTACTTCATATTGTAATTTGTTTCATTCATTTTCATCAAATATGGAGGAATATATTGTATTTTTATTGTAGACAGGTTTGTAACCCTCCTAGGGTAAACAATGGGTTGAAAAAAATTATGAATCTCTTGATCTAACTAGTGGAATGGTGTAAAAACTTGCAAAATGTTTCATTTTTATTTATACTCTCATATTCCAAGATTGCAGGTTGTGAAGATTTCATTTCCTAATGATAAATTGACGCCCTAGGGACTAAATTTCATGTGTTTCAGACTGTCAATGGTAGAGAATGGTAAAGAATGAATGTTTTGATTGATGAGCTATGTTTTTTCTCATGGGTAAGAACATTTGAATATGGTGTTATAGTTTTTGGAAATTTTGTTAAGTCAATATTTATCAAAATTTGCAAGTGTTAGTCCTTCTTACCCTCAATATTGTTTGGTAGACTGTGATAGTCCTATATAAGTCTATGTGTGACATGTTTATACTGAATGGAATTAAAACACTTTTTAAGGTTGCTTATTAAAGTGTCATGAATAGCCTTAAAGAAAAGAATGAGTCTCTCTTGATGTGTTGATAGAGAGGTTAAAAGTGATCAGTTTCAAGAAGCCTTAAGAGGCCTAATTAACAATGTGATAGCCTTCACTTAGGAGTGTTGTTACAAAACAAAGATATCTAATTCTTTAATATGTTTATAGAAGATAAAAAAAGGTATTCTAATATGTTTCTACATTTGGTGTATCTAGTCAGACCTGAGAATTGTTAATGACAGTCACCAAGGAAGATTGTATGAATGAGGAATCAAGTTGCTAAGTTGTGATTTTGGTGAATGTGCACCATAGAAAAATGGCCCCTTGTCATTTTCATGGTCTTTTACGCTTTTATTCATGATTCTTGGTCCATTTTTCTCTAAATTAATGTTACAATGTGGCTTGAATATTCATATTAGGTCCTTAAAATTCAAATTATGA
Source organism: Sequoia sempervirens (assembly GCA_007258455.2). Classification (NCBI taxonomy): domain Eukaryota; kingdom Viridiplantae; phylum Streptophyta; class Pinopsida; order Cupressales; family Cupressaceae; genus Sequoia; species Sequoia sempervirens. The sequence goes on from VDFB02379711.1 coordinate 60,858,572, forward strand.
TGTCTTGTGATAGTGTTTGAAGTGTTGTAAAACATTTCTACACTTTTCCAGACTCTATTTAATATAATTCACCTAAAAATAACCTTTTTATTCATCATCAAGTCCTATTTTTAAGTGTTGTAAAGTCTTGTAACAAAGATTCATGCTTTTCTAAGCTTAATTTCACTATTTACACCTTTCTTATGTCTTTTATGACCTTTTATGCCCTTATAAGGCTTAATTAAGTGTATTTTTGAATATAAATCTGACACACAACATTAAATGCAAGATAATTACCAACACCCACTTTCAAGTCCAATGTGGGACCCATTCACCATGGGTGGTGAGTGAGTCCTTGGATCTAAATTCAAAATATTTTAAATTTTCTTTCGAGTTTTTGTTTAAAATCACCTTATGTCGGTCTATGATGAGACATTATTAGGTTATTAAGGAAAATGTGTGTATAAATAGGTGTTTTTACATCCATTCTAACCCCCATTCATTCAAGCATTCATCAAATTCACTTATTCACTCAATCATTCAATCATCAAGCATTTTGCATCATTGAATCAAGCAATTGTCAAGTATTGTGGAGCAACCATTGCATTATCTTTAGATTTATTCAACAAGGGCTTGATAAGTTGATAGAACTTGCATGTTATTTATTTATCACTCTCTTTCATTTCATTATTTCATTAAGGGTTTGATTACCAAAGTGGGATTTGACCAAGGAAAATCCCTATAACCTAACCCTTAACCATTTTTCCCCTTTTGCATGTGTGTTTGCAAACTTGTGTATGCAGATTTCACAAGTATTTGGGTGTTGAAAAGTGGAAAAGAAGTAAAAAAATTGTTTCAAGTCAACTATATCATATTTCAAGCTTGGAGAAGACATTTTGTCCATTTTCTATAGATTTGACTTCGGCAACCCGACAAGTAGACAACCACAAATATGGTGCTATAGAATTGGTCCCTCATTTCTTAGAATTTTGGGAGAGGAATAATTCACTATTAGTGGTGAATGAGTCCCACCTTAAGGCTGGAAATTCAGATTTTGTTAGATTCCAAATCCTGATACTTAGAAACTAGCTCTCAACAAGTTTTCATTAGAAGCAGGACTGATTCACCATCAGTGGCGAATGAGTCCCACTAGTGATTTTCAGTGATTTTTTTGAACCTCAAAAATATTCTAGAATCTCCATCAGACATCCAAGTGCACTTTGTTTCATTCTTTTACCTTTCTGTTAGACTTGCATTTACTCATGTTTATTTCATGTTTCCAATCATCACTATGTTTTCCAACATTGCATAGTTCTTAAGTTTTGCTTTCATAATCATTGAAAAAGTTCTTTTAGTTGCACTTAGATCATCTTATTTACTCAAAATAACATCATATATTGCATTATTTGAGTGAACTTGTTAGATTCCCTTGAGTAGGGTTTTTCTCTCTCCTTTTAGGTGGAACATCCTAAGATTGAAAGAGTAGTTTATAAGCCCTACCCAAAAATCTACAGTTCAGAATGATTAGTGGATCTTCTCAAAGTTTGTTGAAGGTTGTAGATGCTCTGCATCAAGGGGGTTTCCTATGTTATGCCAAATGTTGGAAAAAATAAATTGTTATCCGGATGTTGGGAAACCAATTGTTTTTTTTTCCACCATGTTTGCACTTAATGAATTCTAAAGTGGTATTCTAAAATAATTATAAAGTGAAAATAAAATAATAATTATTAATGATTTATTAGAAGATTCTAGATGGGATGATCTCAAGACAAGAAAATAATATTAAGAGGGGGCGGGGTTTGCTTCTAGTCATCCAAGAAATTTTGATATTTGCTTGATATGATCGTTGTGGAGAAGCCTTGGGTTTCTGCAGTTAGACATTAAGATCTTTGGGAATGATCACTCCCATCGATTTGCATAACTTCAAGGTAGTGAAATATCTATTGAAGGGTTGCAACCATTTAAGTGAGTGATATTTTAGTCATTCACATTGCTACAATTTTGTGGCCAAGGGCCAAAATTGTGATAATTCTATTTAGGAGATTGGAGATATTGGCATTGTTTGATTGCACTAATAAAGAAGGACAATTTTTGGTGTTGTTGTTCGTCATTTACTGTAATTTTGCTGCAATCTTGTAGCCTGCAATTTTGCTTATAGAGGTCTCATACTCCATCACTTTCTCCTAGGTAATGGTTCACTCTAATGCTAGGAGCTAGGCGATCATTCTTGGCATGAAAGAGCATCAATAACAACTGCCATTATTTTTAGTTTGACTCAGCATCAAGAAAACAGGGGTCGCAATATTCTAGGAGGGTGATTTTGATCAAGGAAGTCCAATTAAATCTAATTAAATTGAAGAGGCATCACTGGATAGTTAGGAGACAAGGTGTTACATCACTGAGGAAAAAGGCATCTTGAGCAAGGGGAATCAAATTTCTTTGTGTTGGCAGCCATGTTATACCAAGTTCTTCATTAAGTGGTTGCATTGCATTTAGAGTCATGTTTTCATAGAGGAATCATTGACATCTTAGTAATATAATTGCAGTCATAATATCATAATTAGACTTCTCATATGTGTAGCTACTATAGGTGATCATTTATACCAGATTTGGCATTTTATTGAGTATTCATTGTTAAGCCAAGAGTCTTTGTTAATTCATTTCAGCATTGTAATTAAGTTGTCAATCAATAGAGGAGAAATAAGTTGCATGCCAATTGTTTGATGTAATGTTCATATTAATAATGCTCTTGATTATCATAATATTTTGCATGCCAAGTGTTTGACAAAATGTCAATTGGCTATAGGTGCACATTCTTCATATATAATTCATGTATATGCATTCAAAAATACAAAAAGAATTGCATTTTCATTTTAGTTCCTTGCCTAGACATCTTAGTAATCATTTGAAGGAATTTAAATCACATTTGACACCATTTCAAGAAATTATAATTAGACTGAAACATAGAAACAAGTACATTCTTTGCATGCAAGGTGTTTGAAAATATTCCTTGAGTTATAAATTAGCAAGTTAAGGTCATTTTGAGCAAGGGATGTTACATTCGGCTCATCCTTGTCCTACACTAAGTGGGGGCTAGGGGTTAGATATGCTTTTCCAATGGTATGTCACTTTTCATTGTCTCTTTTGGCTAGTTGATTTCCTTTCATGTACATATAAGAGAAAGCTTGGGATGTGGACAACATGCCTTAATTTTACTCACATGCAACTTACTTATTCATGATATAGTTCGATTCAGAAACATATGACTTTGCATATGGATTTCTAAATAAGCTCTCATGTCTTCTTCTGCTTTAAAGCAATTTCTCATAATAATGATGTTAGCAACTACTTTAAAGTGGGGGCATACATCAACACTCATGTTTCATTGTGTGATTTTCTTTATTCTTGTGATGTGTCCTTTTCTTTGTGGCTTCATTGGGCTTGATATCATTCAAGAGCATGATATTTCTTTGACTTCTCCTCCCTTGGAGACATTAGGCACAATGTTCCCTAAGAAGAGACCCTACATGAACTAAGAAAAACCCCTTTGAAAATACCTTACACTCTTATGTACAACAATTGTTATATGGCCACCTTACATAACACAACTTGCATGCCTATCGAGTCATCCTGTTTGTTCATGAGTTCCAAGAATACAACGCTTTTCTTGCCTCACAAAGCTTGAAGTTTATTTTTGTGTGGCATCTTATCAAATTTATCAAGAGGTATAACTTTGGCATGGCTCGATAGGAAGCTGATTCAAGGAATGACTTTCTCTTAGCCACTCACATGTGTGTGGTCGACACATACTAGTCGTGTTGGTATTTGTTTCACCCTCTTGGATTACTTACCTCACAGAAAACCAAGAGTTTCATTGCCTCAGAGTTAGTGTACATTTTTAGATGAACAACTTAGATCTAATCCACATCGTGTTGGACAAATGATTAAAGCTTGATCCACCTCATTTTTATCTAGAATTTCTTTTTTTTCTCTTAGTTATTGACATTGCATGTTTGCGTATCTTGTCTTGCTACAAATCTTGCACCTTGTGTGTGTCCTTTTATGCTTATGTTAGTTTGACTTATGCTCTTGGATCCTAGGGGCTTGACCAGCTCCTTGATCTTTGTTATCCTAGACCATCCATATCGGTACACTTGGACCCCTCTTGAATGTCTACTTTAGTGTGAGTTTGAAGCAAGTTCATCCTCTCACTAAAGCGGGGACTAAATGTGACAATGAAAAAAGTATTCCTTCACCCTTTCCTTGCTTGACTTGGGAATTATTAAAGATAAATTAGACTTGATATCCCATTGATCTAGTGTTGTGATGAGCTTTACACATCCAAATTAGGTCTTGGGCCCTTCTAAGCTAAATACACTTAACTTTTCCCTAATTTAATGTTCTAAAGTGTATTTATTTACACCTTCAAATTAAATTTAGGAGGCTTGTAAATTAAATGGACCTCATCTAGTTTTGTAATGTGTTTTACACATTCACATGGGATATAAGGCCCTTTTAAGCTAATAGACCAAATTTTTCCTTAATTTAGTGTTGTAAAGTGTATTTATTTACACTTTCTCATTGGATTTTGGGCCTGCTTACATTTATGACCTTAATATCATCATTAATAGGCCCCTATGACCCCATATTATGTATCCCGAGGCATATTTTAATCAAAATCCTGACAATATCAACAAATAATCTTAATTTATGCACTCGCTGACACTTTAGCATTCAAAATAGGCCCTGTGGGACCCATTCGCCACTTTGAAAAAATGAGTCCCATCTAGGTGGGTCCCATTTTGCACAGATGGCTAATGAGTCCCATTTTACTTATTTTTGAGGTTTTGAGTGAAAATTTTGGGTTTTAAGTTTAAATTTCTTCTGTGTTGTCCTTGGGGATCTAATAAAAAGTCATTTGAGTGCATTTCCTATATAAACAAGATTTCAAATCATTATTTAACATAAGCCTACATGATATCAAGGCAAGCAAGCAAGAGTTAAGCATTCGAAGTCTTCACAAGGTCATCAAGATAGCTTTCAAAATCAATTTTAAGACATTCAAGAGAAGAATGCTTCATAAATTGTTAGAACAATTCAAGATCCATCGTCATGTCAAGTATATCAAGCATCAAGCAAGTTATTGAGCTAGTGTTGTGATGTAGCATTAAGGATCCAAGATCAAGCAGTTCTCTACTCCTATTGTCAAGATCAAGTTCTACATCCTTCATGACCATTTCATGTTGAGTTACATATTTACAAGACATCATTTAGAAGACATCATTCAAGGTATCATCATTCATATTTCATATCTTATGTTCATGTTTCTTGTCCTTGTTTGATTGTTTCATCATTTGGTTTGATTAAATGTAAAAGAGGTTTGACCAAGTCAAACCCCTATTCACTAACAATCAACAAGTTTTCTCCTTTTTCCATGTGTGATTATACATCTAGGTTTCTTAGAGCTTTAAAGATCATTGAGTATTAGGTTACAAGAATGTTGGAGTTGTCTCCCCCTTTGCAAGGTCATAATCTTCACTAAAAGGTCATCTATAGCCCCGAAATTAGAGTTTCGGATCTGTAACATAGAGGAGTAGATTGAGCAGACTGAGAAGAGTAGAATTAGACCTTGAAGTTCTGAAACATCAAAAATGGCAAGTGGCGAATGATTCCCACTATAGGTTTTTTTCAAAGATCTTTGTAGATGCAAATACCCTTTTTCTTGAAACTTGCTCCTATGTAGAAATCTAGAACTGGGACTCATTCGCCATTCTTGACTGATTCGCCTAGAATAGCGAATGAGTCCCAATAGGCCAAAATTTTAGGATTTATAGAATTTCCAGTCTCCATTCAAGTCTCTACAAGTTTCTAGGTGCACACATTCTGTTTTGAAACTTTCTATTTCAGTTTATACACTTTTCTAAGTCATTTTGTAGGTCATTGCATCAAACTAGGGTTTAGTGTTGCATCTTATATTGCATTAGTCTTTTCAAATTCTTACTTGGTGGTGAACCCCTCTTGTAATTTGAAATCATATCCTAGGATACCTTATTGTTAGATCTCTCCCTTCATTCTTTATTTGATTGAGATCTCTAAGGTGTCCTTGAGTGTAGCAAGTGTGAAATAGGAACCCTATCCTTGTGTTTATGCCTCAAATGTGGGGAGTACTATTTTTGTGACTACAACAATACCTTTTCCTATGATCTGAATATAATCACCATTACCAAACCACACTAAACAACATCACATTATTCAAATTTGATAAAGTTTCTTTTATCCCCTATCATGTGCTGAGAGCATCCACTCTCTACAACCCACAACTCTTTCTTCTTGGCATATAAGGTTGTTTGATCAAGCATATTTCTTGTCTTTACATTAACCCTCTTTGGCTTCCAAATTAACTTTCTTTTATCAGCATTTGTCTTAGAAAGAGTGTTAGTTTTCTTTTGTTTTATCTGAAATATTTTTTCATTATGATAGCTTCAGCTCCTTTTAGACATAACCTTACATTCACTTTCCTTATGCCCATATTGTTTAAAGTAGAAGCAATAGCCAAAGAAATGAAAATTACTTCTAAATGGAATATACCTTTCCCCAACTGATGGTTTCTTAAACTCTTAATTTGTCACATTGGCATGTTGAGGTTCATCACAATGAGAGCATTAGCCTTCCATAAACCCTAGATTAGTTTTATCTTTATGGTATGTTTGTTTACCTATAAGATCTACCAGTTTGTTAATGCTATTAGACATGTCAAGCTCTTTCCTCAAGTCAACAAATTTTTCCTCTAAAGTGCAACATTCTTTTTCTTTGATTTCTAATTGCATTTTAGTATCTTCTAAATTTTCAATTTGAAGTTTCAGATCAGAAATTTGTTTTTCAAAATTATTCACCTTATTTACTAGGTTTTCAATGTCTATTTTAATATGATTCTTTTGTATCATAGCCTCCTTTTTGAGTTTCTTAATTTCTCCTAGAGCACTTCTCAACTCACCCTCAAAATCCACCTTAGGTTTAGATTGATCAACAGTATTTTCATTTTGATTCTGATTTAGACTAATGATTTTCATAAACAAGGTTTCTTCTCCTTCTTTAATGGATGCATCTGTACCACTGTCTGTTAGATCAATTTCTTTAATGAATAGGCTCTTCTTCTTTTTGAAAACATTTTTTTTTTAAGTTATTTTGTTTCTTTCTTCCCTGCCTCCTATTATCTTCTTCATCACTTTCATATTTTTGTTAGGGCATTGAGCAACATAATGCCCATTAAAACATTTAAAAGGGAGGGGTATGTGTAGGATCATGATGGGCCAAAATGTGGTGATATGATGGGTATGTGTAGGGTATGTGGCTGATGATTCTTTACCAAAAATTGATGAAACAAAAAGGGTTTTAAAAGAAGATTCTTAGATTTATACCAATATAAATTACACTTTACTTTGAATTTAATAACTAATTATTATTCATTTTCTATTTGAATTACGAGTAAAGTCTTGATTGATAAGTTGATTGAAAAACATCTATAGCTTTCAAACAGTATCACATTTTTTGAATCCAAAATATTCATCAGATTCTATGATTTGCATACTATAGGATTAAAAAAATGAATTTCATAAAGTTTTGACCAAGTTAAGGTTGTCAGACATATGAGTTTTTATATTTTTTAAAAGTTGTAATAAAAAATTCATAAGGAATTATTTACTTGGAAAAAAATTACAAAAAAATATGCATCACATCGAGACATGAGTCCTCTACTTATATCTAAAATATTAGAAAAAAATATTATCATTTTATTGTGGTTAGGGTGGTCAGACAAACACCTACTTCTTATTTTTTCCCTAAAATTTATGTACTACTGCATTGAAATTTCAAATTTTCACCAAATAGATTTAAAAAAAAATCCTAGCAATTTAGAAACTACATTCAATTTGCTATAGATTCTATTCTTACATATTTTTGAAATAATATAGATAACTTATTCAAATTTTTACGTCAAGTTGTCTAACTCTAATTTTTTTGAATTTTTTCGTCACTTAAGGGCCAGTTTTTTCCATGATGATCCTACACATACCTGTAGCTTCCCTTTATACCAACCTAATCCTCTCTTCAGTTTGATCACATGTATAGACTCATTGTCATCTAGTTTCTATGAATGGATTTGAAACCATTTACAAAAGTTTTTGAATGGACCTAAAACCATCAAGTTTTAAGGGAACCTGAAACCCACACCAAGAAGAACAAGCTACCCAAAAGAAAGAAACAAAAACATCCAGCAGCGAAACAGGGACCCAGCATGCCAGCAACCAACCAAAAGCTAGCAGGTTGCCTAGAAAAGAACCAAGATTCTACATGAATCTTCACTTTATTGGTTTTGACGGGACCAACAACCCACTACAATCCATTGGTTTTGACAAGACCAACAACCCATAATCAAGTTTTGGTAGGGTCCTTAAACCCAAGAGAGAAGCCTACAACAACCAGGCCATAACAAGCCAACCACTCAAGTAGATAGGTCTCACCATACCAGTGGAAAAAAAAACTAATTCATAGGTCTGCAGAAGCAAAGCCCCAAAAGTAGACAAAACTTTGCCCAGCAACAAACCCTCTCCCCCTCTATAGGAGAGGTCATCACAAGAACATGAGGCTCCAAATGTTTTCCATAAAATCCAATTTCTCTCCACCTCTATAGGAGACAAAACCTAGCTCAACCAACCCACCACAGCCACAACACTCATGCAAACCACCATTCCACCTCAATAGAAATGGGAACCCCCTCAATGGGATCATATTTAGGTGTCAGTGACCTTAAGACCTTTTTAACAACTTATTCTTCTAAAGTTTCACCAAGAACACAAATTAAGTTTACAATTTATTAAACTCTTAGAAGGTAATCAACTACCTTCTCTTCCTTAGTCATGTTTAGGCCTTCAAAATTGGCTCTAAAAGTTTATAATTTAGCCTCTTTAACTTTTTCATCACCCTCATAAATACTAGATAGGTTATCCCAGATAGACTTTGCACTTTTATAGTCCATAATTTTAACCATCACATCATTAGTCAATCCATAACAAATAGCATCTACAACCCTAGCATCACATTCATAGGAATTTTTCTTGGTTGCAATAGAGGGTGTTGTTGTGGCAGTGTACTCAGTTTAAATTGTGTGCCAAACTTCATAACCTAGAGAAGTTATATGATGTTGCATTCTATATCTCCAAAAAGAATAGCCAATACCATCAAATAGTGGTGCTTTGGAAGCAAAAAGACCTTCCTAATTTTCCATGGCAAGAACTCCACTAGGAATCCCCTAAGTAAATTTTTTTGGCAAGGGTATTGCTTTGATACCACTTGTTGGAGTACAAGAAACACTGAGAGGGAGGGTGAATCAATTTTTTAATAACCAAACGCAAATTCTATTGTTTTCCAAAATGCAAAACTTGTTTATAATTATGAAAAGTTTAGTTTCAAGAATGTACTCAAATGTAATAGCTAATATCATAATTTTAAACCACATGAAAAACTCAAAAGAGACATGTAACACAAAAGAACCATAACACAATATTTTCATGAGTGGAAAACCCTCATAGGGATTAAAAAAACTCAATAAAATGCCTCACTAGTGTGGACGTGAAAAAGTATCCCTTTTTTCTTGCTTGATTTGGGAATAGTTCATGAAAAATTGGACTTAATGAGGCCTTGATTTGGTGTTGTGAGGTGTTTTACACATCCACACTGGGTCTTGGACCCTTGAAAACTAAATAAAATGCATTTAACAATGTCAAGATGTAAAGGTGTTGTAAAGTGTTGTAAAAGAATTTCACGCCTCTCTAGACTTAATGGACCCATCTTTCCCTAATTCAACATTGCAAAATGTATTTAAATGCATTCTCACATCAATCTAGAAGGCTTGTAAATTGAATTTGACTCTAATCTAGTGTTGTAATGTGTCTTGCACATTCACATTGGATATTGTGCCTTTCTACGCTATGTGGACCTCATTTTAGTGTTGTAAAGTGTATTTAATCACACTTTCACATTGAATTTAATTTCCCAAGCCTTAATTACTCTTTACATCATCATCATTAGGCCCCTATTGCTCCATATTGTGCATCCCAATGCTTGAATTGATCAAATACACAATGAAATAAACATAAGAAATGAAATTTCTCATTCTCCATCATTCCAGTAGTCAAAAGGGCTCATCTAGGACTAAGTCACCCATCTGGGTGAATTAGTCCCTACCAGGTGGGACTAAGTCACCCAACATGGCGACTTAGTCCAATTTGGCCTATTTTTGGGGTTTGAGCGAGAAATTTTGGAATTTAAGTTTATTATTTCTTCATTTCAGCCTTGGGGATCTAATTTATGGGTAAATAAGGTTAATTTCCAATCAAATCAAGTCTCTAAACCCTAATAATTATCTCTTAACTCATTCACAACTCATTCATCATCTATCTTCTCCTTCAAGTCAAGCAAGCTAGGTTTTTATCATTGCAAGTCATCAAGATAGCTTCCTAAGACATTCAAGGGAAATTTCTTCATGTTTTGCTACAAAAATTCAAGATCAAACATCATGGCAAGGTATTAACTTCATTATTGCATGCTTCATTACTTTTCTTTCTTCATTTGGTTTAATTACCTAAAAAGGGTTTTGACCAAGGTGAATCCCCATGCCTTCACAATCAGTATTTTCTCCTCCTCTCTTTGTGTGTTTGTAGATTTAGGAACTTTGAGGGTTTGAAGATCATTTTAAGATAAAGTTGAAGAATTGTTGAAGACATCTCCTTTTTGACCAAACCAAAATTTCAACAAGTCACTTTTTGGCCAAAAAATTAGAGTTTTGAAAAAGTGGACACCTATGGGAAACTAGAGTGTAGACCGATGTCTTCTATTTCCACTTTCAATTTTTTTAGAAATTCAGAAGTGGACTAAGTCGCCAACAATGGTGGTTTAGTCCCACTAAACCTTTTTTTCAGAGGTTTTTTAAGATTTGGATACCCATTTGGCCGAAATGGGCTTCAAACCAGTTTTTCTAGAACTGGGACTAAGCCGTCCAACTTGGCGTAAGTGTCCCAGGCAGATTCTACATCAATTTTATTAGGATTCCAGACCTTCATGCCATCCTTTTTCAACTTCCAGGTGCACACATTCTATTTCATAGCTTCCTATATAGTTTTGTTTGCATTTCTAAGTCATTTAGTTCATGTTTGCATACCACAATGTGTTTATCATCACTTCATTTTTCTTAGATTCTACATCAATAAAATCATTTTCTACATCATTAATTAGTTATACTACACCTCATTTACATTATTCTTGAGTGTAAACACCCTTGATTTTAACCCTATTCCTTCCGTTTTAGGTGGAAAACCCTAGAAGGGTAAGTGTCCAATTGGGTTCCAAAATCTTTGTTTATATTTTGGTGAGCCTAATTTTTTAATACTCCCTTTGTTGATTTGGATTCCTTCATCATCCTACAATTAGCTTGCATTGCATTTTGCATTAGTTAAGTTACTTTCTAGGATTTCAAATTTTGCATTGACAGAAAGTGCATATAGGTTACATTTTTGGCATCTTAAATCATTGAAAACTTCTAAAATTTTGCATGTGTATCTTAGGTCTACATTATCTAGTATAGAGACCATCAAAATCTATCAAAAAAATGTGAAATATCTCAAAAAAATCCCTACTGGGACTAATCCGCCACCTTGGGCGACTTAGTCCCTTTTCAGACCTAAAACTGCATTTTTATAGAGTTGAAAACCCTATTTTAAAGCTTTTATATGATGCTAGTACCTATCTGTATCAATTAGCTAAGTTTCTATAACATGCATTTCATCAAATCTATCTTCACTTAGCCTGTTTCATGCATTGCTTAATTTCAAAATTTTCATTCCCACATTGCTGCATAGCATAATCAATTATCATTTGAAAATTGCCTGTCATTATAGGTTTTATATTGCATTTTGTGTTTACATAGATTGTAATTCCAAAATTTTAGTGTCTATTCTTTCCAATTTCTCAAAGAAAACATTATTTAAAAAGAATATTAGTCATTCCTTCAATGCATTTCCTAGCTATGAGAGTCTCTTACCGCAAGAGAATGAAAATGATTGCCTTAAACATACACCCTATACTAACTCTCCTATTTGTGAGGATGATATGATAGAAGAGAATACAAACATAGATACTCATGATGATCACAATTGTTCTTCTCCCAATACCTCTCCTTTTAGTGACAAAGGTATCTTGGTGAAAGAAGATACAATCATTGAGCATCATGGAACTCTTGCTTGTCCTTCTCCACATCCCCTTTGGGAAGATATTACAACATGAGAGAATGTGATTGTAAATGATGAGGATAATAGATTGGTATTAAATAATCAGCTCTTTAAGGTGTATAACAATCCTTTTTATGATCCTTCCCCTACCTATCCTATTTTGAAAGACTTTAGGGACCACAAAAATGAGCTTATAAATTATCATGATAACCATACATGTACTTCTCCTAGTATCCTTCATAGTTATTAAAATGATACTTTGATGTTGAAAAACACAATGGATGATAGTTATAAGCATCTTAGTGATCCCTCTTCAACTAGGACAACCCTTATTGAGCAATACACTTCAACCATTGATCATTCCCCTTTTTGTGATTAAGCCAATATGGATGAACTAAACATTGAATGTCAAGAACATCTAGTTTTTAGTTCTCCTAAACACTCTCCTCATAAGAAAGGTATCATGGTACAAGAAAACATCAACAATATCATGTTCAAACCAAAAATAAACCTCACTTTGAAGCATCCTAAATTGCTTGATATGGATCAAGCCTTGATTCCAATCTTCATAATTCATGATAAGTCACCCTCTACTCCTCAGAACAAAAAGGTTACATGTGCTATGATCAGTACCAAGAAAACCGATATGGAAAGACAAAAGAAAATTGAAGAGGCCACCAAACTAAATTGGAAGAAGTCTTGGAAACCTTTGAATCCATACCCCTATCCATGGGAGAATATAGGATCATACCAAAAGAGTCTAACCAAAGCAAAGAGAAATTGGTAACAATAATACAAAACTCAATAACATCCTCTTCAACTACCTTACATGCAAAAACAACATCCAAGACAAACTTTGAGGAAATTGAAAAACCACCAAATCCAACAAAGGAAACCAAAAAACTTGGGCAAGGATGTGATGTTATAGAAAAAAGTACCCATACCACTATAAATCCTAAAACACAAGCACCAAATCATGGTATTGTTGATTGTCCTTTCATAGAAATCAACTCATCCAACAAACATTCACTGAACATCAATACTATCACACAAGACCCTTTCAAGACAACCATAACCTTGGTACATCCTAAACTCATAGAAATATCATTAAACATGTATCAAGCGGAAACTTTATTTACTTATCAACATAAATAACATTAGTTGCTACTCCTTGCCATGCAATAGTTGTAGAATCATAACATACTCACTATTGCACATTTTCCATTCATCACAAGTGGCAACATATAATCATCCATTCTTGACTCACCTTTGTTCTGCACTAAGTGGGGGAAAGAGGTTAGGAAGCCTTATCCCTATATGTCACTTGTCATTGTCTCTTTTGGCTAGTCATTTACCTTTCATGAACATATAAGAGAAAACTTGGGATATGGATGACATGCCTCTTGTTGGCTCACATGTGACATATCCATTCATGATGTAGCTCAATTCAGAAACATATGACTTGCCATAGGGCTTTTCGGATAAGCTCTCATATCCTTTTCTACTTTAAAGCAATTTCTCACAGAACGGTGTGTAGCAATTTCTTTAAAGTGGGGGCATACCTAGACAACATCTTTTTCCAAATTTTATGGCATGATTTAGTTTTTCTTGTGACATGTCCTCTCTTGGTGGTGTCATTAGGTTTGATTCCTTCCAAGAGTGTATGATCAACTAAATTTTCCTGATGAGAACAAAGCATCTAATGGATAACAATCTAACAAGGGAATAATGATCAACTAAAGTGGCCTAATGCAAATGAGGCATCCCATGGATAATGATTTGACACCATGACTTGTCCTCTCTTAGAGACATTAGACTCAATGCTCCCTAAGAAGAATACCTTAGATGAACAAAGAAAAATCCCCCTGACTAGAATTTTTACATGACATTCAAAAGCATTTACAAAAGCATTTTCATTGTGGTGCCTTATCAAAGTTATCAAGAGCATAACTTTGGTATGGTTTCTATAATAGGAAGCTGACACGCTAGCATGAATTTCTCATTATATGGTGAGAAGCCAACACACTGACATTAATTTCTCACTAAACCACTTCTTTGGGATTACTCACCTTGCAGACAACCTAAAGTTATGTGGCCCTAGAGTGAGCGTATCTTTCCCAACCCATTTTCCTTCTTGTCATTGTGTGATTTGATCTTGGGTGCTTGACTGCCTTCTTGATCTTTGCATTTGTACACTGAGATCTCTCTTGAATGTGAACTTTAGTGTGAGTTTGAAGTAAGTTCATTCTCTCACTAAAGTGGGGGCTAAATGTGGGCAAAGAAAAAGTATCCCTTTTTGCTTGCTTGATTTGGGAATAATTCATGACAAATTGGACTTAATGAGGCCTTGATTTGGTGTTGTGAGGTGCTTTACACATCCACACTAGGTCTTGGACCCTTGCAAACTAAATAGAATGCATTTAATGATGTCTTGTAAAGGAGTTGTAAAGTGTTGTAAGAGACTTTCATGCCTCTCTAGACTTAATGGACCCATCTTTCCCTAATTCAATGTTGCAAAATGTATTTAAATGCATTCTCACATCAATCTAGAAGGCTTGTAAATTAAATTTGACTCTAATCTAGTGATGTAATGTGTCTTACACATTCACATTGGATATTGTGCCTTTCTAGGCTATGTGGACCTCATTTTAGTGTTGTAAAGTGTATTTGATAACACTTTCACATTGAATTTTGTGTTCCAAGCCTTAATTACTCTTTACATTATCATCATTCAGCCCCTATTGCCCCATATTGTGCATCTCAAGGATTGAATTGATCAAATATATAGTGAAATCAATATAAGAACTGAAATTTCTCATTCCCCATCATTCCAGCTATCAAAAGAGCTCCTTTGGGACTAAGTCGCCTAGCATGGAGACTTAGTCCAATTTGGCCTATTTTTTAGGGTTTGAGCAGGAAATTTTGGAATTTAAGTTTATTCTTTCTTCATGTCAGCCTTAGGGATCTAATTTATGAGTAAATAAGGTGAATTTCCTATAAAATCAAGTCTCTAAACTCTAATCATCATCTCTTAACTCATTCACAACTCATTCATCATCTATCTTCTCCTTCAAGTCAAGCAAGCTAGGTTTTTATCATTGCAAGTCATTAGTATAGCTTCCTAAGACATTCAAGGGCAGATTCTTCATGTTTTGCTATAGAAATTCAATATAAAACATCATGGCGAGGTATTAACTTCATTTTTGCATGCTTCATTACATTTCTTTCTTGATTTAGTTTAATTACCTAAAAAGGGGTTTCACCAAGGCAAACCCCAATGCCCTATCAGTCAATATTTACTCCTCTCTTTGTATGTTTGTATATTTAGGAACTTTGAGGGTTTAAAGATCATTAAAGATAAGGTTGAAGACTTGTTGAAGACATCTCCTTGTTGACCAAGCCAAAGTATCAACAAAATTTTAGGCCCGTAAATCAAAGTTTTAGAAGCAGAAACCTATGGGAAACTAGAGTGCAGACTGAGCTCTTTTGTTTCCACTTTTGAATTTTCAAAAATTCAAAAGTGGACTAAGTCACCAACAATGCTAGATTAGTCTCGTTGAACCTATTTTTTGGAGGTTTTTGCATATTTGGATACCCATTTGGCTGAAACGGGCTCCAGACTAGTTTTTCTAGAACTGGGACTAAGCAGCCCAACTTAGCGTAAGTGTCCCAGTTGGATTCTACATCAATTTATCAGGATTCTACACATTCATGCTAGCCTTTTTCAACTTCTAGGTGGACACATTTTGTTTCTTTTCTTTCTGTATAGTTTTGTTTGCCTTTCTAAGTCATTTAGTTCATGTTTGCATATCACAATGTGTTTTCTAGTACTTCATATTTCTTAGATTCTACATCACTAAAATAATTTTCTACATCATTGATGAGTCATACTACATCTCATTTAAATTATTCTTGAGTGTAAACACCCTTGATTTTAACCCTATTCCTTCCCTTTTAGGTGAAAAACCATAGAAGGGTAAGTGTCTAATAGGGTTCCAAAATCTTTGTTTACAACTGGATTAATCAAAAACTACTAATTAAAGAGCCTCACTTGCTACAAAAAGAATATGCCTCATTGGAAAACACATCCTCATTGGAAAATTATAGCCTCACTGGCTAAAAGGTCATGTTTTTCTCACTAACTTAGCCTTACAACACTTTGTAAATCATGAAGAAACAAATTATAGAGGTTTTCTCTATCTCATTACAATCCATTACAACTTTCTGAGTTAACACATTTTATGTCCTAAAGGTTCATTAAATCTAGAACCATTAGAACACAAAAATATATCAACTTAAGTTGCACTATTATCCATACAAATTCTTACAAAAGTAAGTTTCAGTATTTAGTTCAGGAACAAAAACATTTACAAAGTATGATATTTCAATGAATAGCATCAAACCTAGCATAGAGAAAGTCATTGTTTAAATATAACATGCAAGAAGTAACATTTTCTGCCAACTGTCCATGTGTAAAATGGTCAAATGTATAACTATTTTTTAGAACTACCTTTTGCAATCACTGTAGTATGTTGTTCATAGATTTGTGCAAGGTAAAATATGTAACAAAACCTTTTACCAAAGTCAACATTGTACATTATAAACATATGTAACAACCATTTACACATAGTCAACATTGTGAATAAACTAGGTATACAAACTACACAAAATACCCCAAATCAATGTATGCAATAAACCTAAGTTCACACTTTACAAACAATAGTATATTTGTAATGAAAAACCCATTCTTGTCAATCCCTTAACATTACAAACAATATTGATTGAATAATAGTTCAGGTTACCCAAACTTGGGTAACAAAACATAGACCACGAAAACCCAACTTTCCATTAACCATTTGTTGTCACAAGGCCATGAAATAATGGTGTATAAACTATGCAATCCCTTATGAAACAATATATAAAAGTAAAACAAGGTCAAAACATAAATTATCAACATTAAAACTACCTTGACAACCATTGTCAACATTCTAAGCCCTTTAAATAAATGGGTTGACTAAGTGAATAAGAAATGAAACCCGACCACACCCAAATGAAGAGACTATATACATTAGCAACAATGAAAGACCAACTAGACCTCAACATTTTCCAGATAATGCACAAACATATTAAAAAAAAAAGACTAGGGTTTTATAGAATAACATTACCACTTGGGAAGGATTTCAATGAAGTTGACATCACCTTGTATGCACTAAAAAAATGACTGCCTAGAAGTTCATGATTTTTTTTTCTAGATTTACCAACTGCCAAACCACCATTCACCATATCTCCTTCAACCCCTAACCTGGCCTTCCATCCTTTTTGTTTTACAAAATGTCAAACTTTTAGGGAAAATACAATATTATGTCAGTGTTTGTATTCAATGTCAATTTTGTATGTGCCACCAAATACCTAATATCTTGTGTCGGGCCTTCTTTGTTTATTTGCATGAATTTAATCAAACATCATAATGACCAAAGCTAATAGCCAATGCTTTGTGTTGGTTTAAATATCAAGTGCATGAAATGTTAAGACAAGTCCATGTTAACATGTGTTAGTGCTACCTCAAAGTCCATGTAATAATGTTTCCTCAATGTCAAAATAATGATAGCTCATAGTCACCAAAGAAAACAACTAAACCAATGAAGTTCATGCCCTTCATCAATATATCAAGATGAAAATTTGTTTTGACATCAATGCCAAAACTACACTGTCAAAGGGGTCAACACTTCCATCTAGGTCATGTCTTAGATCATACACATTGAAATATTTATCTATCTATAACTCAATAGAGTCGATTTAATTTGTAATGCTCTTTATGGCTCTAAGCCACTTCATACAAAATTAGAATAAGGATTTGGCCTCTATGACACAAGCCCATGCACCCTTGAGACTTTCCTAAAATTTATTGTGTGCTTATGCACACTTCTCTGTGATTTTTGTTAGCCTCTTCTCATACATCTTTTTATCTATTTCTTTTTCAAGCTTTTCTTTCAATCTCAAGGAATAATCTTTAAAAGAATTGAGGCATAATCTTTAAACGAATCAATAAAAAAATTAATATTTTCCATACTAGATAATGAATTATCAATTATTGGTCTGATTATGGCATCTTGTAGGGTCTTCATAGCCTCCTCAATTATCTCTCCACTCTTTTGATGATCTTATATTATATCCTTTTAGGCAGATGCATGGAAGAAATCTCCCAGTTGAAGCTTGTGGAGTGGTGAAATCTTTCTCAATTCCTCATTCCCCTATTACATGGGTAGCTGTAGTAATTGGATAGACATAATAGGTTGGAATTGCAAGTGCATATTCAATAGATTATTTAGAGAATCTTTGGAGGAGCTAGAGGATTTACTAGTTTCCTTAACATCTTCCTATATATTCTTCTCTTTCAACTCCTTCTCCTTCTCATTATCTCCAATATTAATTGGTGTATCTGCTTCTTTCTTTTCTTCATCTCTATAGGCATCTTCATTATTTTGCTTATATTCTTTTCCTATATCTCATTCACTAGTATACTTATTTGTGTTATCCAAAGGAGGGATAGTCTTTGGTTGGTCTTGCATTCTCTCAACCTATGTTTTAGTTATTCGAGGAGGTATTTGATGGTCCTTTGAAATATCCTCCTTTGCAACATCTTCTCTAGTAGTTGTATTCTTCTCAACACTTTTCTTAGCATCTACATTTTCTTCTAGCATTTCTTCAACATCTGGAAGAACATTATCATGAACATATCCTTCTTCAGTTATATACTCATATTGAGAACCAATGTTTTTGTTGGAATCATGTGCCTCAATCTCATAGGCTGTAACCTTTGGAAGAGCAAAGTTGGAGTGACATTCCTATTGTCTGGCCGACTAGTTGTTTAACTTTGTGTATTGCTCATGTCACTGAGACAAAGTTGATGTCTTCCTGAATGAAGTCTATCACTATGACCTCTTGTGTTCGGTATGACCTTGTGACGAGTTAAGACCTCTGGCTGACATATTGCTCTTATCGGGTGTCGGGGAGACTCATGGCGAATGGGGAATGTCTCAGCGATGAAGGATTGTCTTGACGACAATGTAACACTTGAAGACATCGGGGAGACCCTTGGCTGAAAGGCTTGTTTTGATATAATGTCTCATCGAATATCAAAAATCTCACCGACAGCACATGGGGTCATTGGTTCGGTGTGACTCTTGGCAAACAATGTTTCGGGATAACATGGAAGCCTCGGTAATAAGTCTTGCCGAAGGTTGCTCTCTCTAGCACCGAAAGTGGAACACATCGGTATGACTTGAAGGCTTCATTATGAAGTCTTGGCGACGGGCGTTTGTCTCACTAACGATGTGGGATGCGTTCGACATGACTCCTGGCGAAAGGTGGGCTCGAGTTAACTTGAAGACTTCGGTGTGAAGTCTTGGTGACAGGTGTTGGTTTGGCTGATGGCTGTGTGACTTCAGTGTAACATAAGAGGCTAGGTGTAACCTCTTGGCGAACAACGGTATGTATGGCCGACAAAGCAAGATGTGATCGGGTGTTTTCGGTGAGAGTCTTAGTGAATGGAGTCATTGGAGAAACACAAGGACTTCGGTATGAAGTCTCAACAAATGTGGAATGTCTGGCCGACGGAAGGACTTTTCGATATGACTCCCGAGCTCTGTATGAAGTCTTATTGAACATGATATGTCTTGTTGACTATTTTTTGGTGTTTGGTATGTATGATGTCTCATCGAATGGCGATTTTCTCACCAATGAGAATGCTGAGGTCGATGTGACTTGAAGACTTTGGTGTAATGTTTGGGCGAAGAGCGATAGTCTTGCCAACTGATGAACACTTTAGAATACCTTGTGATCTTCGATGTGAGGTCTTGGAAACATGGTGAAGTCTTAGTGATACCTCTCTAGACTCGATGTAACCTCTTGCCGATAGCGATGACTCTTGGCGATATCGAATGCTGGCTGTGTTGGCATCGTGGAGAAATGGTTAGTGTCTCACCAACATGAAAACACGAGTTCAATTCCCTTGAACGTGATGCAACCTGGACATATTATCTTCTATGCAAGGAAGTGGAAACATCTACGATGCTGAGCTGGATGATTCAACAGTTCTGATCCAATAGTTGGAAACAAACTAATTCATAGAGCCTATTGAGAAGGAAGCTAAGAAGCTGAAGATCTGATGAGTTGTGAAGGCCGAGAGGCTAGCTTGATGGCCAGGGGCCTTGAGGCCAGAATAAAGGAGAAGAGAGAGTTCCAGATCATGAATCATGTTTGACTTCTCTTATGTTGATTTGCACTGTATATGTGATGGTATTGTAACAGTGCGAAGATCGTTTAGTTTGAGAGGGTGATAAAAAACTGTATAGAGAGATCTGTTGCTACCAGTTGTATCCAGAATGAACAAGATGTAATCTCTGAAAGGATAAAATCCTAAAACTATATTGTAACTTTATGTTGTTGAATAATAGAATGGCTCTATCTTTGGAGTGTGGGGTTTTTTGCCCGAAAGGGTTTTCCCCATGTAAAATCTTTGTGTTATATTTTCTATAGTATCTTTCATCTGTGTTGTTGTTTGCTGTTGAATTGACATGTGTTTCTCTCATATGGATCAATGTGGGAAATGAATTGTGTTTGTTTCCGCTTTAGGACATAGTTGTATGTGTCTTTGAGGTAATCAAATCGGAATGAAAGTTACCGAAGGCACTACTGTTTGGAGTTTCTATGAGGTGCGCTCCATTGAAATTTCCTTACAAGTGGTATCAGAGCCTTGTTCTAGTTGTTGGTTCTGGATATTTCTCTTGTGAAGATTTCTTAGCTTGATAGGCTGGAAGAAATCTAGAGAAATAGACTGATGTATTGATCCTTTGATGAGTGGAAGCCTTGTGGTATTCTAAGACAACATCCAGCTTGAAGGATGGTCAAGATGGAAAAGGGAGTTGATCATGTTGTGATCTGTGTCTCTTGGTTGGTAGAGGTTTAACCTTGGAGTATGAGGTGGATTTCTTTTCTCTGTGGCTGTGTAGTAGTAAAGCTTTCATATTGGGCATCTATGTGTCAGGCTCTTCAGTGATATGGAGAAGCCTAGGTTGTTCCTTAGTCATGGAAGAGAGTGCTTATGCTAGGTGGTGGTTCCTGGTGTTCGAAGGCACTGTTTCCTGTTAACCTGGAATGCTTGAAGGCTATGGAGTTAATCATTAGATGATTTTCAAGCTTCTGAAATAGCCTTTCTCTCTTTCTCAGATGCATGTACATGGTGGTTTTAGAGTTGACCTGAAAGGGGCATGGATTCTCCTGAACTATTGTTTTCTTTTGAAGGATGATTTGTACTTGCATGGCTCTATTATTTTTCAAGTTTTACATAGTTAAGTAAAACTTGTGGTCATGTGGAGTTGTTGTTAAGCTATTGTCTAGACACTAGCCTTTTGGGGTGTTGTTGGATGAGATAGTTGCAGTTCTACATGCATGCTTGGTGCATGGCTTGAGGAGGTATGTTTTCTTCTCTGCATGGGAGTGTTGGTACGTGATTTGTCACTCAGCATTCCTGTTGTGGTGCTTGTGAGTTCCTTTATTATGGTGCTCGTTGTGGACATAATTGGAAAATCAGATTTGGCATAATCTAGTGTTTGAGTCATGTTGTCTACGTAGTGTTTCTCTTTGATATCTTAGTGTTGTAGTTTCCAATATGATAACGATTTTGCATGTTAGATGTTTGTGATCTACGAGTTATGTGGTTGGTGGATTAGCTACCCATTGGCTGCAGTGAGATAACTTGAATGTGGATTGTCTTTATCCACGAGGTTGATTCTTTGCATGTGCAAACTTGTTAGCTGGCCTTGTTTGTGGTCACTTGTGTATTGGTGTGATTTCTTTGAGATGAGAGGATGGATATTGTTGAGTACCTAAACAGTTAGTTAAGGGAACCTAAAGCAGTTGGTCATGATGCTTGGAGAGCTCGGATGTCAAGTTTCAGTGGGAGCTCTAGTAGTGACTGCGGATTCATCACATGGTGGTGAACAATCTTCTTTAGTGTTGCAGATGTTTTCTGGGATCATGTTGTTGCAGAAGGGTTCTTTCACATTTGCATAGACATTATTTGATGATATGCAATATCTTCGAACCATGGAGGACGCTTCGAGTCTTTGGCTAATGTGTTGGTGGTGCTTGACAGGTGATGTTGGTTTTGAGTCTATTTGCTTTATGTCATGGTATACTCTCATTTTTGTACTGGAGTTTTGGCATTGTGCATTGTACTTGAGACAATGCAGAAGTCACTTGAAGCATGGTATCTCCTAAGGGGATGTGTAGATCATGGTGTCATGATAAGTTCTTGATTCAGATGATTGGAGATTTGACAGTGGTCTGAAAGTCCAAGAAGGCTACACCTTGGTTGAACATGAGCTCAATAAGAGACCTATGAGGAGATTGCTCTTGGATTAGTCATGATGACTTGTTTATCTTGAAGGAGTGTTCTCATTCCCACTCTTGGTCTACTCGACAGTTTATCTGAAAGGTATTTGGCCCATTATATTTTTCAAACGTGTTTTATTAAATTTACTTTCATGATATGGATCTTGAATTATTGTTTAACATTTGGTTCTGGAGGATTCATAGTGGAAGTTGTACAGTTTGTTTTATCTCCTTGAGTTTTTGTGTTATTTAATTTACTGATGAGAATTGGTAGGACATGATGTATGGGCTGATTTCCTAAAATGGGAAATGATTTAGCTTGATCTTCTTTGAGATGCTTACATCCATGTTTTTTTCAAAGTCGGTTTGATCTTGGTGATTGAATGGATGGATGTGGTTAAGTCTTTCTTTTGGGATGTGAAGAAGATCATTCTTGAAACAGCTAGCTGTTAGAAGTGTATGTAGGAGGATGTTCTATAGGAAGATGATGTACAGAGTTTCTCTCTGTGGCCGTGAAGGTTTGTGGTGAGAGAAATGTTTCTTGTAGTAGTCTATTACAGGTTGTGCATGTCATTGTGGATATTTCCTTGGTACTACATGGCTACATTTTCTATGTGTTGTTATTGGTAGACTTACAATGTCTTTTGATCTTTAAGATCTAGGTTACTTAGGCAGTGGGAGTTTTTGTATGTGTCTTGTCGTCTTAGACTGGTTGGCACTTAGAGCATGTATTTGTTCTTGATGAGTTGGTTTTGATTTGGCATAAGCTTACTAATGTTGATACCTGTTGAGGTATGTGAGATTGGATGGTATAGCATGAGGTATGGGTGCTATTTTCAGTTGTGTGGTTTTATCAGTTGGATGGAAGCAGTAAGTCAAATTGTTGTTTTAACTAGTGATGTTTATCTTGTTTCTCGAGAATGACTTCACTGTTGTGTTCTGTTTGAAGCTTTGAAGTTGATATTGCTTATGTATAGCATTTTGAGCACAGTGAATTGGTAGCAGTATCTTGTTGAAGATATCACTGGGATTTTTTGCTTGTGTTCATTGGAATGGTGCTTATTCAACTTGGCGATGTATCTTTCTTCCACACGTGGAAGATGACAGGATTGTTACTTGAATGGTGGACATCTTGGATGTTGGAGAAAAATTCTTGATAGAGCATGAGAGCATGTTTGAGGTCTATGTAGTTTCCTGGAGGGCTATGATCAGTTTCCTTGTTGTCAATGATTTGCAGTTGGATGCCTAGTCTTTGTTGCAGATTGTCTGATGGACTGTTATCTATTGAATCATGTTGATTGGGTGTCTTGAGTATTGTAGGGTTCAGACTGATGGAGCTAGTGTGATCTTAGTTCCTGATTGCTTTGGAGGTGCCTGTGTGATCTTCGTCAAGTGGGAGATTGTTGGAATCATGTGTCTCAATCTCACAGGCTATAACCTTTGGAAGAGCAAAGCCGGTGTGACATTCCTATTGTCTGGCTGACTGGCAGTTTAACTTTGTGTATTACTCATTTCGCTAAGACAAAGTTGATGTCTTGCTGAATGAAGTCTATCGCTGTGACCTCTTTTGTTCGGTATGACCTTGTGACGAGTTAAGACCTCTGGCCGACAGATTGCTCTTATCAGGTGTCGGCGAGACTCATGGTGATTGGGGAATGTCTCAACGATTAAGGATTGTCTTGGTGACAATGTAACACTCAAATACATCAGGGAGACCCTTGGCTAAAAGGCTTGTTTCGATATGATGTCTCATTGAATATCAGAAGTCTCACCGACAACACGCGGGGTCATCGGTTCGGTGTGACTCTTGGCGAATAGTATTTTGGGATAACATGGCAGCCTCGATAAGAAGTCTTGCCGAAGGTTGTCTCTCTCACTGATAGTGGAACACATCGGTATGACTTGAAGGCTTCGTTATGAAGTCTTGGCGACGGGCATTTGTGATGAGGGCGCAGCCCGAGACTTAGAAAATAACCCATAAACAAGAGAATAATTTTATTATTTAGAAAATGGAGCTTCTCACATGCAAAAGATCTCAAATCCCCAAATTCTACAACACATGCAAGTTACAAAAAGCTTCAGAATAACCCTTTCGCAATATGCGAGCTTGTCCACAAAAAGTTACCCAAAAATTAGAAACCCGCCCATAAATAGAGCTCCTCTTTAGTTTGGAGCCAAAAAAACATTCAAATTTGAGTTTAGGCGGTTTGGTGCTGAAAAATTACAACTTGAAGTTCAAATTTCAAAAGAACATTTGCAATTGTATTTTCTACAAAGTGCGCCAACTTCCCAGGGCCATAACTTTTGATCCAGGACTCCGATTCGCGAACTGTTTGAACCGTTGGAAAGGTCTAGAAGTCAACAATGCGCTTGAAATTGCTACGCTGATTTTGGAAAGTTTTGGGGCTGATCCAGGAACTCTAAGTGCCTCAAATCTCACTAGGAAGATTTTTAGGTGCAAATCTGAGAAACTAAAACTGCAATATCTTTCAACCCAGGAATAGAAAATAAAAACCGTAAATTGGGAATTTCATTATGACGAAAAGGGTATCCAAAAATGTAAAAACATCTAAAAAATGAGAAACTTGAAATTTAACTATTTTTGGGTGATGCAAGATTGCCCTTACACCACTGGATGCTCCTGCATCAAACACCCAGGGTAGTTTGAGAAGTGACCCTGTCACGTCTCTGTAGACACCTAAAAATGACATAGGCTTGCAAGCTTCATTTTTACCACTTTCGTCCTAGCATAATTAATACATTTAATTATGTCCTTGGTCCCCATTCGACTATTGATTAAATAATTCATAATTATTTAATTAATTCGTGTCCTTTTATTCTTCATGATTATTAAATAAATAAATTTCATTTATTTATTAAATACGTCACTAATTGTCTAAGTCCTCCCTTAATTAAATAAATTTCTTAATTTATTTAATTATCTTTTTGCATTTAATTCTTCCTGATTATTAAATAAATGAATTTCATTTATTTATTTGATATGTCACTAATTGTCACAATTAAATAAATTTATTAATTTATCAAATTATCCAGTCTTATCTTCTAAATTAAATAATTATTTTTAATTATTTAATTACTAATTTCACTTTTCTCTCATTTTAAATAAATGAAAATATTTAAAATGATTTCATTTTATTAACTTTCACTCTTTTTAGTAAATAATCTGAAAAGATTATTTGCTTAATTTATAATTATCATTTTATTAATTAAATTCAAAAGGATATTATTCTTCCAAAAATCAAGCAATCGGGCAAATTCTTGATTTTTCCAAATCTTATCTCTTTGATTTTTCGAATCTTGCAAATCAGGCAATCTTATCTTCTTAATTTTTTGAAAATCTTTATTTTCTAATTAATTTGTCTCATTTATTCTCCGCCGTCGATCCAATTATCTGAGATATTATTTTGACCATTCGATTAATGATTTTTACCTAACCCTAATTAGGGATTCTCAGACTTAATCTGGACCTTTCATTTTAGGTTCTTGTCATCAATTAATCTCATCCGTCCACTCAAAATTGTTTTTTCTATAAAAGACAATTTTGCTCATAATTTCGGGATCTGACAACTTCATTTTTAATTTAATAGTCATTATAGTCATTTTAGCATTGGTAATTATTATTTCATTTATCATATTGTCATAGTCATAGGCATAGACATAGTCACATTTTTATAAATCCTTCAACATTTGCATAGGACTTGAACATCATTATATGTTGCTCATTTGAAATCTGAGGGCCTCATTGATTTGCTGCAAACTAGAAGGTGTAACGAAGGTCAACCATGGAAGATGAAGAGTTCTGGTGATATAATTTCCTTTTGTTTTCATTGTATTCCTTTGTGCTTCGTTATTTCGTTGGATTTTAATGTTATTGATCTAACAACCTAACAATCTATTTTTCCATTGATTACAGTCTCAGATGGTGGAGGAAAACCCAAACGGTCAACCTTTGCCTTAGGCAACCAGGATGAATCTTCAACAGGCCTTCCTTTCCATTTCACCAGATATTCTTCATACTACCTGTTCCTAGTACTCCTTCCCACATGACTATCTAGGATTTCTTCAATCTCCTCATTTTCTGAAGTAGGTGCTGGAATCCCACACTGTTCCATCGTTGGTACTTCCTTTGTGCCACCTTCATGATACTCTGTCAAATCTAAAATTTTGAACATAGGGGAAATGTTGAATCCATCTGGCAACTCTACCTCATATGCATTCCCTGAATCATGCCTCCTCAAAATTTTATAGGGACTGAACTTCTTCATCTTCAATTTGTTATATGTCCCCACTAGAAACCTTTCTTTCCTCAAGTGGACCATCACTTCATCACCAATCTGAAACTCCTTATACCTCCTCTTCTGATTTTCCTTAGCCTTATACTGCATATTCATCTTGTTAATATGTTCTCTTACCTTCTCATGTATATCCTTGATGTGTTCTACAAAATCTTCAGCTTCAGCACTTATTTTCTTCTCTTGGTCCATCTTCCTCAATTCTGGAGCTGTTCTGGGGCTACCTCCATACACAATTTGGAATGCTGATCTACCAGTGCTTTTGTTGACAAA